>CM040189.1:63683005-64098005 GCA_022606455.1 Callitettix versicolor
TTAGTAAAATAACACATATAAAATCTTCTGTTTGAGCATTTTTACTTATTTCGTTGAAAGCTTTTTGAATATAAACTGAATAATGTGAAGAAAAGAATGAAACCTTTTTTTAAAAAATTTCTGTTTTCTGTACCTTTAAATGTTAAACCTTCAGCTGACCTTCGATTGTTTCACAGCCTTTAGATTTACAATTCCCATCTCTAATATTGCAATTACATTCGAAGTGTTCAGCTTTAACAATAGTCATACTGAACAACTAATAACGCTGTATATAGCATACGGAATATACAACTAAATTTGGTATTAAATTAGAAGAAAGTTATTAATTATTATAATTTATTATTATTAATATTATTATTATTTTTAAAATTAATTATTTAATTAAAACTATCACATAATTATATTTACAATGCAAGAGTCACAATTATATTTACAATGTCAGTATTCCGTGTAGTCAAACACAAATATTTAATTAACGATATATAAATTAATAAACGATATATTACTAACTCACCGAGCCAAATGCATTCACTTCCACATTTTGGCATTTGCTGTGTGTTTATTTAATGCTTGATTATTTTTGACAAACTTTTGGATAAACGCATTGACCTATTATTCTGAAATTCGGTACAAATATATCTTGTACAAAGCCAAAACGACCAAAGTGTTAATTTTTTTTCATTCGCTGCTGATTAGAGATGATTCGCGGCGTCTGATTTTCGACTAGATGACGAGTGTAGTTGCTTGTTATTTCTTGCATTATTAACTGAACAAATCGTTAACAGTTAAGAATACACATCCAGGTCTACTGTTATTTGAACTACTAGTTGAACAAGGGAAGAGAGGTTTTTGTTTCAACTCGAACGATCAATTCTTAGTGTTGTGTGCTTTTTGTAAAATAAGTACTGTCACCTTGTTTGTGTTAGATTTTTTTTATTGGTGGCTTTTGTTTTAGTAATGACGTGAGAGGTTATTTCCTGTATTACTGAATAAACGGTTAGTCCTATTACAATTTAGATAGCTTCATGGATGAAGATTATACAATTTCCAGTAAGGTTAATCAATTAACATTTTTAGTAAATGTTTCCGAACGTTTTACCGTATCGGTTAAATTGACGTAAATTTCTTTTATTGAACCAAAAATAAAAATTATGTACCATGTTTCCTCTTCCGATTTTTATTTTAATTACGATAATTTGTTCAAAAACACGACAAATATAGCTGGTTTTTAAAAATGTAATCTGAAAATTATCAGTTGTTTAGTGAAATCAGCTGATCTTTACGAATTAATATAGAACAGCTGATTTTTAACATAACTATCAAAATTAACTTAACGATTAATTTCATACACTTAAATCGGTCAAACGTCTTCATAGTTTCCGTAGTGTAGTTGATATCACGCACGCTTCACTCATTAATTTTTAATTATAATTAATTTAAGATAAGACTTGCGACCCGCAAAATATGCTTGTTTATATATCATAAACATTTTCCTCGAATTACGCGTCCCACAAAATTAATCAAAACCAGCCCAAAACCTTAAAAATGTAAAAAGTTTGCAAACTCACCGGAGCATAGGCAATGTATATGCAAATATTAAGTGGGATTTTTGAAGTGTTACCTTATTTAGCAGTTCAAATGAGCTAGTTTTTCCTTTTTATCTGTTACTAACTTGTACATAATTTAAATTTTTTTACATGACAAATTTATAGTTAAATAAATCATAACTATGGTGTTATCATTTAATTCACCTTGTTTGGTGAGTAAAGTGACTATGCTATTACCTAATATAGAATTCACTAGGTAAACCTTGTGATTACGAAACAAACACTTAATTAAGAATACACTGTAATGTGTACTGTTCTTTCAACTACTAGTTATTTTTATTGATCTTTAACAATAACAATAAACATATTTTCAAACAAAATATTTTTACGGAAGGAACAACTATATAGCGAAATAATTTGTTAAGTAAGCATTATCTTAAATAAATGTATCCATTGTATATTATACTTAACGTTTTTATGTTTGTATAATAAATTATAACATTTTCTTGGATGCAGCTACAACTATAGTCCTTATATTTCAATAGCCTACAACTAAAAATATAAATACGTACCGATGCAAACCCTCGGGCCGTTTCCAAAAGGAAAAAATGTGCTACTGGGCCTGAAGTTATTGTCTCGGAATCTGTCGGGGTTGAACTGTTGAGGGGAGTCGTGGTATTGAGGATCATTCTGTATCGCCATTACAGGGATAACTACACGCACGCCTTTTTCAATGACCAGCGAGGAATCAGGCACCTTGTAAGGCTTTGTACACACTCTGAAGGATATGGGTACAATGGGATACATTCGTAGCGTTTCTGAAAAAAATTGCTTTTTTATTTGTGTCCTTACTGTCTTACTTTATATTACGACATTAATATTCGTGATATATGCAACATTAAGCAAATTTCTTACATACTGAAGCGAATAATTTACATAATTATTTGAAATGTATTGTTAAGTAACTGTTTACCTTCTATGACTTGTTCAAGGTAAACCATCTCTTTGAGTGCTTGGTACGACCATTTGTTGTGCGTCAAAACTGAGTCCAATTCATCGTGAACTCTTTTCTGGATGTCCGGATTTTGACTTAAGCAATAGAGGGCGAAATTTACAGTTGAAGAGGTGGACTCGGATCCTGCAGAGAAGAAGGACGCTGACTGCCCGGCTATCACTGGTTCCGTCAACAGCTCTATAATGCAAAATGATGGTTTATAAAACGATTGTTATTTGTTATTTTACTTTTTCCTTAAAGGAAGCACAAGTAACGTATTGTAATAATTAACAATTTTCACATTTTGATGGATTTATCCTTTTTTCAGAGCGTCAGATTTCAAAAAAGTGAGTTATACTTGCATTTTGTGTGTCTTTGTGTCTATAAATATCGCCGAGGACCACTGAATGAACGGATTTAATTAATTTTTAAAAATGTTAAGCTTTTTTGTGCTTAATTTGATTTTCTCAATCAAAAATTCTGAATAAATTTAGATCAAATATAGTCTATAAGGTGTCAAAAAATAGACACTTTTGACTAAAAAATATGTAGTCAATACTCATTAGTAATACTCATTAATTACTTGACTTAATAACTAAAACTAACTATTATTAGTATTAAGTAACTAGTATTATGTAGGTAACTAGTATTAGTTACTTGCAAGTAATACTGCTTTGTAACTAATTGTTATGTTGCACACAATCGGATGAAGGAGAGTTAACGAACAATATTAAAACATTCCATGTAATAGCTTACAGCCCATTTATGAAATTTTGTTGAAGAAATTCAAATAATGTATGCAGATTTATAATTCAGGTTAGTGAAAAACCAAATTTCAAAATGGTTTTGGGAAAAAAAAGAAGAACAACTCGAAAATAAATCATAAATCATAACTGATTTTTTTCGATTTACTCTCGCAATCTAAATCTCTTCTATTTGAAATTTAAAATACAATCAATTTTGTTTTAAATCTTTATCATATGTAAACATTTTAAGCAAATTTGAAAAGATTTTAGATGTATAGCGGTTTTCTTGTAGGTTTTTTTGTCACTAGTTTATGAAATGAACTTTTTGAAAAATAATTAAAAGTATGGAGTTTGATTTTTGTTTTAAGTTTATAATTACACGTAAGTCGTCATTTGTTTACTGTAGAAAATCAGAAATACAGTACACAGAAAAAAATAGTTAGATATTTCACACTACTTTAACACCATGTGTTTAGATGTAACGATTTACATCAGCTTTTCAAAAAGTATTTTTTTACTGATATTATTTATTACGTATTTAAATTTAATAAATATATTAAAAATAGGAAATTAAATAACCTTTTGAGAAAGTAAGTATAAAAATATTAGTAAGCGAATGGAGCAAAAGATCTGAAATAAAAACAAAGTTATAAGTATTAAAAAGTTCAAGTACTTATATTTATCGAGGCTAGAAAGAAAAATCAGTCAAAAATAAGAGTAATAAATAAATACATAGAACAAACATTAATATGAATAATTTTATACTCTCTTCCACTCTCTCTCCCTCTTCCTCTATTTCTCTCTCTCTCTCTCTCTCTCTCTCTCTCTCTCTCTCTCTATATATATATATATATATATATATATATATATATATATATATATACGCGCGCGTGTGAGTGAGTGTGAGTGTGTGTATGTGCGTTTGTGTCAGTGTTTTGTGTGTGAAACAAAAATTCAGAAACAGCTAAATTATAAGACTTACCAGAATAGTAAAATGACAACTACTGTTTGTAAAAATAATAACGTTAAAACCACGTTTTATTTACCTGTGCGTTTTTCTTGTAAATTTTCTTCTTCTTCACCTTTAGACACGTATTGCATTTGATCAATGACATCGTCATCAGGATGATAATCCAAATCCTTTTGAAAATTTAAAGTCCCTTCTTTTTCTTGTTTTTGCAGGTTCAACATAAGTTGCAAAAAATCATTCCTATTTACATTATTTTCTCGTCTATATTTCAGCGTCTTGGTTATAAGCGGCATAACCACATCTTCAACTCCTTGCGGGAACTGTTTTATTCCAAGTTTTCTGGACAGTTTTGGGAAATTGACAATAAGGACGAACTTCAACATCTGCAGTTTGGTAGGCTTAAACAGGAGCTCCATGGTTTTCCGAAAGATTTTATTTTCTTCGTTATCATTGTCTAACTGAAGACCAAAAGCGACGCTGGATATTACATCAAAAGTAAAATTAAATACCAAAGGTTTCCCTTCGAGAGCTTTGTTTATTTTTGATTCTTCACCGATATATTTAGCAAGTCTATCGGCGCACTTATAAATTTGTTCGAACATTCCTTTCAACTTTCCCGTAGTGAACGTAGGCGTCATTTTGTACCTTAAATTGCGCCAAGTGTGTCCTTCTAAGTTGAACAAATTAGCGCTCAGAGGATCGAGTTCTGGGTCAGCGGGAAACCCCCGATCGTAGAAATGAACAAAATCTTTAATAAGAATTAACTCAGCCAGTTTAGGATCTGTCACTATCAAAATCGGTTGTCTTATTTCATAAATTCCGGCGTATGGACTGCCTTTAATTGCGTCATAAAAGTCTTGATAAATATAACATATGCTTCGTTTTGCTAGAAATTGTTCTTTCAGATTGCCGAAAAAGGGTAAAGGTTTGTTTACAACTGGAACACCGCGATCCTTCCAATAGTTAAAATTTGACGTAAGGTACATGTATAAACATATGAATATTAAAAGTATCCCTAGCGCAAGATCGTAGATTAACGAATCAAAAATGACCGCCATATTTGTGTAAAATAGTTTGTACTGAAACAAACAAACAAACACACATTTTATCTTATGAATTATTTTTTGTTCAGACACAGATTTTATGTATTTTATTTTTATTTACCTTACCCATATTTTTTAGCCTAAGTGACCTCTTCTTTCTTATTTTGTAATGCGTTCGAGATTCAGTCTGTAGTCAGATTAAGACATTAAACAAACACAGCCTTTCGGATTACTGAAGCCGAAACATTAAAATAAATAAAACGAATAAGGTAATGAATGATACGGTGTGCACCAAAACATGCATCCCGTATTACGGTGTCTGGTACGTATTATATGTTATTTATAATAGTAATAATTTGGCTAAGAAATGGGCTTTAAACGCGTCATATCGGTCGGAAGTCGGCAGTCAAGCGGTCAGGGAACGGAAATAGTTAGTTTGTCGCTCTTGTCTGGGGCGTAAATAAGAAAGAATGTCCACGTAAATGCCATGTGATAAATAAAAACAAAATTAAATTATATGTTTCTTGAATCCAGTTTCGTTACGTAAGTAAAAATCACTTAAAATTAGAAAATATGTAAACTGAGAAAGTAAGCTACTGAAAAGACAATGACTAAAACTTGGAATTGTTGGACTAAGATAGTCCAAAAAATATCAGTACTGAAAAATATTACATAAACTATTATTAGTAATTCAAAAGAAAGAGAATATATTCTTGATTAATAAACAGAACGCTCTGCGACAGTTCTCGGATGCGCTCGTAACTACTCCTGTTTAATTGGTACCGTAATATCTAAGGAAAATGTTACTGGACCAGCTTTACGAAGCTCTTTTTCCCCTGAAGGGGTCATCATTACGACAGTTTTTAAAATTTAGCCAGTACTTCTTTTAAATATCTTTCTTATTTAATTGTTCAAATATTTTATAATTTTAATTTAAGTTGTAGGTAAATACCTCTGTCTCACATTAAACATAGGTCATAGAAATTTAAAACAGGGCCTAAAACAACGAAATTTGATCAACAAAACAAACAGTATCGTTAAGTTAAATATAAGATGGGAAATTACAAGTTCGTTCGTTGTACTTTCATGATGATTTTAGCATAACATTTTAAATAATACGATTTGTTTCGTTTGGTTCTATTTTTTTACTTCACTTTCAAGAACCCCTCAAATACCCCATATAATAATATAAGACGTTATGTTATTTGTAATTATCACCTTATACACTTATCAGTTACAAATACATTACGTTCAGATAATTAAATCATCAAGAATTGACAATAGAGTGAATAAATTTAGGCTTAAGTTGTTTTTCAATTTCATTCTGGACTTGGTAAAAACTTTTTCCACAACTAAAAAAAGTTGACTACTACATTTATGTTTTGTTAATTTGTTTATAATTAATAGTTTTAGATAAATTTTGTCGATCTAAATGCCAACATAAACTTACATTCTTTGAAAAGTATTGGTTTTGGGAAAATTTCTTACAATGTTCCCAGGTTATTTTCCCAGATTTTTAAATTCCCGGGATTTTTACTTTAATAGCTGAGAAATATAAAACATGTTTTACGAATTTGTTCATATTTTCGTCTTGATGTTTGCAAAACGTTTATACATAAAATAGGCTAATCTGTAGAGGACTAATTCAGCCGGGACTGTACCAGTTGTTTGGCCTTGAAGCATCACCAAAGAAGTAAATTAAAGATAAATACATTTGCAAAATTTATGTAGTAGTGATTTTAAATTTTGTAAAACTAGTAAAAAAATGTTGACAAGAGTGAAATACTGATTTTGAAACTCTACTTTTGGAGCATAGGATAAAAACCATAGCCTAATAAATAATTGGATGGAAATTTTAATTGAAAAATTATACTTTCTGTTTAGCTATAGAATGTCGTAATTTCAAAAACTGAATTATGAGTTTTCATATAAAACCAAAATTTGACAAATTATGCAAATATTTCTTCAATTTACGTTTTCTTATGATTTCGATTTCACTGGTTTTGTTAAGTTCTTTACCGGTAGACCATAAAACGAATTGTTTCAGGAGAAAGCGATTTGTAATTTGTATAAGGTACTTCAAGACTACATTTGAGAAATATTTGAACAGAACCATTTTAAATGCTAGATGGATTTGAACGTTTTTTCTTTTTTTTTTTTTTGAAAAATCAATTAAATTTTAATATACAGTAGATATTTTTCACGATTGCATACTTTGTTAATGCTTATTAAGAAAATGTATTTAAAGCTGAATCAACCAACTTTTTAAATTTTGAACGGCCATATTATTTTTGATTTTTCCAATTATATTTCATAGAAAACATTCCGAGTAAACATAAATGTAATCTATCGTGAATAAAACGGGTTAGTTGTACTTTATATTTTGTATGCAGAAGTTTACCTAATGAACTCTCTCTTAATAAAAGTATGATTAAATAAAACCTCCTTCATAAGATTAACATGAAGGCTTTAAATGACAATGGGACACAACCCTGAAGAAAATAATAGTCTAAATACTGGTCTAAAATAAGGGCTTTAATACTTATCATTAAGAAAGAATATTAACCTAACCTGTCGAATTGAACGGCAGGAAAATTTTTAATAGATTGCATCATTTTTTATAACAAATAGATAACAGTTACTTAATAATTTAAAATGTTAAATTATATGGATTTTAAAGTTCATTATTATAGTAAAATAAAATTTTAAAGGTAGTGTAGGTAAAGAAATTGTTATGATAATGTAAGTTTGGAATTCGGTTTAATCACTTTAGCGTTACAGCTGCGTGTCTTGATTATTGTTGTGTGTGAATAATCATTAATTGTAAAAAAGTTTTTACTTTTGAATAATATATATCTTGTTTTCATATATAAGTGTAAGACGAGAACTTGGAAACAACGTACTAAGAGATAAATAATCTATATAAGAGGAAGAGTAGGCCTGCACACATTTTGTATTAATGTAGTCACCCAATCAGTCTATACTCAGTAGTGACACTGTTTTATTGCAAAAATATTGAGGCTAAAACAATACAATTTACAGGTGGTGTTTAAAAATGTAGGTTACATACCTTCACAATATGATTGCAATATTGTTGCTCAACTTCTTGCTGTCGACATACCAAAACTAACTGACATACTGCTACGCTGCAGTCCAACTCAAGGTCATTTCAAGAGGAACCACTTGGGTGGCGCCATCTTGTTTCTAATCCTGGACATTTACTTTACTATCACACATAAATAAATAATCCACACACTTTATTTATTAAATAATAACGAGCCGTAATTTGTTTTTATTTACAAGGTTTTTATGCACATGAATTATGAAGCTTGATAATACAAATAAAATTTAATAAAAATCCGATGAATTTAGGTAATTATTTTAAAAGCTCCTGAACAGAATGTTGGTTCTATAACGACTCAAAAGTTTGTTTTGAGTGTTTATTAACCAAATTTCAACCAAATTTAATTAAACTCGTAGAGATGTTTTTATGATTATTTGAATTTTAATTAATATCTATATCTTCGAGTAAGTAAGCTTTACTTTGTTACTTACTGACATTTCGAAATACACAACCTCGAAAATGTCCCTTGTGTATGACATTTTACATATACAGTAATCTATGTTGACCTGATAGTGGAGGTCAATAAGCAACCCGCAAAAGTTATACTTCTTTATTATCAACCCATAAACAAAAAAATATTTTTTAATTAAATTCAATAAATCTAATAAAACTTGGTTTAACAAAGGTTGTTAGCGTGTGGTTATAGCATTGTTCACAAGTATGGAAAAACTGTTTAATTTATATAATGTATTTTAATAGTTGCAAATTTTTAAGTAAGTATTAAAGCAAAAATTAAATAAAAATTTTAAAATCAATAAATGAATTATGACGGTGTTAAATAAGTAATGTTTAACCAATTATGTAAAATTAAAAATTAATAATGTATGACTACAAAAATATAATAAAAAATAAAAATGAAATATTTGTTCATTTACAATATTTTAAAGATAATTATTTTTAGGGTAGCATTAAAAAAATATACTTTCATCTGTTAAAATTTTGTGCGGTATAGAGTAATAGATAACTGTCCTTATTTTAAAAAAATATCTTTTAAAAAATTTTGAATGTTTATTTTAAAAAGTTATATTTTCAGAATTATTGGTTACCAATTTAAAACTTTACAAAGACTTTTGCTGCTTATGGAACTTGACCATGCTATTATCGAATTCAGTTTTCTGTCAAGTTTGACATGCACCCACACGCGCGAGCGCACAATCTCTCTCTCTCTCTCTGTCTCTCTCTGTCTCTCTCTCTCTCTCTCTCTCTCTCTTTCACTATTTCTCTCTCTCACTCACTCTCTCTCTCTCTCTCTCTCTCTCACACACACACAGTCACACGTATTTTTAACGATTTTGCAAAATATGTCATTATCGGTGCTCGTTACATGGTTCCGGGTTGAGACATTTGATCATTTGGAAATCCGCTAAAAACTCAGTATTGAAATATTTTTTCAAGTAGGTCATTATCTTATGTAACGGCATTTTTTATTGCCAAAACAACTGGACGGGTTTTTGTGAGAACAAGATGAGAGTTAGCTAACGCGGCCGTGGCGTAAGAGATCGGATGTGGTCGTGGTCAAGGTAATTTTATTGACAGAATTAAAAGCATCATGGCGTTACCATCATCATAAGTCTCGGTCAAAATGTTTTGTATTCGTTTAGAATGCTTTTAAATTATTTTCCAAGCAAGTTTACTTATTTGCTGTATGTAATAAAAGCCTGAAGAACTGGGTAGTTTTACATTGCACTATGTAAATTGTTGTTTCAAAAGCAATTAAACGATCATGGAAAACATATAGGTCGCTTTCAATAGACTTTCGGTTACTTTCATTAGCTGGCCAATACTAATTAGTGGTTCAAAGAACGACAGAACACTCCACGATAGCGTGCTGACGCGCTCGTAATATTTTCTGCTAATTTAACCCGTAACGGTAATATTTACGAGAAATGTTACTGAACTAATTTTAATGGAAATTGTACATTCGTTTTGCAAGGAGCGGTCTTGCTGTTCAGTAAGTATCACAGGAAATAGTCGGCAACTTTGCACCAATCGTTAAATCAGAGATCGATAACTGCAAATAGAACTGAATAGGAAGAAATTTTACACAAAGTTCGTTCAGGTTTTTATTTAAAATACTTTCGTACCAAATTTTAAAACAATCGGTGAACGCATTTGGCCCAAACTGCATACTCTTGTCATTATAAATCAAAGGCTGTCATGTTGAAACTGAAGTAAATGACAAAGAATATCATACAAAATGTATGTGTATGGGCTTACATTCGTAGCCTAACTTCGTAGCCCTACCTTCCTACCACAAGACAATCGTTCAATGCGCTTGACCAAAACTGCGTAAATTATCATCATAATTCTGAGGCCGCCATCTTAAAATTGATGTGAATAGAATTGGTCTTAATACGAAAACAATTGTACCAAAATTCAAAAAAAACGATCAACGTATTTCGTCAAAACTGTGTTCAATCGTCATCTTAATATAAAGGTCACCATCCTCACAAGGAAGGGAAAAGGACTTACACATAGCGTACGTCGTTTAGGTTTTATACAAGTAACCTTCGTAACAAAATTCAAAACAGTGGTTCTATGCGTTTGGTTCAACTGAGTAAATACAAACAATATTCGAAAAAACAAACACACAAACCAAATGCGGACGATCAAGTTGAAAAGGAGACCTCGCTTAGCTCGGTTAATCAAAAAAAACACCCGTAGCTGCGGGATATTTTGTCAAATCACGATTTATCTTATTTATTTAATATTTTGTACACAGCGTCTTATACAAAATATTTGAACTAAATCTGACTAACGGATTTTGAGAAATTACCGGTTCACCAAACCACATTTATCTGTAAGTTAGGGATCCAAACGTTTTATTTGTATCCATTAGAGTTACAAATGAACTGGATTTAATTACCGAATTTGAAAAATCTGATTTTTGATAATTTCTTAAAGATATTTACGTTGAGAAATTATTTGGAATCTATTGTTTGAAATATTTAAAAATAGATTCTAAATATAATCAAAGTACAAATGTATGTCTATTAGACTCTATAACTATTTAACGGACTTTACAAAAATATTTACAATTTTGCTCTAAATTAATTCAAACTTTAAAAAAAAACTGATCTTGGTAATAGCTTGAACTAATCCGTTTAAAAGTAACAGCTAACAAAGTTTTAATACAGACAAGAGTTTAAATATAGGTCTTTAATCGTCTTATTGTAATCGATTGTCGTACACTCTTATTGTAATCGTCTTTCAAATTAATTTATTCTTACCCAATTTTGTTTGTAATAAGTTTGAAAAATGTAGTTGTAAAGTTTGGAAAATCTCACATAGGACTACAACCTAAATTTCGTCGAAATTGGTAAATTAGTTTTGTCTCAAGTGATGTACACAGAGTACGGACAGTCGTCAAGGTAAATCCACTTCTTTAGATTCAAGTAAACTAGAAAAATAAAATTGATCAAAGTTTTAAGTTTGATTTTTAACGATTGTAATACTGTGCGTAAATACTGCTTCATATAGTGAGAAACGTAATGCAAATAACTCAGGTTCTTTACAATCCTTAGCGATTCCCTGCAGATATAATATTAGACCTATTCGTTTTTCACATGATACATTCAAATAAAACAACTAAAACTTTTAGTAATCAATGTGGAAATATGAAATGAAAATGTATTTATTCTCAATATAAATTACACCATAGAAATAACAAAAACTGTAAACCATATTCTTAAACACAATACATAAACTAATGCATTTATATAGGAAAAAATTTATTTATTTATAAGATTATAATAAACGTTGGAACCACGTGTAAATAAAAATCGTTAAAAGTAACTTTTAGTTTAATTATCCAAAAATAAAACAAAATACAAACCTAATGTAACTGATAAGTTTTCTGTACTTATGAATATTACAAAAGAATTTTGTTCAACAAATCCTGTACAATATTATGTAACTAATTATGGGAAAGTATTTAATATCTAGTATTACTAAAAGATATGCTCTGGATTACATTTACATGCTTTTCGCAGAAAAAACTTAAGTTTATATTCACAATTAATTTTTTAATATTAATTTAATTTATATAGGCCAAAAAGTAAAAATATTTAATTAATTTTTTTGAGTAACTTCAATTTTTACTTTTTTGCTAAATAACACGTAAAAATTTGTTAAAAAACACGTTGGTATTAGTTACACAGACTTTCCGGTTTTTGTATATTTATATATCTGCTTAAAAAGATATGTTTGTGGAAAAACATTGAATGTGAGAAAATTTGTGTTACATTTTTGAAATACATAAGAAGTTATAAAGTGTAGAGGAATATATTAATTTTGGTTTATAATAAGAGAGATGTTTTTTGTTTTGTAGTGATATTTTTAGTCAATTGCTAAGTACTCAGAGAAGCAAGATGGTTGTAATAAATTTAACTTTTAATGTAAAGTTTGTTGTGTACCAATGATAATACAGTTTGATTATATATATATATATATATATATATATATATATATATATATATATATATATATAAATATGAACCATAATACAACCAATGATAATACATTTTGATTATATATATATATATATATATATATATATATATATATATATATATATATATATAAAAACAAATATGAACCATAATACTTAGTAATATTTAAAAAGTCTCATTTTTATAACCGAACTTGAATGGGAGTTTTACCTTCTAACGGATAATACGTAAAAATGGCAAAGGGCTGAGCCTGCTGAATTGAAGGCCTCACTGGAATCTGTGTGAAGCTGCCAAAGCAGATAGTGTCAGCAGAATCCACTGACATCTGGTTTATGCTAACGTCCAGCCATAAATCACTGCGCTACATCCCATATCAGTCGCACATTTTGGCAACGTTGCAACTTATACAGAATATTAATAGCATAAATTATAACCTATTTGTGGGGAGGAATTAAATCGAAACTAGTTTTTAACAGTTTTATCAATGGTGGTTAAAATAACTTAATGGTTAATCCTTTCATATTAAATAGGGGAATTTGTCCCACAATCTTTCAACCATTATCCGCTATTCTTCGGCCCTGTGTGCAGAGAATTTACATTTCTTAATTTGTTCAAAATATATAGAATATATTTTGTAAAAAAATGTTGTTATATAAAACAAAATCAAATCTTTATTTATTTTTTATTAACTAAATTACGATGGTGATTAGGTTCTTTTTCGCATTTGCGATGAAATTTAAAAATTAGAAAAAAACGACCAATTGTTGATTATACCAGGTGTTTTCATAAAGTAGCGAGAATTTTAATTTTTTGAACAAAATATTAATATTTGAAAAACATAAATCTTCAACGTCTTTTCACGGTCTTCTTGGAAACGCGTATACCACTCGTAAACTCTTGCTTTATTCATAGCAGACTCAACATAGGCCTTTGTTACATTTCACACACTTTATTACACTTTATTCCATTTTTTATGCAAAATTTGATACAAATTCTTTGATCCATTTCTTTTAACAAACGAAAATCGCTGAGCTCATAAAAACACGTCTAACCTTAGTGGATGTCACAGACAGTGTCAACAATGAAAACAGCTGAAAGTTTTATCATACTTCAAGGGCATGTATAGCAACATAATAAAAAAAATGTTTGACAATCGGATTCTCCAAGCCAGCGAAATTTAAAAATTCTCGTTACTTTCAGAACACACCTTGTATATGTTGGTTACTACAATAATATCAAACTTTATGATAAACCAATAAAACTAAAAACACAAAAATACAATTATTTTAAAGATTGTTTTAAATTTACGCCACTTTAGAAAGGCTTAAACATATTTTGCTATGTTAATAATTTGTCCAAGCTAATTCCCAATTTTATTTTTGTGCGGTTTGATTGAAATCAGTTAAGAATTGCTAAATTTAGAAGGCCAAAAAAACACACACACACAAGTGTATATATATATATATATATATGTGTGTGTGTGTGTGTGTGTGTGTGTGTGTGTGTGTGTGTGTGTGTGTGTGTGTGTGTGTGTGTGTGTGTGTGTGTGTGTGTGTGTGTGTGTGTGTGTGTGTGTGTGTGTGTGTGTGTGTGTGTGTGTGTAATTAATGCATATTATTATTATTCCCCTCATGGGGGTGCACATTAGCTGCACGTATTGAGAAGATTTAAACGTCCCTCGCGGTACCCGAGTTTAACGCACACTTACATTTAGAACACTACACTTACGACTTTAACACCTGACACTCACACTTACATTTAGGGAGGCGATAATAGCCTCAATGTGCTTTTTGCCTTAACACAATAATAACACACTGATTATTATATTATTATTATATATTACACATTGTTTATATATATATATATATATATATATATATATATATATATACGTGTGTGTGTGTGTGTGTGTGTGTGTGATATAAATATTGCTTCTCAAAAAGCGTTCTAGAGAACTGTTTCGGCGCTCATGTCATGGTCTCGGGTTTAGGTCATTTTGACCTGTCCAGTAAGTAATTTTTAATTGAATAGAAATTTTGCTTAATATATTAATTTGAGGCAGGTAATGTGTAGAAGATAGCACAGAAAATTTATGAAAGTGAACTGTGATAAAATTTTAAATAAATTAATATCCAAGGCCATAGAACTTTATGTAGATTTTAGAATTTATTTTGAACATAACAAAATTAATTTTTATTTAAATAAAACTTGAAAGAAATGTTCAAGAAAAATGTAATTTATATCGTAAGTCTGCATATTTCTGTTATTGTAACAGACTAAATAAATAATCCGTTTAATTTTGGTGTTATTTATTACGCAGAAGATCTTATCTGTTTAAGAAAAAATTACAAAAGCATATTTCACAAACGAAATTTGACCTTGACGAAGTAAAAAAATGAGAATTTGTGACGTCAATTTGTGTTTTTTTTTAATATTTCGGGTTATTAACCAAACTGCGTGTGTGAATTACAAGGCCTTTTTTCATTTTAATAACACATAATTTGAAACATTTTTACGGAGCAGTAAACAAGTGTAACTCAAGCTTTGCAATGGCCAAGTCATTCTTTCGTGCTGCTCTTCTTGTATCCTTCGTGGTAAGTTGTTATCCTCCTTCATTGTTATTAACTATTTGAAGGATCATCTCACGCGAGTGTCTCTCGCTTAGGTTTCGAGAATATCTATTGTAAATAACTGTAATATATTTGTTTTTTCATTACGGTATCGTATGAAGTATAAAAAAGAAATTTAAAAAAATCGTTCTTGAAAATTTTATGTTTTCAGGTATCCTGAATCAACAAATTTGGGTGTATGTCTGTCGCTTTTGTGCGCGCGTGCGTGTTTGACACATTTGTTATAACGTCATTTTCTTGGTCACTTCAGTATCGTAAATAATAAAGTTTCACTGTTTCTACACGAATACGTTTGTATGCGTTACCACACCAGCGCTTGCAATTTTATTCTGATTAAATCAAACTGGGCACAACAATTTATTTTGATAACCGCTTGGCCAAACTTTTCATCCAAGAAAAATCCTTAGTCAGCTGCAAAGTGGCGGACATTAAGATTCTTTTAATTTTTGTAAAGTAAACTTCACCCTCCTTATCAGCACTAAATCTGGATAAAGTAGCAATTTATTTTTTAAAAATTTAATTAAAAATACGAAAATGAATTTAACGACAGTATCAGATAATCAAAAACGATAAGAAACAAAATATGGAAATTCGTTTTGTTCATGTCAGCGAAATTTCTGCACACAGCGATTATTTCAATGTTACATCATCATTTATTTATGGAATAAAATACTGATGTACCTTAGAATTCGATTTCCACTCCCAGCAAACACTCTTAGCAGTTATCTGTCTGTTATCCATATTAACTGACCAGCGCTAAACAACAAACATTCATAAAATCACCCTGACAACCGTAAAATAGAATATATAGTTTTGTAACTTTACTACTATCATTATAGACAATTCCTTTTTTTAATAGGCATTGTCACAACAACAATCAACTCAGGAGCAATTAACAACGTTTAGAAGGTCTTTGGAAATCGATAATCTTGTAACAACAGCCCGCCGGCTGTCCAATGATATATCGGCAGTAGTGACAGAATCACAAACCACGTATACGGCAACTATATTCAAAGGATTGAACCTGATTGACTCGGCCTTGACTTCTGTAGCAAATAAGTCATTGGAATATATCAAGGAATCCGCGGCCGTTGCAAGCGCCTCTGGGAGCGCGGCAGCGAAGTATTGTGTGTCAAGAGCACAATCAGAGAGCACCCAGTTGATCAATCAAGGTAAGTCAAACTTTATATTGGTTTTATATATGCATATGTTGTAGATACAGAGCAGCAACTTTATATAAACGAGGGAAGAAAATTCCACTTAATGATAGAAGTGATGGAAGAAAATTTCCAAAAAAGCAATGAAATTTAATATCTCAGAAAAAACATTTTAATAAATAAGTCAAAACAAAATGAATCCTGGAAAATTCATTAAGTTTTTCACCCACCTTTATAATTTTCACCTCAAAAAATCAGCTTTAAGATTAGTACTTTCATGAAATTCAATGTATTTTCCTTGCTCTTGCTGAATACTATGATAAAGTCTAAATTACAGATCAGATAACACTAACATTCATACCAAAATAAACGTTTATGACAGATTTGAACAACATCTGATGAAAATGGTAAACACTAAAAAAACAAAAATGATATTTTTCGAAACATGTACTGTCTTTATTTTGGTACATTTTCCAGTCTGTGTCTGGGTAACCACTTCTCTAGATAACACCAGAGAGTTTTAAAATTGAATGCAGTTTTGGTTCATATACATATTTCTTGAACAGTTTTTCCTTAAATAACGCTAGACATTTTATAAAACTGAATGGATGTTTCGGTTCGTATATATACTTCTTGAACTGTTTTCCCATAGATAACGCCAAACAGTTTAAAAATTGAATGAATGTTTTGGTTCATATACATACTTCTTGAACAGTTATCCCCTAGATAACGCCAAACAGTTTAAAAATTGAATTAATGTTTTTGTTCATATACATACTTCTTGAAACGTTATCGCCTAGATAACGCCAAACAGTTTAAAAATTGAATGAATGTTTTGGTTCATATACATACTTCTTGAACAGTTATCCCCCAGATAACGCCAAACAGTTTAAAAATTGAATTAATGTTTTTGTTCATATACATACTTCTTGAACGGTTATCCCCTAGATAACGCCAAACAGTTTAAAAATTGAATGAATGTTTTGGTTCATATACATACTTCTTGAACAGTTATCCCCTAGATAACGCCAAACAGTTTAAAAATTGAATGAATGTTTTTGTTCATATACATACTTCTTGAACAGTTATCCCCTAGATAACGCCAAACAGTTTAAAAATTGAATGGATGTTTAGGTTCATATACATACTTCTTGAGCAGTTATCCCCTAGATAACGCCAAACAGTTTAAAAATTGAATGGATGTTTTTGTTCATATACATACTTCTTGAAAAGTTATCGCCTAGATAATGCTAAATAGTTTAAAAATTGAATTGGTATTTTGGTTCATATACATATTTCTTGAACAGTTTTCCCTTAGATAACGCCAGGCAGTTTAAAAATTGAATCGATATTTTGGTTCATATAAATACTTCTTGAACAATATTTTTCGGGATAGTACATTTTCGTTTTGTTTGTGTGGTTGACAGTCACATTAAGTTTGTACATTGTGTTTACTCTATTATGATTGTTGCAGCTACAATGAAGGCGCTTGAATGCATAATTTCAGTAAGTTTGAAGATGTCGAGTTTTGCTACAAGAGTTGCTTCCCTTGACATCGGACCCACGTCTACGTTGGCCACCTCCACTTTCCGCGCAGTCTCAAAATGTCCTTCTAGTTTTCTTATCGAAAATTTGGAGGACCTCAACAGTGCCAAAGCCTGTTATACGGAAGCAGCGGCTGAGTTGACTACGTACATCAACCAAACGTCAAAACAGTTGGAAGAATTTCAAAACACACTTAAAGAGTTGCAACAAGAATCGAGTATTTGTTTGACAAAAGGAACAGATGCAGTTATAAAGGAAGAACAGACTATTGTGGACAATATGGTAGTCTGCGGCAAAGCAGCTGGTGTAAGATTTTGATTTTAATTTTTGTTTACTTTTCAAATTAGTTTTATTGTTTTCAGTATTATTAGCGTGCGTGCGTGTGTGTGCTCGCACTCGTGTGTGTCGCTGGAAACTAAACCAATTCACCGAATTTGATAAATTTGTCTTCTTTGCCAGTATATTGAAGGAACAAGAAACGTTTCCGAATTTCTTTTTTTGTTAAAAAACTAATAAAAATCGGATTGTTTTCAAAATTTTCAATATCGATTTTTATTAAATTTTGCTAAAATATAGTGCCTAAATTCCTAAACATATGGGTCGCT
The DNA here is from genome assembly GCA_022606455.1 of Callitettix versicolor. Classification (NCBI taxonomy): domain Eukaryota; kingdom Metazoa; phylum Arthropoda; class Insecta; order Hemiptera; family Cercopidae; genus Callitettix; species Callitettix versicolor. The sequence goes on from CM040189.1 coordinate 63,701,818, forward strand.
ATAGCCTCGAAAATGTGGTTTGTGAACTAAAGTAAAACAAAAAAATCGGTTTCATTTCTCAAAACCCTTCCATTAGATTTCGCCCTAATTTTGGTCAGGTATAAAGATTGAACTGACATAACTGAAATCAGTAACAAATTTGAAATAAAATAAAGTGACGGTAAAGTTTGTAAGAAAATACGACAGATTCTTTTAATTTAGTCTCCAATCTCAGATTCGGTACTTTTATTTCAGTTATGATTCTTATTAGATTGACAAATGTTGCTCAAGTACAATACCCTAACAAAGTATTTGGATAGTTTTGTTCTTAAAAAGTCTGGTTTTAAGAGCTATCAAATTACTAAAAACTCGGAAGCTGCCATAGTTTCTCCAAATCGGTTAATCAGGTTTTACTCAATTTTTTATCACAAACAAAGGAACATAACTAAAATCATTATAAGGAATTTTAAATAAAAAATATACGATTTAGGAGAACATTAAAAGTAATTAAATGTAATCAAAAAATTTCGAGTGTGGGACAGTCTGTGTAAATCGTTTTCATACAATTTATTTTATTTTTAGTTACAATTAAAACTTGTATGTTTTAGTGTTAATTATTTAATTAGTATCACGTTTGTTAAGGTTTTTCAACAATTCTTAAAAAAATACACATTTTGAAAATAATTTAATTTTGAATAATTTTTGGTTTATTATCTGAGACGTAACACTGTTTTTTTCAAAATAAGAACACTGGAAAAAGATCCTAATTTTTAGTAAGGGCACTCAGAGAAAAAAATGTTTCCATTGAAAATGTATTTCATTCTATTTTACTACCGATAAGCAATTTCGATTTTGGTATACCACATAGTCAATTTTCAATCGATTTGAGCAAGTAATGTCACATTTTAAACTTCTGCTGCAGATTTACAGAAAAATGCAAAAATCCAATATATATATATATATATATATATATATATATATATATATATATATATATATATATATATATATGTATTTTAAAAATAACAGATATTTGAAAACGTTCACCTATTACTTACATGGGAGAATTTTTTTGTAGAAAATATCCCATAATTTGTGAAAATCACTTAACGTAGGCTCATGACAAGTATATAAATTTGAAGCATAAAAATTCCAATACTCCACAAAATATAATATTATTGTTTCAGTTTAAAATTGTTAAATACTGAAAAACTTTAAGTCCTAAATTTTTTTCATGTTATTTGTATTGGATAACGTTTATCTGAATCGCCCTTATTTTTGGAGAATCAGTCAGTATACTGTCAATATATATAAATTTGAAGCTTAAGCTTCCCATAATAAAAATATAGCGTTTCCTTTACATTTTGTAAATAATAAACAACGTAAACGCATTTAAACCACCTGTTTTTTTTAATTAAACAGCTGTCCAAATAATTTTACTGGGCAGTATACAACGAAAATAACTTCTACAAATTTATTATTAATTTTTCTTAGTATGTTAAGGATCAATTACAAAAGTGTGTTTTTAAACTTTGTGATTTTGTTTGGTAGTAAGATATTTATTAATAAAACAACAATATTTACAAATTTGAGAGTTTGTTTTAAGGAAAAAAATAATTGATTAAATTTTTACTGGATTTGTCGGATTTTACTTCAAAAAACCTCAAAGGATTGTGAAATATTCCCGGAAAGTGTAAAGTTTATTTACATTATAACTTATTTATACATCGTTAACAGGTATTGATTAGTTTTAGTATGTCTCTGTACACTTGTGTAATAATAAACGCAATAATTATTTGCAGGTGTTGCTTCTGCCTGCTAGTGTAATATCGGCAATAAATTCAGGCGTCGCCAAAATAGACGAGTATTTAAATAATTCCAGTAAAATAATCTCGGAAATTTATTTAACATTAAACAATTACACAGCTTCCTTTACTTACAAAGACATCAGCGTCAAGGCGGAAGTGGAAATGTCCATGGGCACCACCATCGATCTGATCAACTTCGTGTCAAGGTTTCTGAGCGGAAGTGGCACCTTTGCCGAATACGCATGTCTGTTAGAAGCTGAGAAAGGATTTGATAAAGTGTTAGCATCAGGTAATATTTATTTTAAAGTTTGATTTGTTTCCTGTAAAACGTAAAGAATGATTAACCATAGTTAATAATATATAGATAATACTGAAATGCATAATGATAGAAATAGATAATCCATAATGAAAATTAGTATAACGTAATGCAACGGAAGGGTTTACCTTAGTATAGTGATAACAATAACAATATTTATTATAACATGATTTAGTTTTACTTCTAAAATAACTTATCTACGAACTGTATAAAGTGAAATTTCTAATTGATACCCCTCATATTTGACACTGCGGGATTTAGAAAACATAAAATGGTGAAGGGGAATAATCAACATTTTCCTTAGTAATCAAATGGTGATTTGTGGTTCCAAAGTTTTACCACCGTTTTTCTGTTTGGAGGCCAAAATTGTTAACATGGAATATCTTTAGGATTACCTAACAATTTTTGCATAACGAAAAAAATGGTACAGTCATTGGGACTGTCGGCAGAAACGTTGTACATATATATATTTGTACAAAACGTCTCGAGAATATAAGAAAAATAAAATCAAACGCACGTGTTATTACTGAATATAAATTGTATACCATTGAACTTTTGCTGCTGACAATATACACAATGCACACAACATCATTATATGCGCGTTCGGTGAGATCATGAAAACAAGACAAGCGGAGAGAAAGAGATAGAGAGAAGCATGTACGTTGTATGTACTTACATTCACAAAACATACACACACGCTCGAACAACTTAGTCGGAACCGGCAGACGAAAGAAAGGAGAAGAGCTGAGAACTGAAGGGGGTCTATGTAATACTTCCCCTACTAGCGTTACTTACGCTTCGTAAGCCTACTAGATGAAACCGAATCACTCCATGGTGACAAATACAAAGCGCACAACACGGTATAAGAAGCTAACGCTTCGAAAATTTAATTTATCGGTAGCACGAATGGCATGCAAAAAATCGTCACGTTTGCCGTAAACACATAAATAGTGATTCTACAGCGATTTGACTGTTCCCAGTTATGTTCAAAGCTTGACGCTATGATTTCTGCTTATAAAACATGGGTTTTAAAATCCACTAACCTTATTTTTTGTACGTTTAATATTTATTTGTTTAATATTATGTATGTAAATACGATGAATAATAAATCCTGCATGCCCGACCTTATCGCTTAAAAGTTTGCAATTACAATTAATTATTTAGTAAAATATATCTACACATTGATTATAAATAAGTTCATTAATAAATACTTAAAATATTAATGTACGTCTTTATACTTTATTCTCAGCCAAACTATTATAATTATTGTCATTACATTAACAGTTGGATATATTGTACAAGCTTGATGTTTTATACTTGTATATGATGTAATAACAGTTTTTTTTTATAATTTTAGTTCAGAAGTAAGATCAGTAATACAGAGACTGATATAAACTAACAATCAAAATCAGCTACTTCAATTTTTATGGTTTTTATTTTCACGGGTTTGTCTCCCCTACTGCTACTGCCACAAAATTTCTTTTTCTTATTGGAACTCTGCTGGGATTTGTTTTTATCACACACACAGGAAATATATATATATATATATATATATATATATATATATATATAAGCTTCTCCGTGGTGTTTAAGTAAACAATGTATGCAATCAATCATTTCAAATGCATTAAAACATTACTTTTAAACAAGCCATAGCACTATCTAAGCGTATACAATATAATTACTTTGTCTGGGTTTTAATCAAATCGCAATTAATAAAAACATTTATATTTTTCTGTTTTTAATCGCTAAACACCTAAATATTAAATAATAACTATTTGATTGGTCACGCAAAGTTATAGCTGACGTGGAAGCAAATTTCTAATAGGCTTATATATCGTTTTCAATTTTCATAATGTCCATATCATAAGGAAAATATATCAGGTCCATTTCCTTTGAAATTAGTTTAAAAGCATAAAATGGTAATTTATGCAGGTTTTAACACTTGACTACTATAGTAAAATCAAAAGTGTATCATAAAAAATTATTGGTTCAATACACTTTACAAGTTAGAATAGTTGTAACAAAATCCAAAATACAACATTGAAGTTTGAAATTGACAATTCTATTATGGATGGAAAACGTACTCAGCTAAAAGACATTATTTGCCCTATAATTGACTTTGTTAAATCCACTATATATTACGAGAACATAAGGTTTAATAAGCAAATGGGAAAATTATTATGCTATGGTGATGCAGGAAGTGGAGGCAATATTCTTCTATACATATGATCGCACAGCACTTTCGATAATAGTTTACTTTCATTGTTTAAGACGAAATAAACAATTTGAAATGAATCATTAATTTGTAATAATTTTTATTAATGAAATAGCAGTATACTTTACAGCAAGAAATATTTTTAATTTAAATGATTGATTAAATTTTAATAACAATTTATAGGTAATTGTATTGTATAGGCCTTGGTAGTGTTACGAGTTCTTTAAGATTAAACACTTCAAATGTGGTTGAAACGATTGCATACTAAATTTGGTGACTGAAGGCCACAAAGGACAAAGAATTTGTAATATAATTAATTAATAATTAAGTAATAATAATAATAATAATAATAATAATAATAATAATAATAATAATAATAATAATAATAATAATAATAATAATAATTATATATTATTATTATTATTATTATTATGGACAAGTGTCAGAACCATTTCTGATCAGAACTGGAGTCAGACAAGGTGATGGTTTATCACCGCTATTATTTAATTGTGTGCTGGAGAAGGTTGTTAGAGAGTGGAATCAAAATCTGAAGGAAGGCAGTGGAATAAAAATGGGGACCAAAGGACTGAAGTGTAACTGCCTGGCTTTTGCGGATGATCTGGCTCTCATAGCCAAGGACTGGTCCGAGGCAGAATTACAAATTAAAGAGTTGCAGAAGCAAGCCATTAAAGTAGGTCTCCGAATCTCATTTGAGAAAACCAAAATACTAACGAATATTAAAAATGCACCACGACATCTGGGAGTCGGTGGTCATAAAATCGAGAGAGTTGACCACTTCAAATATCTGGGTGAATGGATCAGCTGGAACGCCTTAGAAAAGAGAGCATTGGAATCCAGGATGTGTAAAATGGAATTGGCGCTTCAATTAACCAAAGAGGTGTATAACAAGAAATCGCTATCCTGGAATTCCAAACTTAAGCATTATAAAACTGTGATCAAAGCCTCTAGGCTTTATATGCATCTGAAACTCTTACACTCAATAATAAGGGATTACTGGACAACCTGGAGAAGAAGGAAAGAAAGTTAATAAGGAAGATATTGGGCCAAAACTTTAGAAATAATGAAGTAAAGTTGATTTCTAATAAAAACCTGTATCTCAAAATTGAGAGACTCTCAGATAGCATGAGGAAAAGACGACTTAGTTTTTATGGCCATATTAGTAGGATGAACAGCAGTAGACTTACTAGGCGGATCTTTGCTTTCTTCAGAGATCGGAAAACGAAGAGTAATTGGTTCAGGCGGGTCCAGGAGGACTTAACTGAGCTGGTGATATCAGATGAGATGATTGACGATGTACTTAAACTGCGAAAACTTTTACATAATGAAAACCTAAGGTTCCAAGAAAAACCAACATCTAAAAGGGGCGGGGCAGTCTCGGATGAAAGAAGGAAGGCAGCCTCGGATAGAATGAAGCAGTATTGGATACAGCGGAAGGCAGCTAACGCACATCAAATTAATTGATTTGGCGTACCCCAAAGTGGGTGATCCGGATGAATAATAATAATAATAATAATAATAATAATAATAATAATAATAATAATAATAATAATAATAATAATAATAATAATAATAATAATAATAATAATAATAATAATAATAATAATAATAATAATAATAATAATAATAATAATAATAATAATAATAATAATAATAATAATAATAATAATAATAATAATAATAATAATAATAATAATAATAATAATAATAATAATAATAATAATAATAATAATAATAATAATAATAATAATAACTTTTATTTAAAATAAATTTAATATTTAAGTGTTAAGGTAATATTTAATTGTTGTATGTTTCAGTCGTGGAGACAACCAAGTATTGTTTTGCCGATGCCATACAGAGAAAAGACACAACTATCGTACAAGAAGCTGAAGCTAAATTCCAAGCCATACAAGCCGAGGCAACATCTGGGACATTGGCCCGCTGCACGAAAGGTTCAACAATCACCGAGGCCAATGTAAACAGGTGTTTCGCGGATGCCTTATTCAACATTCAAACCGATATGCAAACAGTTTTAGACGATTTAAAAATTGAGCTTGACTCTGCAAAGGCTCTTCTGGTCACTGGGGATAACTGCCTGGAAGCGGGTAAATACAGAGCTCCAAGGGAAGGCGATAATGTACTCGATAAGTTGGCTGCCTGTTTGGAAATTGAAGGCGTGGTATTTCAGTTTGACCGTCTTTAAAAAACATTAATTGTGACTAATTTAATTTTTTTTAACAATTAGTAGTTTTTTTTTGTATATTTTTGTATCCATTTTAACTTCTTCGTTACACAAAAAACATGAAAAAACATTACTGCACATATATGAGTACATCTGTACGAACTCCTACCAGTTTAATTAAAGCAAACAGCGAACATTTATAAATTAATTGTTTTATCTAAAAATATAAATGGTGCAAAAATAACATGTTAACATTTCTAACATTCTATAAATTTTCTCCTCAAAATTGTGCAGAAACTATCAACCAAAAAAAGAGCGTAAGCTGTCAAAATCTGCCCATAAGACAGTTTATAAATTTTGGTTCCATACGAAAATTCATAATCCAATTTCAGAACGGTTAAGATTTATTATGTTTTTTCCGATTTACTTCAAATTTTTTCTTATTCGAAGATTTTACACTGATTTGAGCGAGAAATATTGAAGTGATTTCATACGGAATCAAATCTACGAAATGATTTTCTTAATATTTAAAGACGATTGTATAGTTTTACAATTGTTTCTGAAATTAATGATTGAAGTATATAAAGCGGAATGGGCAAGTCAATTCTAGAAGCCAAATTTAACAGAAATATTTGACAATTTTCTTAATCTGCCGCGATGTGCGCAGATACCAAAATAAACATATTAGCCTATATTCAAGTCAAAATCACTTGTTTGTGCTGAAAACAGATCTAAGATATCTATAAAAAAGTATATACAAAAGTATATCATACAAAAAAAACAATTTTTTAAAAATCACTAGCGAGAAAGTAAACACCAGCTTAAGTAAAACTTTAATTAATTTGAAATAGACATACCAGTTTTTTATAGTATGACTTCACATAGACAAATATATGACAGACTAATTTTTAATGTCATTCAGATGCAAGGAGAACGTACTTACAATTCACAAGTAGCGAGTATGGTTTGCGAAAATAAAATTCTAATCAAATTTGCTTTCGTCACCGTCATATCGCTTCACTTTTCAAGTCTGCCTCAATGCTCGTAAAAAGTAAATAAAAGCCACACCAATCAAATACAGAGAAACGCGTTTAAGTCGACTGTAAGTAGGTCTCTATTAAACAATCTTCGTTACAAAATTATTTTCCACCAATATGTATCGTCCAAATGTTTTATATTTAATTTAAGTTTTTTTTTAATCCAACAAACAGATGATGTAGTTATTTTAAATAATGTAACAGTCCCTATTGTACAAGATTCAACAATAAAATTTAAAAATATGTTGTTTGCAGCATCAAATTTGTTGAAGACTATTTTTTATATTTTTAAAATGCCAATTGTGCATTAACACTACTCAAAAGTTTTTTATATTCAATTAAAATATGCAAGTTTATATTTGAAGTTTGTTACAGTGATTAAAGCTATGAACTATGTTGCCTATGAAAACAATCTGCAACGATTTTGAGAAATTACATCAATTTTCTCATTTTTTATCGATAACTTTACTACCAAACCGAAATTGTTTTAGACCAACCTACAAATTTAGTTTTTAGGCTTGCAAACTAAAACCGGGTAAAATTTAATTAAAACCGTTAGAGCTGTTTTTGAGAAAATTATTTTTATTTTTACTCTTTACAGCTTTTTGGTCCAAGAAAGAGTATATTTTTCAGATAATTTAAGTAAATAAGTAAATCATGCACTGTTATTATTTTTTTTTTCAAACTACATCTTAATATTATAAAAATGTTGTTATAACGGTGTTTTGTACAACACTTATTAAGCCATGATACTTATACACCATCTCATCTATTATGAATAACCAAGATGAAATCTGAGAGTTTCTGTGTAAAGTATTCAAGAACTTCAGTAGATTTGTTTTGACTAGGAAAGGAAGGGAAGTGTTACATTACGTCCTTGGAGAAAACAATTCCGTCCCTTTCAGTTATTTAATTGTACCGTTTGATAACTATCAACGTGCAGACTGAGACAATGCACGTCAGATTACTTTGTGTGTGTGTAACGTAATTAATTTCCCAAGTGTTTGGAGACGGAAGGGTGTATTGCTTTGCTGTAATTACATCCGGAAGTATTTAGGTAACTTCGATATTTGCAGGGAGGGAAATAGCTCTTTTTTGTAAGGTTTAATCAAGCAGCACCGAAATTTCGAACGTTAATACACACACACACACACACACACACACACACACACACACACACACACCCACCCACTCACCTACACACACACACACACACACACACACACACACACACACACACACACACACACACACACACACACACACACACACACACACACACACACACACACACACACACACACACACACACACACACACACACACACACACACACACACACACACACACACACACACACACTTTAAAACATTTTAATTCTTCAGCAAATGTTCTGTATATCTAATCTTTCAAATGCTGCTTAAATATTTAAGAAAAATGAAATAAAAACTTTCATTTAAAAAAACGTAAATGTTCATGTCACTCTTCTCTAAATTTGACATATAGATCAGAAGAATCTTAAGAAATTCATAGTGTGGATCAAAACAAAAACTGGAATTATAGGATTTAAAATTTTTTAATATATTTTACATTTATGGGCTAAAAGCGTCTTTTAAAAAAATTAACAAACGATTTATATGGGTTTTTTATGCCACTCGACCATTTTCAGAGAGTGGGTATAAGTAAGTAGAATAAGATTTTTATATTTTGTCATCAAATACTTCTTAAAAGGAGCACTTTATTTGCACGATACACAAGAATAGCCTCCGTCGCGGCAAAGCAAACTACACGGAAGTCAGCTGATCCACTCTTGTTAATATGTTGTTTACATTTTTGAAATGAGTCATATACATTTTAAAAGGAGCACTTTAGTTGCATGCTACAAAGGAATAGCCTCCATCGCGGCAAAGCAAACTGCACGGAAATCAACTGATCCACTCTTGTTAATATGTTGTTTACATTTTTGAAATGAGTCATATACATTTTAAAAGGAGCACTTTAGTTGCATGCTACAAAGGAATAGCCTCCATCGCGGCAAAGCAAACTGCACGGAAATCAACTGATCCACTCTTGTTAATATGTTGTTTACATTTTTGAAATGAGTCATATACATTTTAAAAGGAGCACTTTAGTTGCATGCTACAAAGGAATAGCCTCCATCGCGGCAAAGCAAACTACACGGAAGTCAGCTGATCCACTCTTGTTAATATGTTGTTTACATTTTTGAAATGAGTCATGTACATTTTAATAGGAGCACTTTAGTTGCATGCTACAAAGGAATAGCCTCCATCGCGGCAAAGCAAACTACACGGAAGTCAGCTGATCCGCTCTTGTTAATATGTTGTTTACATTTTTGAAATGAGTCATATACATTTTAAAAGGAGCACTTTAGTTGCATGCTACAAAGGAATAGCCTCCATCGCGGCAAAGCAAACTGCACGGAAATCAACTGATCCACTCTTGTTAATATGTTGTTTACATTTTTGAAATGAGTCATATACATTTTAAAAGGAGCACTTTAGTTGCATGCTACAAAGGAATAGCCTCCATCGCGGCAAAGCAAACTACACGGAAGTCAGCTGATCCGCTCTTGTTAATATGTTGTTTACATTTTTGAAATGAGTCATGTACATTTTAATAGGAGCACTTTAGTTGCATGCTACAAAGGAATAGCCTCCATCGCGGCAAAGCAAACTACACGGAAGTCAGCTGATCCACTGTTGTTAATATGTAGTGTATGTTTTTGAAATAAGTCTTATACAGGTCTTCAATACCTTATGTGCTTTCACGGAATGCTCTTTACAATCGTATTTATGAAGAGTGGTTACATTTTTTTAAAATTAGAAAAGCAGTAAAACCAGACCTGAGTGCCTAATTTCACTATCACCAAACATACGTCGTATAGTGAAAAAATTAATACAGAAAAACGCAATTAGTCACTTCTAAAACGGTTTAAAATAATTACGTGTAATCACTCACTGTGCGAGTTACGAGTTAGAAAAACACTTACAAATGGAGCATCGTAAATCATTGAAGCAAAGAAAAGAAGACTTGCAACAAACCAAAGGTTTTGATTGAGATTGATGAGTGCCAATAACTACTCGTAAAAGTAAAGGCAATTAGGGGAAGCAATGTACAGCAGGGAGCGATCGCCAGCTCGTCGGCAGCAGCTTCCTTGTGAGGTGTGCAGACATGATGACAGTGTGGTAGAAATGTAATTTTGTTGATTGTAAGCGCGTGCACACACGGACACGCACACACTCACACGCACGCATGCATGCACGTACACACACACACACACACACACACACACACACACACACACACACACACACACAGATAGAAAGAAAAGTCTCGTTTATCCGAACTTCGCACATCAGCCATTCCGTGTTATCCTTCGTTTTTTTAAAAAAAAGCAACAATAAAACGAGCCAAAAGAGTCTAATTTTTGTTGTCACCGAAGAACTGCCAAGCTTCTCGAAATATCTCATGAAGATAAAGTAAAGACCCTAGAAGTCGTACTGGCATGTGTAGAGCATCAGAATGAAGCTACGGTAATCGATCTCATGACGCTCCGAAGACGGCGGCACTTGATATTTAGTAATGTATCTGTAATGTTAATGTTTTATCAATGAAAGGTTGCTTCCGATTGAAATTTGAGTTTTGATCTTAATTTGTGGTATTTTACACACACACACACACACACACACACACACACACACACACACTTAATATATATATATATTAAAAGGGTTAGGCGGTAGATTTTTTTTATTAAACATTTTTTGATTATTTGTATTAGTTTTAGACTTATAGTTTGTTTATATCTTACTTATATATATATATATATATATATATATATATATATATATATATATATATATATATATATATATATATATATATATATATATATATGTGTGATAATATATATATATATATATGTGTGTGTGTGTGTGTGTGTGTAAAATTTTCAAAAAATATTTTCGCAGTCAGGATCGTTGGTCTACAAAAAATTCGCTAAAAATGTTTTAAACAAATAAAAAACGAATTAAATTAAAAAATCTACACAATATCATTATTACATTCTACCAGGAAAACTGCAAACTCGTTATTATTGTAAATGTGATATGTATTATAATTGTTTCAGCAGTGTTATTTTGTAAAATGTTTTATACAGCTGAGAAACCAGTTTGATAAATCAAAGCCGAAAACCAGGTCCCAATGGGGTTGGAGAGAAGTTTGTATAACTGGTGTTATATTTTAATGCAGTAATGTTGGATACGGCTAGGATACGAGCAGTAAAATGTCAATTTCACAGTAAGCTTCATTACAAAAACATTAGCGTAAAAGTGAGTTTTAATGTGTCTTCAAACCAAAATGGCGACTGGCCACCCTTTAATATCGTTTTACTTTGGTTGCCAAACAACTGGTATCAATCTCGATTTGGTAAAAATATTGTTTCCTATAAAATTTATTTTTATTGTTTTTTTACAATAATTGAAATGCTCTTCGTTTCCAATTATACTGTCTGTTACACTCGCTTTGAATTTAATTAAAATTTTAAAAAGGTATTTTTAATAGGCCTTCTTATAAACATAAAACTCGTGTATTAATTTGTGTTATTTTATCTGTAGGAAAATGCTATACAATTAAATTAATTATTGTGCTTTGAAAATTCTTTTCATTTTAAGATAATTAAACAATTAACTGTATAACGTCATCATGGGGTTAGCTTTTAGTTTCCAGACTATTGAACAACTGTATACTAAAGCTAACGTCGTATCAGAAGTCGTTAGAAATATTAAATGTATTTTCGCTAAAATAATTAGCCTATAAGATAATTTTTTAAAAATATTTTGAATAGCCGCAATTTGAAAATGGATAAATGGATTTTGTTGATCATTAGGACGAAAATACATTCTTCGTTTTCTTTTGGTTTTTCAAAATGTTTTACGTTTTATTTAGTTTTTGAAAATTCGTTTGCATCAAGTCAGCATAAAACACATCAGAAATTGTTTTCTTTAGTATCATATATCGTTTTCTTTGAGAAATATTGATTTAATTGTTTACGTATTTATTATGGATTATTTGTTCAATTAAATGTTCTATTAACGCCTACATTATGCGAAAACATCAGTACGGGTTTCGCCTTATACAACCGTAGACCATTAAGCGAGACAATAAAAGTGAAATGGACGGTATTTCCGAGGTATAAGAGCACTGGACCTCTGCTACGTCTCTAAAGTTAGATACTGAAGTTACGCCGTAAACTTTTCTCTTTCCTTTAAAGCAAAATAAACATAAACACAACAGTTCATATTTAATTTAAGCTACTTAAAAAAGAAAATTCACTGGAAAATGTCGAAAATATATAGTTCAAAACTATTACAAAAACATTCTTACATTGAAATATTTCAACAAAAAATTCTATTTCAGGAGCTATAATATTAAAAAAAAGAAAGAAACCGATCCTAATTTTCAGTTTTATTCATTAGATGTTACACAAATCTTGGTCATATATTTACCATAAGAAGAATCTTCAGTTATTGTAATCAATTTAGTATTTAAAAAAGTGATCTTCTTTAAAAAAATTGCTTTTTACGACAACGGAATTGTGTCATACGATTTTCTATTATTCAACTATCATTAAATTATTACAACAATGATAAAAATAGTAAAACGACCCAAACAGAATAGACATTAGCATACAATAAAATAGTTTACAAGATTATTGTAAGAGGCCAGACTCTTAATCTGAACAACTTACGAGTAGTTATACAATTTACTGCTGATTAACCCCTTCAAAAAATAACTTGAAATGGACAATAAAATTTTTTTAAAACTTGTATTAAACCATTTTAATTTCAAATATTCCTAAGTGGTTGTTTATTCAATAAAACTACCGTAGCAAAGAAGGATACATTTTTGAATTTACAATGTTTTATAATTGCAAATTTTAAACATTTCTAAATTACAAATTTCTTAAAGAACAAAAAATTGAAAAAATCTAATGAACTAGGTTTTTGACAAATTAGGTAGTTTGACAAATTGGGTATTTTTTAAGTAGCTTTCAAAAGGTATTTTTTTGAAGGATATAGCGGCTTATATGTTTTGTTCCTCACCATAAATTTTGTCAGAGTGCTTAAGGACTACAAATATTCAATCAACTTGGTTTAAGGTAATTTTTAAAAAAATGCTTTGAGTTGTTTTGAACAAACAGATTAGTTTAACTAAACATAGTGTCGACAAATAGGACAGAGTACATGCCAAATTTCGTTAAAATCTGTGAATTAGTTTAATTTCGAAAGATACAAAGCTTAGACACACAAGGGCCGACATCGTAAAAACAACTTTAATGTGTTTTTCCTTTTTTTAAATTGTTTTTTCTAAAACTTTCTTAATTGTGAGAAAAGTTACATCGAGAAGTAAAAAATTCTAATAAAGAGCAATATTTGAAAAATCTCTTTGAACAGATTTTGCACTTTGTAATTAATTCTAGTCATATTCAAATTAAAAAGTTTTGTAACAAAATAAAAACAAATTTAACAGGTTTAGCTCAAAGTTTATTGTTTTTTTCAATATAGTCTCCTAGTCCAAAAATTATAAATCCCTTTAATATAAAATTTGTTAAACTCAGTAATCAATATTTATAAAATATCAACATGTAACAGTGATTTTCCTAATTCACATAATTTCAGACTTTTCTGTTTTTCCCATTGCGAAATCTAACAAATAACGCCGATTACTTTTTTTTAAAGTAATTGAAATTAATTTAATCATAAACGTTAGGTAATATTTCGAGAAAATCTGTTTTTCGTTAATTATGGTTTAAACCTTAATTAAGAGGTTTATGATAAAATGTGATCACTAAAATTTAAAAATCATCTGTTTCTAAACAATTATTAAACGTAGTTCACAGAAAGACATACAGAAAAAACAATTTTCTTGCCTAAAAGCCTAAAAGTTTATCATTGAAAATCTCAAAATGTGGCTTGAACAGATATCTTTCTTTACAGTAAATGAGAAAATATTATTACAACAAAGAATTGTTTTTGTTGGTATTCCTCTTGAAAACAATAAGAAGTTTAAAGATCTAATAATCAATAAATAAGTAAATAGTAGCTGTAGTTTCCAAGTGAACATAAATTTACTTTATTACTTTCATATTCTCGACCTAGTTTTTAAATTTAATAGTTCTTTGGTACAGCACACTGATCACAAATTTTGATCCTTCAGGTCCATCTTTCATTGTTCACATTGTAGTGCTTTATTAATTTTAATTAGGCCAATGAAACCATGGCGGCTGCAAATTATTCGTCACAACTGAGCGATTAGGCTGGGATTACTATTTGTTAGAAGAAACAACAAAACAAAAATCAATGGAAAAAATAATAATTAGATTTATTATATTGGAGACTAGTAAACATTTAATTCATATCAAGTATTAAATTTACCCTCATCAGTGAATATATATCGGGATATCATTTACTGAATATAACATCATGGTAAGACCCAGGCCCTTAAATATAGTTTCACCATTGACCATTAAATACCATTTGAGGAATGTTTCCACACACACACACATACCTGTGTGTATGTATGAGTGTGTGTGTGTGTGTGTGTGTGTGAGCGCGCGCGCGTGTGTGTATGTGTATGTGTTTTAGAATTCCGGCTTTCAAAATTTCGTTTCGATTTCATTCAAACGATACAAAAAAAAGGTTGATTTACTGAAAAATTTATTCCATAAATAGCTTAGACAAGTTTGTCATCCAGCATTCGATTACTCGTTCAAAAATGTAGATATTAGTTGGTTTTAGTTAATTTAGCCATCTTTAAAAAATCATAACAAATCATAGCAACTATAAAAAAATCGTAAACTATTTATGATGTCTAACACTTATTTTTAAGTACAATTTCAATGTGGGAATTACCCTTAAAGTCTTCATAATATTGCATAATAAATTTCCAAAATCCTTTAAAAATTTGAAAAATTACCCTACGGTTAATTATGAAAATCAAATCAAATTTTCAAAAAGTGTAAAATAAAAAAAATGTGTATAGATATTCATAGATTTTCAAAATTTAATTCTATCACTTCACCCACAACTGATTATTAAACTGAAAATTTGTAATACTAATTAAAATTTTGCCTTTAAATGTTCAAAATCATAAACGTTTCAGTTGCAAACAGTTAATATAAATAGCCAAGGTAATAAAGACAACCTGGTGAAAATTTCCAATCGTAAAGGGGGCGAGTAATAAACACAAATTTTTATTAATGTTTACATAATGCTTAGGTTGACAGTATGTATTTTACTTAATTTCCAACAGAGTGCTCTGCCTGCAGCATTGTAATTATGAATGACGGCGCACCGCCGTGTTCCATTAGTGAAGAGTTAAGTGTAAAAGCTAACGCTCTGAAATACAAAATGGAATCATCATTTCCAGTAATGTTGCAAAACAAGCTATTTAAAGACAAATTTTTTGTAAAAAAACCATTATCAGCTTTTATCTTATCAAATAAAATTACACTGTAAAAAGGAATGTAGAAGACAAAATTTTATGTGTGAACAATGTTATCTTATATCTTATGTAAATACAACCTGATATATCTGCTGCCACAAGTAGTAAAAAATAGATGCCAATAATAAATTGATTGGAGAAAAACTTTTCCATTCTTCTCGTGTGAAGGAAATAACGAAATAGGAACTTCGAGTTTTATTTTCATATTTCCGTTTTTGCAGTAGAGTGTACAAAAGTTATTTTAAGACGCGAAAATATTTATATGAAACATTCTGTTGATATATTTGTTTTTTTATATAAAAATGGATTTTTGTTATCTCTAAAAACATGTCTTCATTTTTCTACAGAAAGAAAAGTTGAGCTAATTAAGATTTGAGGATATTTTAGCTAAGCTATCATTTTTGTTGTATATATAAAATGTTCTATTCAACGAGATTTCCTCAATCAGGTTCAAAAAATTTAAAAAAATTAGACCTATTTTTGCCAGAGTCGATTTGTCAGGTTTTGTTCAAGTTTTAATCAAATATTTATACACGAAGATCTACAACTCAGTCAGTGTACCATGTGTTAAGCTTGAGATTTTGCTGGCCCTCTGTTTTCCAGATTTATATTGAAAATTTGGTTTTTATATAGAAATGTCTTTTATATCTATCTGCATGTCGTTAAGAACTAAATTAATTAATCGATTTCAATGAAAATGTAGCTGTAAATCTGGTTCTCTTAAACCTAAAGACAAGGGATCTTAAAGAAATTACACTAGCAAACATTATTAGTACAGCTACTGAGCGTGCATTGATATAAGGCATAGAACCAGTATCATTAAATTTGTACAGATCCTTGTATATATATATATATATATATATATATATATATATATATATATATATATATACAGTCGTAACTTGTTGAAACACACACACACACACACACACACACACACACACACATATATATATATATATATATATATATATATATATATATATATATATATGTGTGTGTATATGTGTGTGTGTGTGTGTGTGTGTGTGTGTGTGTGTGTGTGTGTGTGTGTGTGTGTGTGTGTTTGTTTCAACAAGTTACGACTGTTAAGGATGATTTTAGTAATTTTAAAGTAATCTGTAAATTTGTTTTACTAATCTATGCAAATTTGAAATATAAAAACGAAATATGAACTCTGTAATTCGTTACTTCTTTGAAAATATAATAAGACTATTGTATTCAGAGGCAATAGTTTTATTATATTTTCAAAGAAGTAACAAAGTACAGCGTTCATATTTCATTTTTATGTTTTTATTAAAAAAAAATCGGATTTTCAAATATTTGTGTGATATTTTATTTTGCTCATTTTGCAATTTGTCCTGCTTCACATTAGCGAAAGTGTAGCGATTACCCGGATCACTAGTAATTAATTTGCAGTGGCCTAAAGTAGAGTAAATGTTCTGCCAACATTATACCATTACATTAATAAGAACAAACGTAGATCGAAACGCGTATTGACCAATAAATATACTGAAATTGATTGGCCATTTTGGACAATGGATTTGATCAGGTCAGTTTACACAATATACGAATATGCACAGGCAAATACCAATAGGCCCTAAGGCAAATTCAGCAAGTAATCCATTCTCTAGGTGAGCATACGATGGTCAAGTTGTATCAAACGGTATTGTGAACTTGTCCATTTTTCTGCAATGTACTGTAATATAATGAAAATAAAATCTATCTTTAAAATTGGATTTTAAAAACATTTCAGCAAAATCTGTTAAGATAATTTTAGAATATTAAATTTCCGTAATATATATTATTTTTAAGAAAAGTAGGAAGTAGTTTATAATTGGTTTCACACAAACCATTTTAAAATAATTTAATTGAATGGACGGAATAATGTTAATAAAAACAATTATTATATCTAATTTTGTTCGTATAACGTACCTTGTTTTCAAATAGGAAAATATATTAGTTTACAATAATCCATAGTAGTGGATTTCTGTTGCAAAATAAGCTATTGGATCTGTCATCGTGATAAAACCCGGACCCGGGTCCATAAAATCAGAATGGATCTTTATACTCTATATTATATAACAGTTTTGATAGGTCGTTGAAAGCTCCTGTCCAACACACACACACACACAGACACACTGCGACGACTCTGCCGACTAAAAACTCTGACTTAGCCAAAGTTACGCGTTCCTCCTGACTAGATGAGAAAATCGATGGTTTGTCATGCTATTAGACAACTTTGATCTGTTTAATATTCTTAGTAATAAAAAACATCAACAAATTGCTTAGATAATTTTATTAAATTTCAAAAATTTATTTTGCTCTTTTTAATTTCTTATATTTTTATAAAGTAACCCCTTCTTCCTGGGGTGTATCATTGTGTCATTTGAAAAGGACCATACTTTAAATAATGTGAACAATAAATAATCTCTTTCTTTCTCTCTCTCTCTCTCTCTCTCTCTCTCTCTCTCTCTCTCTCTCTCTGTGTGTGTGTGTGTGTGTGTGTGTGTGTGTGTGTGTGTGTGTGTGTGTGTGTGTGTTTCAACAATCTACAATTTTAATACGTTTTATTTACAAAAATGTTTTTTGTCTGAATCACAAAAAAAAAAAAATTAGCGAACTTTATCGTTGTCGGTTTTGTTTTGTTCAATTTACTTGGAACAGTTAAAGTATTTAATTTTAATGCAGCTGAGAACTACTGTTTTCTTACTGTATTTGAAACTAAAAATACGTAATCGAATGACCTATGAATACCTTGGTCTATAACGATCGATAACATAATTATTTAAGCAAACGATAGATAGCACTGTAGGCTTCAATAACTATAATTTTAAAAAATCTGGACTAGTCTCTACTGGTAATGTATGGGAACTTTCGTGACAATCCATGACGAGATTTAGATTCCAATTTTTGATTTTTTATATATGAACAACAATAATAATTGTATGTAATCAGATTGCTTTAATTTATTTTTTTTATTATTAATTTTATACAAACTCCCAACTGTAAGTATCTTTATAAATTATAAATTTTCTACATTTACTTGTTAGCTGCATTTATTCAACCGGTGTTTGTTTTTATTGACATGTTATAATAGAAGTTTTTTCGATTTATGATAAACCTATTCTAAACGTCCTTATTTTTGATTTCTTAGTTTAATTTAGTTTTAGTTGTGTTCTTAGTTTAGTTTGTTTTCTTAGTTTTTGTTTAAAAAGTTAAGTACATCATATTTAACTGTTTTATTTCACATATATTTAATTATTCACATTTAATTATTTAAATTAATAATAATGTGAATATTCACATTTAATTACTTTTTACTTTATCTAACACTTAAAATGTCTGGTACTAACTTTAATTAACTTTTATAATTGAATTTCGGACGTAACATAATCATTTCACTTTCCAAAAATAGCCTAATAAATCAGTTTTTTGAAAGTATGACTATTTAACGATTTTCCCACCACTAACCTTTTGAAAAGTAATTGAGTGTAAAGGTGTTCGAGTTTGTTTTATTTGTTTATTTATTTTAAAGTACAAAAAATTTCATATTAAAATTTGGTTAGTTTTTGGATTATTTTATAAAGAAATTAACTTTTGGCAAACGTTTGGGTAATGCTTGTAGCTCAGTCAGTAAGCTACGCCTGGGACTTGTACACAGGTTTTATTTTAGTTACTGCCGTTGGTTTTTTCGTGGTGTTATTTCACGCGAAAGTTAGGCTATTTCACTAACGAACTAACTGGCATGAAGTTAACTCTCTTAAAAAGAAGAGTTCGCCGTTATGGTGAACTCGCTAAAGGAAAAAAATTGGTGTGATTTTACTTAGTTGTACTGAAAAATTAGAATTCAATAAAACACCAATTATTTGATTAGTAACTATGTTACTCTGTACTTGATATTGTGCTAAAACATTTTTGCAAGTAAATCTACTATGTTCACATTTGACAAAAGATTTCCTGATTTCCACTATTTTCACCTCTGTATACAAGTAGAATACAAATGTTGTAAACCAACTGGTAAGATTAATAAAAATTATTTCTTTTATAAAAAAATAAATATTCAAACATTTATTTTTTGATACTCTTTATTTAAAAAAACAATAAGAAACTCTGAAAACAAAACAAAATAAAAATATATAATAAAAAAGAAGGTAATCTTCTAAAACCAATTTTCCATAAGCGAAATTCAGCTCTTGAAAATACAAACTCGAAGAGGGTAGACAGAACATATAAGAAACGTTCTCACATTCCAGTTAGGAGAGGACAGACTTTATAAAAGCGTAAATTTTAAGATGTATAAAGTAATAAAATGGTTGAACACAATGGTGGATTACAATCCCCTTTAGAGGAAGTCCATATTTAATCCAATATGTTTTTACATTATTATGTTTTTCTCTCTGACCTTCGATTATATTTTTTTACTTCCAGTAAAACTGAAAATTTAAAATGATAATTTATATGTATTATGGTAATAGAATCAACATTTTTTAAATTATCAGTTAAATTTGATTGTTTACCATTGACACTTATAATGTGATGCATTATGATTAAATTAAGTTACTCATAGTAAATAAGTAATCTAATTCTTTTACCATATATTGTTACTTTGAAATATTACACCAGTTAGTGATCCAGCTAACTAATTACCTGTTTACTGAAGGGTTAGTTATCCGGCACTGTGTAATTGATTGATTAATTAGACGGCGCTTGCTGCATTACCAAACTCAACAGAATAGTCGATATCGACATTGTCATTTAAAATATTTATAAAGTGTTTTTTCAAATAAAATATCCTTACTTTTGTTCTGTAAGAAATTCTTCTGTGCTAATTATTTGAAAATTGAATAATCGCTTTAGACTTTTACTGTAGAATTGTTTATCACTTTATTTTAGTAGTTTAAAAAAAATCACCCAAAACTCCAGTCACTTAATTTGTTCGTGTAGTCGTTCTCGATTTTTTTATATTTCTGTCCTGGGTAGATTTTTAAAAATGTACCCTGTTCCTATAAAATTAAAAATTAAAATGACTTTTCTTTCTTTGTAGGTGACCATAACCTATATGGTCACAGAAGACAGAGTGTAATGACACTGCTGACAAACTAAGAAGTAAAGAGGTAAAAACCACGTTAATTGACCCGAAAGTATGCGGGAAAGTACAAATAACACTGAGAAGATGGATTACAAAACAGATCCTTAACCGCTGGAGAGTAACCTGTAAAGGTAAAGCCTAAGGGCCACTGTATCAAATCAACTTAGAACTGTCATGGTGTATTATATCCTCGCTAAGTAGAGGCACCAGAGGAAAGCTCGAACTTCATCACTGGACACGTAACGGAGCTTTACAGAAACTTTTGAACACATGATGAACATAGATCAAAGAAATTTGAAATTTATATTGTGGGATTATCATTTTTAAAAACCACAAAATTTATTTTTCAAGTGCAGAGCACTGGAGTAGAAACGGTCCAACATGAGCTTCTACAGAAGTTTGAAAATCTAGCGAAGGAAGTTCTTTGACTCATGAAGAACATAGAACTAAACTGGATCATCTAGAATTAAGAAGTTCTTTAAAGGCAAGAAAGGCTGGGTTATCTAGGAGTACCATCCACTTCTGAAATAAATTTTAAAAAAATGTATTAAAGTGTATTTGAATTGAAATCTGGTAATAGCTGCAAAGTTGAACCTGGACATAGCTTGTACGAAATAGTAAAAAGATTTCAAATTTGATTGAAAGTGAAAAATTTAAACCAATGGCTGGCAGGGTCCTCTTTAGCATTTTTAGAGTACTTTGAGCCTTTTCCACATGAAGGTACAGTTTTCTTAAAATTGGTAAGCTGAATTATATTTTTGCTTTTTATATAAACAAACCATCGTTTTCTGCATACTTTGAAACTTAAAAAACATGTTACGTAAAAATTACATTTTTGCAGTCTTTTAAACTAAATGCTTACAATATATTTTTAATTATTATATATATATATATATATATATATATATATATATATATATATTGTTTAAAACAATATGTTTTATTGCAATTTATTTATTTAAGTTTCTAGTGTTAGATTATAGTATGATGAACTAAAAATTCATATTATTGTCTTTTTTAGTTCCAGAGAAAGATATACCTAATTTCTGGAAAACAACTTTCGGGAAATCAACAACAAAAAATGTATGCAATAAAATGACAATTTCCTACTTTTAATTGAGTACAATAAATACATAAAATTGAAATATGAAAACAGTCTAATTTCATTCATCATAACTAATACTATGATCAGATTAATTGTACTATATAAAGTATGGAAGTTTCAGTGAATGATTATTACAATCTATCGTAATTGACACTCTGAAAATCACATTCATTTTGTTGAACCTACCACAGACAATATTTTGTTTACATATTCATTTGATTACAATTATATATTACGCTATTAATGTTAATATAGTGTAATGTTAATATAGCGCTATTAATGTTAAAATAGTAATAGATTTTTAAATATTAAGAAAAAAACATTTTTTCAATTTTTAGCAAAGTGATAATAATGTATGCATAAACTGTGATTAAAACTGCTTAAAATATAATTTGAAAAAATGTAAAATTTATTTTTTTCAAACCAGTGAAACACTTATTTCTCTTAAATACTTATAATAACAACCATTTTGAAATTGATGACTATGTCAACATAAATTTTGCGCTGTTGATTTTCGCGTACAAAAATGTTTACATATTGTTTTAAAGATATTTGGAGATTTGCTTCCATCAGGTTAACTGAACAGCTACGTGTACCGATTATTGTGTACCACAAGTCTCTATAAGGTCTTAAAACAGTGATCTTTGAAATGAATATTACGAAGATACAGTTGTTGTTTAAAATCATCTGTTCAGTGAAGAGAAAATGAAAATATTTTCTCGGGTTTGGTGTTCCTTTTAACCCGAGAACACCAAAATGTAATGTCGAGTTACTTAACACCGAAAATTGCAGAAATAATATTAAATTTTTTATTCAGTTTAGATAAGTATATACAAGTATTTGGAATTTAATAAAGTTATATTGTATATCTATTATCAAGGTTGGTTGTAACTCGGACAGTACAATAACAATCATTTCCCTGGTTCCTTGACCTTACGTAGGTTCGAACATAAATAATGCTGTTTTTCCGTAAATACAACCAAAACAAATCTAGTATAAATCTATAAGAAATAAAAAGTGTAATTCACTGCTAAAACATTCTCATATTGAATTATTTTTACAACAACCGGCTCGTATGCTCTCTACAAAAAGTTTAAGTTTTTTATTTTCTCGTAATTGGTTCAATGAAAGAAAGTAATAAATCTTCATATACATCACAAATTTGAACCAGCTCTGATGAATGGATACAGATTTTACTGTTCGCTTTTATACCTCCCGAACAAGAATCTTATTTTGGGAATAAAGGAAACCATATTTCTTTAAAGGTATTTATAAACTGTACTTGAGCAAACATTAGTCAGCCAGTTTTGAAAATTAAATTTTACCAGTTTTAAAGTTTTTTATATCTTAAAAATTTCCAAATTATAAGCAAAATGTCATTAAAATCGCTCAATTAATTTAGTCTTGTTCACAATCTCGTTTTCTAAACCACCATATAGAAACTGCAGACAGACAGACATACATATAAAAGAACCTCAGTTCTGGATCTATTTTGGTTCTCAAGATCGTTTTAATTTCTTATACTTCGTATAAAGTAAAATTAAAACATAACAACTTACATAATCGTTTCGTAACAATAATCATATTACCATCAAATAAAAAAAGTCATTTTGTTAAGTCCGTTTTGATTACGGAATGAGTAAACAATGTATACAGACTTATTGCGCATGCTCAGTAAGGGGGAGGGATATGGAAGGGTGATACTGCACAAGGGTCAGTTGCTCGCGCTCTTCATCTGAGATAGTGCTACTTTGGTCTTATCAAATTTGGATTTATCGTGTTATACATACGGAGTGTTAGAGTGGCTTGTTAAATAAATTTACGAATTTTGTTTTATTTTTGTGTACTCAGCATATTTCAATGTAAAGTGTAAAAAGAGTAGTTAAAATGTTTACGTCAAGGAAAAAATTGTTAACACTGGTTTCGGTGATAGTAGTGATAAACGTGTCATCTTCAATTGTGGGTAAGACTGAATAAACTATTTCTGAAACTATTTTGGTTGTTTACAACCATTTACAAATTTATTTCAAATTTTTATTACTTTTTGTAGAAATACGTTTGGTAAATAGTTCTAAAGTTTCTATTAATATGTTCAAAACGTATTAGGGTAGAAATATTTTTATTATGAATGATGTATGCTTTTAAAAGTCATTTGAATCCAAAAAAGTGTTTGCCGGCATGCGTTTTTTAAGGGTTTCATTTTAAACATATTTACCGGTTTCTACGAAATTTGTTATGTATGTACAATTTTTCATATTCCTTGAGCTATTTGCAAATTTAATATTTCAAGTATTTATCGACCTAAGAAAATTTTAAAATATACCAATATAATCATCATTGGTTGCAAATAATATCCATCAGTTTCAGCAAAAATGAAGCTCAGAAGTGGGCTACTCAAAATAAGTTTATAAATCACTAAATGTCCATTTTGGGAATCACAGAAAAAACCAAGTCAGTAACGAAGAGACAAATGTTTTCTCAAAAACACATTTGGATTAGTTTTTTGTCACATTGAAGATTAAAATCAACTCAAAACTTTGGAATAAAAGAAACTTACGATTTTAGAAGTAAAAACTGTGAATGACGTAAAGGAGATTTGTTTTATATAATCGATATATATATATATATATATATATATATATATATATATGTAGTTTGTGTGTTTGTGTGTGTGTGTGTGTGTGTGTGTGTGTGTGTGTGTGTGTGTGTGTGTGTGCTACCGTATAGTGTCCTTACTATTTTCAGAAGTAAGGACATATACAGGCCTATTTTTGAGTCACAAATTATAATAAATAAATATAAGTATTTGTAATTCCTTCACGTTGTTATTTAGTAGAAATAATGGAAAATAATTAAAAAAAAACTATTAACATTACAAAAAAGTCATCGTTTAAAAGTTTTTTTTAATCAGAAATTATCTTTGTATAATTTTTAATGTTAGTAGTTAGTGTTATAGATGTTAGTTAAAGTTTAAAAGAAATCATAACTTTATATTAATAATTCTTATGAAACTTTTATATTCTGATTTTATCATGGTTGGCTAGTCAGTCTTTTAAAATAATTTTCCTAAAATTATGGTAGAAATTGCATTAAAATTTTTTAATTAATTTTAATATTTATAATGTTAAAATTGTATGATTTAAACAGTGAAAATATTTTTTTCAAGATATAAGACAAAATTATAATTAAAGTATGTATGCTATTTTTTTCGAAAGTATTAGATATATTAATGGATATATATATATATATATATATATATATAACTGGGTAAATATGTTTCTTGACCAAAATCAGGTTTTGAATCAAGTTTGAATCTAATCGAACAAAATTTCTAAGGTTACATCAGTCATAAATGTAATGTATATGTTATTATACAATAATGCGCTACACACACACACACACACACATATATTATTATTATTACTATTGCTTAACGTCCATACACAATGGCTGCTAAAATAATGAGGATGAAGGACCAACTTTAACGGAAAGCTTACGACAGTAACGACGCCTCCAATATACTAATCCCTTTCATACATATACTACAGGTTGATTCGAAATAGTAAGTTTTAACTACGGGGGATCAAAGTCATCAAATATAAAATTTATTTAACAAATATTTATTCACGAACGCATCGTTTTCCGTCTGTTGTATATTTTAAAAATTATAACTAAAAATTATTAAAATAATGACAGTTGTTAATAATTTAATTTTTTTATAGGTCGACAAAAATATATTTTCTGTTGGAATCTGTCCTCAACACGACTTAATAGTCATATTGAAATTATAAGACAAAGATTTTTTATCTTTAAACTTTATCGAAAGAAGAATATTGCAGTACCCATTTATCATACAATGGATACTATAGACAATAACACATTATGTTTTTAATGTTCAGTATGTAATTCAATTATATATTGACTTCCAGAAAAAAGCTTATGCATTTCTTTGTATAATCAATGATTTTTTGAAAAACGTATTAAAAAATTTGAATTTTTATAAAAGTTTGATTTTTGATTTGATTTGTACTGCTAGTTAGTAGCATACGGTAACCAAATACCAACTCAAAACGAAATAAAAGCCAAAAGGAGAGACGAAAAACAAAGCTCCCTTAAGCACATATTTACAGGAATGGTTTCTATTTTAATGGCCTGAATAACTTCAAGAAGTATTTACACTGATTTTTGAATCCATGACAATAATATATTGCAAAACAAATTGTAGATTTAGCAATCACTTGAATAGGTGTTAACACTTTAAATGTTATTATAGAACTCAAAATCGGTTGAATTTGAAGGTTCAAAATAAGGTTGAAACAACAGTCTTGTGTTCGAAGTACCACACCATATTTTTGTTCACTTCAATATTGTTCTTTTAAATAGCTGTTATTTTTTATTAGTTGTACTATATATGTAACATTTTAACTCTATATATGACTTATTGCTTACTGATCAGAGTAAGTTGAAATTTTATCCAACTTCTGTGTACTTCATAGAATGATCCATATTTTATCTACAAAGCAAGATTTTAAAAACAAGAACTCCAATAGTGTACGAAGAACCACTATAAACAAGTTTAATTTTCCAAGCCAGTAAGTGATATTTTACCTTTTTTCACATATGTACTGGAGGGGTCTGCCCCTCACGGACGTCCTGATCTCCGATAGCTTCGAAGCTTCACGCACACATACATACACACACACACACACACACACACACACCACTGTCTAAGCTTATACGATGTAAATATCAAGACATATAATTATCACAATAATAATTTAATTGTTTGTATTAAAAAAACAGAAATAGCTAATTAACCATAAAAATAATTGTAAATAATTGTTCCTCGATATTTGAACTGTTGAAATTATTCAAATAAAACCATAACAATAAACAAACCTCAGTTTAAATGTGTGGTAAACCTCAGTGTGGTAAAAAAAAACTGTTGCTGTTTAGACGAACATTTTCTCTGCTCCCTGCATGATCGTAACGTTTCAATTTCCCTGTTGCATGTTGTACTATATATTTTTATATTTATAGAATAGATAGGTTTCTGCACATACGATCCTGCCATTGCTGGGCCCGCATTGCGTCATGTGTACACTTGTACAAGTCAAGTCTTTTAATTGAGGAGGGAGATGTTATCTATTAACTGGTAACTTAGCAACCAACTCCGTTCCGACCAAGCAGGCTCCTTCCTTGCTGACAAAACAAAGAATTGAGCAACTCTGTCCAAGTT
Source organism: Callitettix versicolor (assembly GCA_022606455.1). Taxonomy (NCBI): domain Eukaryota; kingdom Metazoa; phylum Arthropoda; class Insecta; order Hemiptera; family Cercopidae; genus Callitettix; species Callitettix versicolor. The sequence continues at coordinate 63,729,338 of CM040189.1, forward strand.
ATTAAAGCGTTTCAATATAAGTAATTGACGCAATGAAAAATCATTTCATTTCTCCGTATAATAGGTTGTAAAACGTCAATAATGAGATTTTGAATCGTTCGTTTTCACTTTGCTTACTCAAAGCCCAATAAATAATGGTTTTATAACATGAATGTCTGTCCAACAGTGTTTTTATGTAATATGCCTGAGATTAAAAACCACCAATTTTAATTTTGATTAGTCATGTAGGTGTCTTGTAATTTCCGTACATTTTGGGAACATATTTTCATTAAGAAATTATCACTTTTTTAATCAAAAACAGGTTCTTCTCTATGATATCGACTATAACTATTTCCATCAAGATTTGCTTAAATTTAGTCCCAAACAAAACATATGCCTATTAGTCGCACATCAATCATCAAAATCCAGTTTTGGAGCAGTTCGGAAAATAACGGCCTAAATTATTAAAATCGCTTCATTCCACTTCAACCACACATGACGTAATATAAGAAACAAATTACATTCAAAGAGAAAAAAAGTGGTAGGCGATAAATCAAGAAAAAAAACGTCGACTACAGTCGATTTTTAATTCCTTTTCTTGTTAAACTGCGTTGAGTTGTAAATATTTATGTGTCCACATTTTGAACAAAATCTGAGAAACCGATTTGAAAATATTGCCGCTTTTTGATTATTGTTTCCTAAATTATTTTTTCTCTTTTTTAAAAAATAAATAATTGTGACCAAATTTGCACCATTTATTTCCTCTGCTACTTCTTTGGAGACAAATGTGTCTGGATGAAAAATTGCAACTGTGTAAACTTCTATGTTTATAACATATAATTATATATAACATAGGTCTTTTTAATGACTGTTTAAGTAATTTCTATACTTGAACTCACATATGTATTGCATGTATTTTATTAGTTACATAGCAAACATTTTTGGAAACGATTGTCCCATATTAAAAAAAAGATAAGTTTAAAAACATGTTAGAGTCAGGAATGTAACGACATACGAGTCGCACGTATTGTTTAGCCAAACCAAATTTCATCGTACAAATTTTAATCGTGTAATTGTGTTAAGTGTTTGTGATGTATATTTTTAATCATCACATATTAACGGTGATTAATATTAGCAATTTAACTAATATTGCTAGTTATTTTGACTTTGTGACGACCTCGACAGAGAGATTTAACACTTTGTATCACGGCCTGAAGATGGAACAATAGAGTTTACGAGGTGAGTAGATAGACCACTGACGGGAAGAATAGGTCATAATTATAATTACTTAAAACATGGTTTGATTTTGATTAAATTTAGTTTAAATGCATACTTAAGCAATATTTAGTAGCAGCTACCTGCCCGAAAAGTCTGGTTTGAGTAATTACAAGGTACTGATGGGGTATTAAAATCTGAGCACATAATTTTTATAAAAATTATTGTAGATTTTTATAATTATAAATTATATTATTATATATATATATAATTTAATTTTAATTTTATATTGGTAAGTCATAGAATTATTAATTGTTTATTTTCAGTTTCTAAATTTATTCAGTTCTAAATTATAAAAACAACCTGAAAAAATATGAAGGGAATTTTATAATTTCTTTAAAAGAGTATTGTATTAATATTTTACTAATTCATAGCACTAGTAGATTGGTAATTACTCATGGAACTACTTATTTAATGGTAAAAGAAGATATTTTTGTGAGTAACATATCCACAGCCTATATTATTAAGTAAACGTTTTCACGAATTTAAAGATAAACAAATTCTTTGCTATCTAAAAAAAAATCCCCGTAACTATTTTACAAAATCAAACTTTTTTTGTTATTAAATATGCAAAATGACTTTTGTTTATTTTAAGAAAACTTAATCTCACTAACTAAACTGCACTTTTAATAGAAACACAACACTTCGCACACTTTCTTTACAGAACTAAAATTTTATTATGTTGAAAGTTTAACAACATTTTTTTATTAATTTTTGACGTTTTTTTACAGAGGTAGTCTTGTTCTGCAAGACTTATCTTAATTATTTAAGTATAGATTTTGCAAACAAATAACAAGACTAAAATATTTTCTGATTTAAAAACAATAACCTTGACTTACCAAACCTGACATGGTTTCGTGTTGAATCTACATTGATGTGTTAGTTATTTGTCCAGTTGATTGAATAAAATTGTTTTATTTATAAAAGATATAGTATATAAGGCAAAAAATGTACGGGCACTTAGTGTGTGTGTGTGTGTGTGTGTGTGTGTGTGTGTGTGTGTGTGTGTGTACCCGTGTGTGTTGTGTTTTTGTGTTACGAATAGAAGTTTTCATTTTTAAGATATTCGTACCAAATTACACACGAAGATTGTTTATGATCAAGGATAAATAGTGTGAGGGCGAATAGCCATAACCTTTACTACACAACTCCCCAAAACCTATTTTCCTCAATTCAGGGATATCATACAAGAATCCTTTATTTTTTTCTAATATTTTTTTGTAAAAAAATGTTTGTATTAATATTGTTGATATTAACGTAAAATATATATTTTTGACTTCTATGATTTATTTATTTATAATTTATATATTATTATTATTATTTATATAATATTATTATTTATATTTATAAATATATATTTTATTTAATGTAAATATTTATTAAAATTTTAAAGAGGGATTTTTTTAAGTGATCCATATATTTTGATTTAGATCCAGTTTTTATTCAAATTGGGCACACAAATGATTTTGTACAGATTAGTACTGATAACGTATTACCCATCATCCTTTTGTTCGTTTCAAATAAATGGGTATCATACTAATTAAAAAAGTTAAGAATCTTTAGGTTTATTAATGATTAACATTTTGCAGCAGTTAACGTTGCCTATCCCATTAGTTTTGGAAATTATTTTTCATTACGTCAGCAGTACAGCTGCATACTGCGACAATTAAAGACATTGTTTTTGGAAAAAAAGCGGCCATCTTGGTAAGACTAGGATATAAAATGAGCAGCGATCTTGGCTTCTAAAAATGTCTTGAGTAATTGTAAACATTTTAAACTGTGCAATTTTTAGCAAGCAATATTTGTTCAATTTGATTTAAACTTAACAGAGAAAAAAATTAATAAATACTTTGACCAGTTTGCTACTCAAAAATGCGATAATTTTTTCTCAACGGCGGTTATTCAAGACTTCAATATTTATTTTTTTTTCGAAAATTTGAAGAAAAATTTAACACTTTTTTTTACGAAATTTGAGAAACCTGCAATTTAAATATTCAAAATTCATGTAAAATTAATGCTAATCTAATGGTAATTACAAGATTAAAATCAAAATTTAAAAAAACGTAAAACTGTTCGTGATTTCAAATTTCATTTCTGATTTTGTATAGTAAAGTACGAATATGTTCGAATTTTTAAAATGTTGAAAATGTAGTTCAATTCGACGTTATTGGTTCTTGTTAAATCAATCCCATCGCTTTAGCTAGTCGTGTTTGTTCCTTTTATTTTGTTCCTCACGTTAAATTTGTACATTAAATGTCGTTCATGAACGTTACACAAGTAGGACTGGGAATTGGTGATGGATTAATAACAATTCCCAATCTTTAAAAGTGTGTATAAAGTTATATTGACTGATTTTGTTCTATAAACAATGTAACAAAATATTAATATATGTTACATTGAATAAATACATTTCTAAGTGGTTGGAAATGTCTACCCCAAATAACAAAAATTGATATTGCACTTCACAAACTCGTTACGCCATTTTAGTTTTACTTGTAAAGAGACAATATTTAACACTCTTAAAGTACTTATAATTTCCTTTTTAAAAATGTTTTACTGTCATGCAGACTAAAAGCTTTTAATTACCTTAGACGGCAATTCCTTCACACGTTTCTGATTTTCAAAGTAGAATTTAATTCACAAGTGACTTTTAGATAAAAACTTGTATAATTAACAACTATTATCGCAACAAACAACTGCGCCACTGACTTGATGGAAATCAATTTCCAAGAACTAACAACATTCAATTAAGTAATAAAAAAAAAGGTAAAACCAAACATTATAAAACTATTTTTTCTGGTTGTGAAAATTAACTAAGACCATAGTTGGGGTTTTTTCTTAGTTTTAGAAACAGGGGCACATAAGTATTGAGTGCGTGCTTAATTTGACTTTGATTTTTTTTAAATAGGAGTATATTTAAAAAAAAATACATTTTTTATTTTATTTTGTAAAATTTTTACACCATTTACGAAATCCCCGAAAAATTTATTCATAAAATGACCTAAAAAAATCATTTATTTATATTTAAAGAAAATAATTTACTATTTAGAACTATAGTGTTTACTATTTAATAAGATAAATTAAAATTAGCGTTGATTTTATCTTAGCGTTGGTTTAGACCTACGTAATTTCACTAAATAATTCCAAAAACATAATTAAAATATCTCAACTAATGAAAAGAATAGGGAATGAAAGTGTTCCTTCAGTAGGGCTAATTAATGTTTGCGTTATTACTACTACACACTTGTATAGTTAAATAAAATGTAAATAATAAAATTAATAAAATTCAAAACATTACACAAACATTCTTAATTTAATTATGTCAACAAAAATATGTTGAGAAACCTTATATTTCAATCAAAAAAGAGGAAAAGTGTACAAATTTCACAAAACCGGTCGATCAGATTTCGCTCAAGTTTTTATCATAAATAAAGAATCACAACTCAAGGTGGAAAAATAAAGCCAAAGATGGTGAGATTTTTTGGTATTTCAATTTGTTTCTCAAAAGAAAAATTCTTATATTTCAAATTTACTAACTGACTCAAATTACGTATCTTAATATCTGACAAAAATTAAGCAAAATAAAATTAACCAATTTTAAGAAACTAGGTTGGTTTTTCAGTTTTTTGTAGATAGCTCTTTTTTGGGTAATGAAAATATGCTTTCCTTTTGGGTACTTAGGTTGGGTTCATTTTTGCAAAAAATTATCTGATCTTTAAAGCTGATTTTTAGAAAAATAATTTTTAACAGTTTTTTTTGCCGAAAATCCGACATGTAAACTTTAATCATAATCGATTATTTAATTTAATATTAGGCGACGGTCAAAGTTTGTTTTCGGCATCGGTACCCTTATTAGTATCATTATTTTTAAGTTTTATATTATTATTTAAGATTAAGATTAAATACAAGAGGTGAAGACAATTATAATCCTCCGGAATTGTGATCAAAGGACATATCTGTGCAACTAAGTCATCACTAAATGAACTAGTGGATTCCTGGTTACTAGTTCAGCATCCTGAAGTCCTTAGTGAGTTCCTGCAGTCCAACAACCAATTCATTCTGCTGAAGATTCTCATGGTCCTGAAAGTCATGAATCCTTAGCTTTCTGCTGGCAAGAACCCTACAATCAAAAATTATGTGGCCTTCAGTTTCCTTCATAGTCTACACACGGCTTATCTGTGGAAAATTCCTATCAAGTTCATGTGTACGCTCAGACCACAGTGCCCTATAGTGAGTCCCATGGTGTCTTGAGTTGTCCTTATCCCAGGTTCTTCTTCTGGTCAAAATTCGCACAGAGATATTCGCGATCCAGCGTCTTCAAAGCCTGCTGCGATTCATTACTGGTGGATTCTACAGGATTTAGTGCAAACCCAGTTCCCTCCTTTCCAAAGTTATCACTATCCAGGTCAAATTCTGCACGTCCCCCAGAGGTTGCTTCTTCTTCTATCGCAGGTTGGATGGATCCGTCTAGAATCTCACAGTTTGCCGATTCATTGCTAGCTGATTTTAAGGGACTATGTACAACCCCAGTCAGTTCCTTCATGTATAAACCTCATCAGATCTCCATCCGTTTGGTTTTAAGTGCTGATCAACCAGTAGATTAATTCTGATAGGTTTCATGCTTCATTGATGTATTCTATGATGTTAAATGCAACCACATTTTTCTCCTTTTCCAAGTTCTCTACTCTAGTTTACTTCTACATTTCCTCTAGCATTAAGTCCCACAAATAGTTAGGGAAGTATGATGTCCATCCTTACACATACATACACACACACACACACACCCAATAGTTCGATCTAATTTTTAACATTTTTTTTGACAAAAACGTTTATAAAACCTTTTTATGAAAAAATTAAAAAATGGTCTCGTGCAATTTGATCAAAGTCATCAATCAGTTAGTCTCAAACGATTGCAGATTCACAGATGAACAAATATTAATGTAAGAACTTGTGTTGTTCACAAGGAACAAGGAACTGTGTTCACCATTGTGTAAATATTTAAGTAGATTATTGTTGTTTGACTATAGTGATAACCAAACAGAACCTGAATGTGAGCAGAATTATTTATTGAAATTAATAGCAGACGAAACGAAACTTTTGTTCTCTTAATTTCGTTACTGTTGAGCTTGAGCTCGTCTTTTGTCTCAATAAACTTTCTTAATTACGATAATAACAAAAGTTTAATTAAGTTAGTTTTGATTTAACACAATGAAAAATATTACAAACACATTCGCAAAAAAAAATCGTGTAAGAATGATAAAGAAAGTGAAAGGTTCAAATATTTGAAAACAAATCTACTGTTTTTTTTTACTTTTTCACCATACAGAGGCTAAAGAATGTTTAGTTATTATGGAAAAATAGATCTCGGTATTCTGATTCATCTTTACGTCCCCGCAGGGGGGTGCAGATTAGCTGCGCCTATTGAGAGTATTTAGACGTCCTTCGCGATACTCGAGTCTAACACACACTTACTCTTACAACTTTACACTTACGACTTTAACACTTTACACTCACACTTACATTTAGGGTGGCGATAATAGCCTCAATGTGCTTTCGCCTTAAAATAAAAAAAATCATCTTTACGTTTTCAGGTCTCTTATATCAAAGAGGTGTTTTACTTCTACGTCTGTGTTAAATGCTTGATAGTAAAGTTTTAAAATTATTTACAAGAAACAGCGTGAAAAAGAACAGTTTTAGATAAATTTAATCTTAAAACACATATCAAATTTTACCGTAATTAGTCATTCACTTAGTCTCGATTTGCAAAGAGGGAGGCATATTCTGGTAAAAATAACTTTTTTACACACATGGAAAATGTAACCATTAAAATCTTAAGATCGATATTTTCACGAACACAATACTTTATTTATACTTCGTTACTGAAAAAGTAAAAACACGATTAATCTTGAAATATTTTAAATATACTGAACTTTAATAAACAGTGGTCAAGTAAGTGCACAGGCAGCCGGTGGAGCCAGTGATCCCACCGTACCTCTAGCTCATACTACTCTCATGTACTTATTCATCTACTCAAGACACACACACACACACACACACACACACACACACACACACACACACACACACACACACACACACATTCACAGCTCCATACGGCTCCAAGTGGCATAAAGCAAAAGCGAACGATGCTGATGGAGTGTATGGAGCGGCCTAATTGTGTATCAAACGGAGCCCTGGAATACCTGGCAACCTTCCAGTGTACCTTAGTTTCTCCCATGCATGCAGGCGCTATGTGGGCGGACATAATTTCCTTACTTACTCATGTTTTAGTGAATAATTAGAACGAGTAAGAACTCACTACACAACAAAAGCTGGTAAAATTGGAAACAACCTCCGTATTAAGGCTCAAGAGTAAGGCACATAGCAAAGGAAGTATCTGCAAGCACCTCAATAATTAACTGGGAAGTCATCAATTAGAAGCGGGAGGTGTTACCCACCTTGAATCCTCTCCAAACAGTAACTGAGCATCTCAGGAATATAGAAAGGAGGTAGATCTACGATCTACTTTTGCAGTGCAATAGTAACCCTAGAAAGTCATTCATTCAAGTGCACAGATAAAGTGCACGGAGGGTTGGGGGAGGCGGCTGGATGGATATTGGTTACAGTAATGTCAGTGAGTCACGCTAGGAACATTACAGCACGCGACTAAAATAAATAATCATTATGTCATTAACAGTTATAAAATGTGTTGAATTTTCACGATTAACGAGATGGATGGCTCTCTGGCTATGCATCCCATATCTATTGTTCAAATTAATAGCGGCTATTTAATTCGTTAATTCTATTGCGATAATTATTCAGGTAGGCTATTAATATTAAAAAAGTATTAATAAATTTAATTAGAAACAAATAAACTATTCACAAGTTTTAAATAAAGTGATATCGTTATAAAAATATTCAATTTAATAACAGAGTGAAAATAATAAACACGGTTTTTCATAAATATTTCACAGTAAGAAAATAACCATCGACAATAAAACAATGTTTCTGTTTAATATTATTTGTTGGCACTACTTTGTTCAGCAAACTACAACTGTCATATTACTCGTTTGATTTATTGTTTATGTGACCGAGTTACGTGGCCGTATTACTGCGCTACCAAGTACTTGGAAGTACAAGAAGTCTTTTATTGTTTCTGCGAAAACAATGTCATTTCTAAGTTTTGTTTTTATATAATTCGCTTATATGTTGAAACAATAATTCAAAGGGTCGTAAGATTAATGATAACAGCAGTACTTGATGATGGACTGAATTACAAACGACATTCTTTTAACCCACACTTTTTTCGAAATTTGTTTCGACATTTAGTGGCGACAGTGTTTGTATTTTCAGTGAAATTAGGAATGTTCATTGTTGCTGCAGATTTTAACGCAAAGTGTTGAAATATTATTTTCAAAAATGTGTAAGATAAAGAAGTTAGTTATTTAATATTTTGAATTACCGCCATTTTAAAAACTTTGAAAGGCTGGGTAACGTTATGACTTTGTAAAGATTTGAAATGGCCGTCAATATGAAATAGTTTAATAGGTTTGACAGAAAACGAATTACTAAAATCAATTTTTGTGTCGCTTTAAATCCAATCGGCTCAAATTATCACATTATAAATATGAAAAATGAATCCTGACTGCAATCAGATAAATTTAAAATAGAATATGAATACTTAAAATGCTAATTGTTGCAAAATTTAACGCTTAATTCTATGGTGAAATCATAATTTCTTAAAAACTGTAAGGAAGTAAAACAATAATAATTGTTTTAAATTACTAAAATTTTCAAACGGTTTTAAGGATTATGTTGAAAAACGAATATAAAAAGTGATGAAAAAGTCAAGCTCGGAGTTTTATTTCAAGATCCCGAGTCTGAGTTTTATCGTAACGGCTCCTCCAGAAGCCCCTTTATTCAAGGAAAATTCCCTTATAAAGATTTTGTTTTTCGGGTTGGTTTGATAAATATAAGTTGGTTTGTTTTGTTCAATCATAATTTTACAGTAGGTTTTTACTTTAATAGTATATTTTTTAAAAAATTTAAAGCGAAAAGCACATTGAGGCTATTATCACCTCCCTAAATGTGAGTATGAGTGTAAAGTATTAAAGTCGTAAGTGCAGTGTTTTAAGTATAAGTGTGTGTTAGACTCGGGTACCACGAGCGACGTCTAAATCCTCTCAATAGGTGCAGCAAGTCTGCACCCTGCAGTATTAAATATAGCTAAGTCTTTCATAGTATATATATATATATATATATATATATATAATGTGCTGTGTGATGGGTGAATTCCGATCAATTCTGGAGACAGTATCTAGGTTGATCCTGTCGTGTTCTAGCTTCTTTATTATTGTAAAGAACAGTATTATTGTTGAGCTTTATTACCCCTTAAGGATTGATAACTCAAAGTCAAATTGTAAATGCGATATTACAGAATGAGCAAAAGTATTTGGAATTAACTCTATTGTTACAATTGATACTTAACTGTTACTTAATTGTTACTCTACTGTTACAATGGTTACTTAATCCAAAGACTACAGAACTAAATACTAACAAGTATTTTACATTTGGTGTAATTGTTTGTAAGAGTTTTGTTGAAACTGATGATTAGGTATTGGTTTACGGATTGACATGTATTGTTTTTTTGGTGGAATGTTGGAACGGTTTGTTTGGAATAATTTGTTGTTTTTAAACTGGAAATCGTTTGTAAGCATACTGAGTGCTTCTTCAAGTGAGGTGGGGTTTTTGGTTCTCATGAGGGACCCTAGCGGTTCCTGAAGTCCCCTTAACAGAACACGTAATGCTAATTTTTGTGCATACTTGCGGATGGTTCTCTGTTTACAAAAAAATGCTATATGTAACTTTAATAGCTTTTGAATCTTTTCATAACATTTGAAAGGTGATTCCCCGTTTTCTTGCTTTAATTCTGCCATTTCAAGATTCAAAGTAAAACAATCCTTCTTATCAAAATAACTAGTCAGCAAAATTATTTTTACATCTGCCCAAGCATAAGTATTAGAATTAACTACCATTTCAAGAGCTTGCCCCTTTAATTTTGATAATATGGACGATAACAAATATTAATTTTGGAAATCTTCTAAGTTATCAGCTACAAAGAATTTATTGACCATTTTATCACATATTGTGATGAATCTATTAAGCATGGTTGGTTCTCCACTAAACTCTGGAATCATGTCCAGGTATTCTTTCTTCAGTGTTGGGATAGACATTGTAATATTTAGTTATTACTACACACAAAAATAAATCAAAAGTAAGTAAAAGTGTAAGCTATCAGGTTGTCGCTGACGTGATGGTAGCGAATACAACTTTCCAATAATACTTTTTTACATTAAGAATTAAAGAATTTTTAAAGATTAGATCACCATTATAAACTATATTGTAATACGAGTAAACTAATATTTAACATATTAAGTTGGAAACACTAAAATTTGAAATTTAAAAACTTAAAAAGCTAATTTATGTAGATTTTAACGCTGATTTCGATGGTGAAATAAGATTTTTATAAATTTAAATGATAAACTGAAATAATTTTAGTTTTAAAATGGCCGCAACTTTGATAATGTTAAACGGATTTTGCTAGCTAACAAATTTTGCACGGGCGCACACTCACTCTCTCTCTCTCTCTCTCTCTCTCTCTCTCTCTCTCTCTCTCACACACACACACACACAATTGGAAGTTCTCTGAGAAAATGATCCGAAGATTATGAGCTTCAATATCTAATTTTTTATTACAAATTCGCTAACAACTCCTATTAATACGCATCCCTTATTTAAAACCTGCGTTAATTTTGAAATTTTCTTGATAAATACAACTGATCTTACTTGTCAGTGGCCACAAGAAACTGATAACCTGAAGATATTATGTATATCCTAAAGTGCAATTAGAGCATACACACAATCACTTATGTTTCAAACAAAATTGTAAAAAAAACCTTAAACATGTTCCTGGTAATGGTAAAAGCAATATGTCCCTTTTAATGCTGCGAATATTTAAAACCAATCACCTCACCAGTACTTGAAGGTAACAATGCCTGTAAGTCAAATACCGCAACAATACCGAGCTGTGCTTGTTATTCATGAAATTGTTATTGTTGAGAAGACTATTGTTGCTGGGAAAACGACATTAGACCGCATGAAACATGCAACAGGCGCTATTGAAAGTTAGCAAGCAATCACGTTAGACTTTATAAATATTAATTTCGAACAGGGGATCATAAAATCTCCCTATAGCGTGTAAATTTCTGGTTTACAGATTCATAATAGTTTAAAGGCATTGTTATCAAAGTAATTTTGATAATACCTTAGAAAGAACCACTTTTATCACAGCATAGTTTTAAAATAACTTATTTTTATTTTATTTTTTTAAAAATAAGAATTCACAGTCTTAATCAGTGTTAAAATCTGCATGCTTTTTAAAAAAATTGTAAACTCCTTTAGAAATACAAAATGTAATCAGACGGTGGTCAGGGTTCATTTTTGTATTTTTAATAAAAGTTTAATACTGATATCACTTTCTGAATGAAACTTGGTTTTTAAATAGATAAATTGTAATAATAGGTATTACATGGAAAAAATCATTTAATTAGTTTATTTTAATAATTCCGGAGGACTTTGTTTGGTAATCTCTTATGTTACAATCAAAACCAAGAAAACAGACATGCCTACAGAAAGGGGGTTTTATGGTGTTAGCCACGTTATCTGGCAGTTAAGATAAAACACGTAAAACACCCTTCAGTGTTTTATACGCAAAGTCTAAAGTCCGTTTATTATGATTTTGCTTGTTTTTTAACAACACAATGTTCACTTATAACAATCATACAGCAAGTGTTTAGTTATAACTAACAGCCTAGTTGGATTTTGGTTTTTTCACCTATATGATCTCGCAAAAGGACAATCAGTACAGGATTTCAACTGGAAAACAGAACACACGTGACTAGTGACGCTTCCAGTTGCGGGAAGATTACGGTACTATAAAGGGATAGTGTTTACCGCAATAATTAGACGTAACTAGAGAAAACGTAATTACAGCCTCCCAAGAAATTTTAATATTCAGATTGTTTCTAAATTAGACGCAGACGTGTTCAACACGAGTTACTGCTAGGACACGGTTGGTCCGTTGTAGAGTGTGAAGCCCCAGCGTCAGGTAGATACGTGTTGCTTCTCGGCTTTGGAAGTAGTTACACGTTAACTAGCAAACAGGATTTTTTCACACCCATTATGGTACAGACACCACGGAACGTTTAGCGGTCTGCAATTTTACGTTTAAAAATGAAGACAATGAAGCAACTTTACGTAACAATAGTAAAAGTAATATAGTTAACTTTTACTTAACTTTACGTAATATAGTTCTTTTTATTGTTCCTCAAAAACATTATGATTATATTTTTCCAAAATTTACAAGTGATCCAGAATTTTACACATTGCTTACTTAATGAATGTTTCCAAGCTGATATTACGAAATGATCTTGCTCAGTGACTAAAGTCCTCAGTTCAGTTGACTCTGCAAACTCTACATTACATTACTTGTGCAAACAATTCAGTAGTTAGGTACTGTTCTCATTCCGTAATGTGATTTTAATTAACTGTTCTTTAGCTAGTATATTTCGCTAAATAACCTATTATCCATCAGTAGATAAGTGATGATTTTTTAGCTATTCTTAAGAAGCTTGTGAAGTTCTATATTTTAAGTTCTTTAGCTACGTTTAATTTACTTGTCGTTTCTTAATTTTAAATTTTGCCCTTTAATTCGCGCACATGTAATATTTTGACGTTTTATTTTATTATTCAATCAAAATTCTCCATTATTAAAGACAATTATTGTTATTGTAAAGCTTATTTTTGACCTCACGCCATTATGGTTTTATTTGATTAACAAAGTTATTTTATTTATTGTTATGTAGATCTAACTTTCTTTCATGTTTTTACCTTTAAAAGATTTAATAAAAGACTTTACAATAAAAGCACTGCCTTTTGTGTAAACTCTTCATACAATGACAGGCTAATTACTGTTTGTAGGTTTAATTACAATTACAATTTAAGATGTTGCTTATTCATTTCATTACTTCGCATTTGGGTTGCAGAACAAGAAATCTTTGTACTTTTGAATGATTATTATTAATTTAATTTGAGTGTTTTCAATTGTCATACAATCTTATTGATTGTATAATCGCTCCAAATCATATCTTAAAATATATATTTTTTTAAATAACGTTAATATATAAGTAAGTAATTAATTAAAAGCATTGTACTATATGCAGGTCAGCCATAACTGTGGAATAGATTGATGTCTTAAATTGTGTATATATTGTTATAAGTGTCCGCTTTCTTTTATAATTTGAATTCAGCAAGTAACCTGAATACTTATTTTTTTAATTTTCACTTTTGCCGATCAGACTTCTGACTACCACATTAAAAAAAATATAGTTAAATTAGGGAAAAAATGATTAAGTTTAAGTTTGTTACTTGATTAAGTTTGTTACTTATCAAATTTTGTTTGTTTAAACATAGCGTTTACAAATTAAAAAAAACATAACTATTTTGTATTAAATGTTTTGCATATTTCATTTCAAAATAATAATCAGCGTTAAAATCTGCATTTAATATTATAGAATTTTATTGAAAATGCAAAGATGGACTTGAATTAACTATTTATTCGTCCTACATTGCATTCCTTGCACCTTCCTTTCAAAAAACACTTGGATTAAATTACGCTTATTAAATGCTTCGCAATGATTTGATCATACTTAACATAGTCAAGACACACACTGAGCCGCTGATGTGATTGCAATGAATTTGCAAAAAAGAATAAACAATACTTGAACCAACGTTTTAATTTGCAAAGCTTTTTTTACAATTAAATTACGAAAATGATCTCTTACGTTTAAAATAATCGCAATAGACTTATTGTATCATTCAATTTGTTTAAAACATGATTTCACCTCATTTACATCGTTAAAATATTTCCATAATAACATGTTAAATTTGTCATGTAACATTTTATAGGAATCCGCAGTCAAATATGATTAAATTTTAGCAAAATCTTTTTAACCAAATTTACATGAATTAAAAAAAACATTTTACTGCTTCATTGGATTATTTAAAATTATTTATTTCTTTGTTATATTGTGCAATTTTTGTTATAACAATTTGTTACAAATTAATCATTTTAAACTTTACAGTTGACGGTGTAACAGAAATATTATTCAAAAATCAACGTCAAGTTATGAAAGTTTTGTGTCCTATACACGACAACAGATAAAACCTTGAGCTTTCTGAATATGCAACCCTTAATTCGTAAAATATTGTCGTATAATGTAAATTGAATTAGGAAGATAAAAAGGAGATTTATGTTATCATTAAGGCAGCATTATACATTCTGCAGGAAGGCATTCTTTGTGTCCCAGCTCATTAGAATATTGGAAGTTATCCAGTTTTAGAAAGAGACACATATATTTGGTTGAATTCCAACTTTATAGTTATTAGCAATTTGCTGGTTTTCTTCTTCAAAAGTTTTTTGTTTTGCTTTCATGTTATGGATGATAACAGATCGCATGCATTAATCACTTCGGCCAATCCTGAAAACGATGTTTGATTTTACAGGAGTCCACTGTCTCAACCTGACGCAGCTGATAATACCGAGTTTCGCCGATAGAGGCAGCACTGTGAATTTAACATGTAAATTTGACCTTGGCGATGGACGTCTCTACTCTATAAAATGGTACAAGGACGAGTTTGAGTTTTTCCGTTACATGCCGGATTCAAAACCTCCGACACAAGTTTACACTGTTGCTGGAGTCAGTCTTGATGTAAGTATTATTTTAATTTACTTTAGTTATGTTATGTTCGAGTAAGGACAAGTCTTATATACCTTATGTTAATAATCAAACTGCTTAAACAGTTTATCAGCATAGAATACAACTATTAAGTCACTGTACTAAATTACTTACACGACGGTTCACAACTGTTCTCCTTATGTTTTACATTGCGAGATAGAAAAGTTAGCTATTAACAGCGGTATTAAAAACCCACAAAAATTTGCGCGGAAAGTATGCCACCATATCCTTTATTGGTTTTTCAGGTCGCGAAAGTTTAGGCCTTATACGTAAACATAAATTACAAGTTGTCCGGAGATTGTAGAAGCCAGCACAATGATTCAAAACGACCAATCCAATAGGCACAGAAAGCGTGGTCAGAGTGGGTGAACAGTAAGAGCTCTGGGGCGGTTCTCCATTTTGTTGTAAATACCCTGCAAGTAGGATATGTAGGGCCAGTTTATCAATGGAGTAACCTACTGCTGTAACATCGTTAAGTAGTCGTCTGATGGCATAGTCAAAGTGCACCAAACATTCGCCTTTGGGGAGTCACGTTCATGTTTCCGAATGCCTCGTGGATTTTCAAGGAAGCAAAAAATTGTGTTATGACGGCTGACAAGTTGAATAATTTAAAAAAAATTCGTGACTGAATGTCATTAGGTTTCAGGAGGATTCAGGGGAGGTGCTTCAGTCCTCCTTTGGAATTGGAAACAATTTGAAGAAATATGAAGTTTTTAGTTACCTAATTATGTAAAATATAAATGCCAACATAATTTTACTATTTTTATTAAAAAGGATGGTCCTACGAATCCTGCACACAGATACGGCAGGACAGGTTAAAGTTTAATTCATCCTTGAAGAGAAAGGGAAAACGAAGGAATAAGCACACTAATAAATCTTAGTCAAGAGCGAATGCGTGGACATTAGTGAACAGAGAAATAGTAAACAAAATCGATTCAAGCAAAACTGTTGATGAATTCTGGAAGTTGGAAAAAAGAAATGTTTAAAAAAGAAACTGTTGGAAAAAAGAAAAATTTAAACAGATGACTTCGTTATCTGAAGTTAATTATAATTTAAAACCAAGAACTTAGTAACAATATTAATAAAATGTATTTTCATTTATTTCTTTTATAATTTTGATTTATGTTAATTACCATATATAATTTTATGTATTCCATGTGACTCGGGCTCTCCACAATAAACCTATGTATACACTATTATTACAAATAGTATTTGTTTTAAATTTTATCATAAAGATTTAATTTATCACCCTGAAGTAGAGCTAATTGAAATAGATCAAGAAGCCCACATGGAATTATTGCATATGTGCATGAAACTTTTTGGAAATTATAATAATATTTTATGAATTACCGGATTTATCCTTGTGTTAGTTCCTCCCTTTAAACTGGCCAGAAGAGCCCATGCATTATATTCACAATGTCTTGTTGGATACTTGTCATGTAATGTAAGCTAAAATCTGTAAACATTAGAGCTAAAAATGTTTTGCACCATTGTTATAAATTAAACCCAGTAAAATAATCATTATTTATTATTTCAATATTTTGGGAAATTTTATTGTACTGTCGTAGTCATTTACGTTAATCATTAATTATAAATCACTCGTCAAAAAAGGTTCTAGAGGTCTGATCAGTGATTATTTCACAGTCCAGGCTCTGTTTTGCCATAATGACTGATATAATAAGCATAATCTCTGTATATATAAAAGTAAACGTATCTATATATGTGGTTTCTTTATAGGCTCCTACATTTCTCAACAACCGATCACAACCAAATTTGGCACACATACCAGACATTTCCCTAGAAAGAGCACTGTGAGGTTTCTAATTTGATTTTAATGCCATTACCCAGTCCAACTTTAATAATCAACGTACAGCCGAGACTATTATAGCTAGGGACTTGAAATCTTCAGGGTACCTTCTTACAACAAAGTCAAGATGCACTAAGAAAGTATTTTGCAAAAATTTGATTTCAATGCCATTACACTACTTACCCAGTTCAACTTTAATAAATAACGTACAACGAAGACTAATGTAGCTAAAGACTTTAAATTTTCAGGGTACTTTCTTACAACAATATTGATATGCACTAAGAAAGGATTTTGCAAAAGTTTGATTTTAACGCCATTAAACTACTTACACAGTCCAACTTTAATAATAAACATATAGCTGAGACTATAATAGCTAAAGATTTGAAACTAAAATTATTGTTTATCTAGGTGTATTAAACTGAAACATCAACCAGTATTTAGGCTCTTACCTAGACAAAAAAGTATCACATTTGAAAATTGAAGATATCCTTAATCTTTTTAAATGAATAAATATTTTAATACATTGCTGTTTTTCTAATATAACCTCACTGTTGCAAAAACATTTCTTTCCCTTGCAACGCCGAGTACTTCAGCTAGTATAATAATGGCTGATACAATACATAAATGAAATTCACTTAAATTGTAACACTCACTCTGAAATTCACTTTAAAAACGACTAACGGTTTTTTACAACTATTCACATTTATTAAACAACGTTAAAACTGTCATGTTTTGACAAATTTTCCAAGCTGTCATGTTTTGACAACTTTCCAAAACTATCATGTTTTGATCATAAAACAGTACAAGTCTATGCTTTGGAATATTTTCCCGAAATGTCATACTTGTCAAGTTTTATGAAACTCTTTGTGGAAATAAAAATTGCTTTGTTTAGGCGAATCAGTTACTATATATTTGAGCGGCTCAAATTTAAAACTAAAACTTACAATTTACTAGTTATTATTTTACTACTACTATTATAAAGTACAGTTAAATAGTTTATAGTATTAATGTATATAATAAACAGTATTATAACGACGAATGTTTGTTTATAATTACTGAAACCGTGTATTCTCACATTCATTAATTAAAAAAAAATTGGAAATCAGAATAAAAGAAATTTAGGCTACGTGATAAAGAAAGACTATGGTGGTCAGGGTTTACTCCAGAACCTAAATTATTTTTTATTTTAAATTTGTTAAACTAACTTTTTAAATTTTATACAAAGAGCAAAATGTGAGAAAATTTTATTGAACCTAATGGGTCAATTAAGAAATTATTTTGTAACAGTTTCCGAACAGAATTGTTTTGAGGATATATTAACTTATAATTTGTATCGTATTGATGAACAAGTTTTTTATCACAATTAAATAAAATCGAATTTTTATACAATAAGCTTTAAGGAATTCGATCAAATTTTTCTCCGATGTGGTATGTAACTAAAAACAAAATTGTGGGTACAAAAGTAACACAAGTTGTGTAGGCAATGAATATCAAAACAAATCTTGAAAATCAACCAATTTATTGAGCAATTTTTTAATTTAGGTTTGTTCAAATTTTGGTTACATGAAGATTCATAAATCAAGTCAATGTAGCAAATTTGATGTAAAAGACATTCACGGTTTTAAAGTAAATTGAAAAAAATCTGTCCTCCGTTAAATGAAACCTGACTAAAGTTGCTCATAAAAATAACCGTGAGTAAAATTGGTATGTTTTTGCAAATTTATTTTTCTTTCCTCCCACAACCATCTGAAAAGAATGATTTTGTGAAAAAAATGAACTAGTAAAAAACTGAAATGCCCCTGTATTTTTCCAGAGAGAGTATATTAGCCAAGTTAAACAGGACGTCTTTAATAAATGTTGAAGTAAAACTTACCATGCAAATTTTTTGTCAAGAATTATTTTCGAATAATATAGATACCATAACGAAGTAATTAGAGTTTTATTAATTAATAATTAGGTCTTAATGTTCCAGTATATAACAACGTGACTGTTGATAATGTTGTTTTGTTCTTTTATTTGTAAACTTGGCAACGTCGCTTTAATTAAGTGCCAGGGTTAATGCATGCGGGCATAGTTCGTGCGGTTACAATTAATGCTTCAAGTGTTTTCAAACCAATTGTCCGGTTTTTGTAGCCAATTAATATTGAATTCATCAAGGATACGTATAATATGCTTATGTAGGGGCTGCAGAAACATGCTTATTTGTCTTTAACTAGACAAGTCTGTACTTGCCTAAGTATTATTAAACTTAAACGTTTCTTTTATCCAATACTTAATATTACATAAAATATTTTTGTAGTTGTTAGTGAGGACATTTTATGAAAATTATAAAACAATTCTTAATTTTCTTCTAAAATATGAGATTTATTTTGCATTAAAATTCAAAATGTTTGCAATGTGGTTGCACTTTATAGCAAACATGAATTTTTACAAAGTTTCAAGTTCATATTCTTCATCAGCAATCAGTTGCCTATAACAAAAAACCAACATGGCATAGTTTCTAAGATATGTGTTATTCCTCCTCACTTATACATTCTATTGAGAGCCTTATTTATTCTGCTTGGTTGTTCGATGGCTTCACCGTCATTGTTATTGTATCGCAATTCTGTAACCTTTTTTTTATTATATCAAGAACGTGTTACCTCTAAGACACCTTTTGCAATTCCAATCCTCAGATGGTTCAGGTTCTAAGTCCTTCGAGGGCCATAGAACGTTTTTGTTAAGCTTGTAACTTCTTTAGGAGTTCTGTTGGACAAAAGGTTGTCTTTTCCGCGCCAGTGCTTCATGCTTCAAAAGTAGATGGTCGAATGTTTCATATTTGAACAATCTGTTTAAAATTTCGTTTTTGTTAGAGCTCCGGGTTCTGTCACAAAGTTCTAAATTTTTCTCGTAGCATCTCCTACTTAGTGAGGATTTCTGACTGGATTATACTGTGACTCATAGAGCTAACCGTTAGAGAAAAATCGCCGGAGACTCTCAATACATTCTTTCAATTTAATTCTTGCTTTGAACAGATTCTGGACCAACGAAAGGCGTTTTTGCTCCTTTCTTTGCTGATTCGTCCGCACCTTATATCCTATGTGAAAAAATAATCAAATAAACGTTTCCTGATTCAAGTTTGAAAGCTTAGTTAAAACCTATTCACATTGGCACACTGAATAAGAACTATATTATTTTGTAGTCACTTTGATTTCATCATTGACATATTGTCTTCTCAGACTCAGTTGTGTGTGTTCCAGTATAATTAACATTTATGTCTGAATTATTGTTGTATGTTTTCATTATTACCTTAGTTCATTACCTTAGTTAATTTGCCGTAGATTCCTGTTCTTCTTCTTTGTCAGTACGAGTTCTATCCGTATGACTTTCGCAACCAGGTTCGCACTTATCACAATTTCAAAGGTTTTCGCAAGGCTTCTAAGTTCAGATATTTAACAAAACAGTCATATTTTCCTACCAATTATTTATGTACACTGGTTTTGTTATCGACTTAAGACAAAACATTCTGAAATACAAATGTCCGTAGAATATTAAGGGACATAACACTACGTTCACTGTTTGTCAATAGTTCGAACACGACTTCTTATTTGCAACAAATATTTATTACTTTTGCTTCCAGTTAACCTACTCCGGCATGAACACAGTGATACTGAGAGATCTAACTTTCAACAGTTCAGGAACGTACAGCTGTGAAGTGTCCACAGAGGCGCCAGCTTATTTAACAGATGTCAGAAAGGCAAAAATGTCTGTTATTGGTAAGTTATTGGCAACGTGTAAAGGCTATATTTTTTTGAACTAAAAACTCATAAAAATATTATACATGCAAAAAAATTTCTCAAAAATATAATTAAAATAGTCAGGAAAATAAAAAAAACTTTAAACAAAATTGGACTTACAAATTTTACTCGTATACAATACAAAAGTATATAGGATGTATTGTGATTGTTAGAAGTTGTTTTGACATTTTGATGGCCATATATGTTTCAATGATTGTGACAAAGTGACTAGGGTCTTTGTCTATCTATGCTTCTATGCACAACACTAGAGACTAAACAAGTTGACGAAATTTGTTGTAATGTACCATTTTGCCTTATCAAGAAAACAATTTCTTATTAAAAAAATTTATTAGAAATTTATTTAAAGGCGAAAAGTAATACAATCCTGAAATCAACTTGCTCATTTTGATCGAATTTTGTTCAAAGGACAAAAAAGTTACACAAACTTCTCAATAAAGTTCAGAGTATATTTTAGTTTTTTCTATGTAATCCAGAACCATTTATTTATTTTATTTCGAATTTTTAAACTGACGAGTTCTAAATGTCATATAAACGAAATTTTAAGAAAATCAAATATACAGATTTTGCAGATATTATCCGGATATCATATATATATATATATATATATATATATATGATGAAGGAGAGAGAGAGAGAGAGAGAGAGAGAGAGAGAGAGAGAGAGAGAGAGAGAGAGAGAGAGAGAGAGAGAGAGAGAGAGAGAGAGAGAGAGAGAGAGAGAGAGAGAGAGAGAGAGAGAGAGAGAGAGAGAGAGAGAGAGAGAGAGAGAGAGAGAGAGAGAGAGAGAGAGAGAGAGAGAGAGAGAGAGAGAGAGAGAGAGAGAGAGAGAGAGAGAGAGAGAGAGAGAGAGAGAGAGAGAGAGAGAGAGAGAGAGAGAGAGAGAGAGAGAGAGAGAGAGAGAGAGAGAGAGAGAGAGAGAGAGAGAGAGAGAGAGAGAGAGAGAGAGAGAGAGAGAGAGAGAGAGAGAGAGAGAGAGAGAGAGAGAGAGAGAGAGAGAGAGAGAGAGAGAGAGAGAGAGAGAGAGAGAGAGAGAGAGAGAGAGAGAGAGAGAGAGAGAGAGAGAGGATATTTGATACATTTGAGTTAAGATCCTTTAAACATTATACAAATTTGGCAAAAACTGATGAGAATGTTTTGAGAAAAAAATCTATTACTGATTTTTTATTTTTTAAATATGTAGCTTCCGAAACCGGTTATTTTGAGGGGAAACAATTAAAAGTTTACTGTTATACATAGTAATATTTTGAAATAATTGAAGTAATATTGAATTACAAAAAAGTAATATTGAACAAAATAAACAATTGAAGTAACATTTTGCACCAATATATATATATATATATATATATATATATATATATATATACAGAAAAATACAAATAATAATAATTACGTAGTTATAACCCAACTTAAAAATTGAATGTTTTGTTTCTTGTAGCTTTTCCTAAAAAAGATCCCGACCTGGAAGGAGTGAAACAGAGCTATGAAGACGGAGACTTAGTGAAAGTCAACTGTACAGCGTCTCCTTCTAATCCTGCCCCAGACGTCGAGTGGTACATGAATGGCGCTAAGGTGAGACGGTTCTTTTTAATGTAACAATGCAAAATTAGTTATTACAACAAACTGTGATTTGTGTAGCAAGCTTTTAAAATAATCTTTGCAAAATAGCTTCAACAAAAATCATCGAACATCAAAAAATTACATCACATTACATTTTGTTTTTACAATTGTTACACATTAATAGAATATTCATGTTATTGTTATGTAATCGGACATTTCACAACATTTCCGAGCAGTATATAAAAGTCAATGTATATAATTAAAATACGTGCATTTGGCATTTACAAGAAAGAGTGGAGTAGATTAGTTTTTACAAAGTGTATGTACTGTATAGGGTTTTAAGTTCTAAGATCTCACTTTAGACTTGGGGATTTTAGTTTTTCTTTTAGTTATCTTTCTATGTTCGTCAAAATTTTAGTTATCCAGTGAATATTGTATTAAATCAGAGTCTCTTATTTATACTTTTGTGCAATACGTCGGTGAAGTTACTTGTTGGTGCAATACGTCGGTATCCTGTAATGTTGCTGTTGATATCGTCTTTTCTGGATGTTTTGCTTCCCTACACTACTTCATTGTCTTCGACTTGTATTCGGAAGGTCTGACGCGCTTAATATGTAGGCTACTTATGTGATCAGCAGGAAGTAATCGCGAACCAGCCTTGATCAGAATTCAGTTTCTGAGTAACTTCCTCACATCGTGTGCATGACATTAATGCTCTGAGCAGTTACGTAAATGAAGAGTAAACAGTAGCAGTGATTTAATGACAGTTTATAGAACAGTTTGCTAATATGATAACGTGTTGCCGTGTGCTAACTGCTCACTGCTCAGTGCTGTTTTCAATGAAAAATACTTATTATTAAACAAATTTAGATTGAAAATAGAGATATTTTATTAATAATTTGAATTAGTAAAATAAGTGCGGAATTTTTATTGTGAAAAAATACATAAAAAAATAAAGTTACCATGCCTAACATAATAATTATGTCTCGACAAAAAATAAATAAATTGACTAGAAATGATTTTGTTCAAAATAAACATTATTATAATGAAACAAAAAGTTAATAAAGTAATAGTGTAATCAAAATAATAGGAAAAAATCTGTAGATGCTTTCACAGTAGTCTATGTGAAGAAAAAATAAATACAAACATTTAATAAATAAAAACCTTCGAATTCGTAGAATAAATAATATGAGTAATAATTTGTAATAATAATAATAATAATAATAATAATAATAATAATATAATAATATTATTAATAATAATAATAATAATAATAATAATAATAATAATAATAATAATAATAATAATAATAATAATAATAATAATAATAATAATAATAATAATAATAATAATAATAATAATAATAATAATAATAATAATAATAATAATAATAATAATAATAATAATGAGTAATAATTTTTGTTATTATTAGTTAAACATCTGAAACTGTGATCAATTATTAAAAGTAGAAATACGCTTTAATTAAAAGAAAAGAAAACAAATAGGCCTTAATTATTAGTTATAATAAAATAAACCATGTGTTAATAATTCATAAACATCAATAATAGGCTGATTTTATTTCACATAATTCTTTTATTATTACTTTGAAAGCATAAATTTTTTGTAAAAAAACAGACAACACTGAGCAGTGAGCAGTGAGCAGAGAGCAGAGAGCAGATAGTTAAAAAGCATTCACAACTTCTTACTGCTCAGTGCTAAGAACAGTGTTCTCAGTAGCAGTGAACAGGCAGAGAGCAGGATAGTTAAAAAGCAATCACAACTTCTTACTGCTCAGTGCTAAGAACAGTGTTCTCAGTAGCAGTGAACAGGCAGAGAGCAGAGAGCAGAGAGCAGGATAGTTAAAAAGCAATCACAACTTCTTACTGCTCAGTGCTAAGAACAGTGTTCTCAGTAGCAGTGAACAGGCAGAGAGCAGAGAGCAGAGAGCAGGATAGTTAAAAAGCATTCACAACTTCTTACTGCTCAGTGCTAAGAACAGTGTTCTCAGTAGCAGTGAACAGGCAGAGAGCAGAGAGCAGAGAGCAGGATAGTTAAAAAGCAATCACAACTTCTTACTGCTCAGTGCTAAGAACAGTGTTCTCAGTAGCAGTGAACAGGCAGAGAGCAGAGAGCAGAGAGCAGGATAGTTAAAAGCAATCACAACTTCTTACTGCTCAGTGCTAAGAACAGTGTTCTCAGTAGCAGTGAACAGGCAGAGAGCAGAGAGCAGAGAGCAGGATAGTTAAAAAGCAATCACAACTTCTTACTGCTCAGTGCTAAGAACAGTGTTCTCAGTAGCAGTGAACAGGCAGAGAGCAGAGAGCAGAGAGCAGGATAGTTAAAAAGCAATCACAACTTCTTACTGCTCAGTGCTAAGAACAGTGTTCTCAGTAGCAGTGACAGCATTCACAGCCTCACCTCTATTTGCGATAGCCTTTCGCCTTTCGTTGACTTGACGTTATTGATTTCCTTTCCAGTGATAACAATATTTCGGGTATTACAGTCTTGACGCCAACATTCATAATACTGAAATTAGAGGATATTCGTTTTATTTTTCACGTTATTTTTGGAATATTTGAGAAAACTCTATTGATAATTTTTAAATGGGTAATTATGTAATACTAAATTTGTTGTGGTAAACGTATTTTGTATAATACTATTGTATTATACCTCCAGCTCCAGTCAACAAGATCTCGAGCGAATTAGGAGGCTCTTATATGAAAGTTTTGACGCCATCTGATTGTAACTGCTGATCAATCCCCTAAGGGAACTGGAAAAAGATTCTATTTGTACAAAAAGTACAGTAGAACTAAGTACCACTCTAAGTACTGCTCAAAGATTATTCGTCCTCCGTTACTGAATTTCTTGCACAAACATCTCTGATCAAGGTACATTTTTAAAATGAAATTAATTTTAAAAGTTCCATTCACTTATTTATAAACAAATCTGGACTGATTAGTAATTTATATTGTTAATAGGACGTCTGTACACAAAACATATTTATATTCAATTAATATTTTCATTTTTTTATTTTATTACATTCTAATTACAGTGTTAACAATTTTCAGTGACATTAAAAAAAAAATTGAAAAATGTAACATGGGGTCTTATTTTCTGATCAACACTTTTCTTATAACATATTTTATAGATTAGTAGGGAATTATATTAAAAAAGTAAAAAGAACAAAAGAAATTTGAAAATGGGCTGTGCAAATTGGTGCCAGTACTTATGTTACAAACAAGGGCAACATTCCAGGATTAAATAACTATTTTTAATAAAAGATAGTAATTCTTCATAGCAAAATTTTAAATTAAAAGATTTTTTTGATCATTGCACTTTGAAAATGTATTTATTTATGAAATGTGAATGTTACGTTTTAAACCGATATTTAAAAAAATGTAGCCTATATCACATCACATAACAAACTTTTTCTTTCAGTTTTATAAAAATCTACCTAAACCAATGTTTACATCTGATTCAAAGCCTGAATAAAAATGCTATTTTGAATGCCCACCATTTTCAAATGTTGGGTAACATTTATTTCCAAACTATTATTAAAATCACTTTTTTCCCCAAGTTTGGATCAAATTAGACTAAAAATTATAATTATTAGGATTATTTGGTCGGTAGTGTGCTAACAGGTATATACATGTTTTTGAACGACTGAACAAAAAGTATTCCTGAGGTCAGAATTGACGAAGAAAATGGGGGATTTTATGGTCGTCAGATTTGGGTCTTACCGCGGTATCAGATTTAATGGCTAATTTTCAATGACAGAGAAAGAAAGTGTTTCGAAAGAAAACATAAATTAGCTCTAAAATGAAGTCTGTTATATTGAACTACATCTACTAACATGATATCCTAACAAAGACTTAAAAAAATAAATTTCTAAAGTAAATATAATACAATAATAATGTGTCATTATCTGAAGTATATAGAAAACATTGTAATTATTTGTGAAGAAATGTGTCATAGTGATCTTAATCGATTTATCAGTTTTAGGTTTGTTCTTGTGATTAACCTAATTTACCGATTGTTATAAGACTGATTTTAATATCTCAAAGATACTTTTAAGTAGAGTTTTGCTCAAAAACCCCACTCGAATGATCAAAACTCTGATTTTATCTAAATCATCTATAACAATTTTGATCAAATTTTATTCTAATTAGTATTAAAGTATCCAAATAAACGTATAAGATACGTTACTTTATAAACAATCCATTTCGGGAGATACAGACACACACAAAAAAATCCAAAATCGGGTCACATTCTTCAAAAATGTATTCATCGGATTGTCCTCAAATTTCAAAAATGAGATTCACAACACAAATCAGTTGTAATAAAATTTAAATAAAGTAAAATCACGGTTCACGTGTAAAGAGAAATAGGTATAATGAACCCTGACCGTCGGTGAGAAGTTTGTGTTACGTTTTATCATTATTTTATGTTATTTATGTGTTTAGTCAGCATAAAAAATTGAAAATTGATTGTAAAAATTTGACTAGGAACCGAAACAAACATGTCGGTTACAAGCTTGTAAGCCTGAGTTAAATTATTCAGTAGGTTGAAGTATCACCGAAACTGTGGAGTTATATTTCCTGCCCATTAACACCTGCCCTAGCAAGGAATAAATTAATCCTGTATGTACTGAGCTGTGTTCGGTATTCACACGAGAGTTAGAACAACTCTAACATAGAATTGCATTTACAGGAATTAATATTTTAGGTCCTACTTAATTTTTATCAACGTAGTTGCTGTGGAACACTTTTTTACATTAAGTCAATTTTTAAATCAAAATTGAACAACTATACTTTTAACTTATAACTTTGTGGATTTCAGTTCTAGAACTGTTTTTTATTTGGTGATGAGAAAAAGTTTGAACAGCTGATCGATTAACTATATATTTTGTATTGTGAGAAACTGAAATTATTTTTGAAAAAATCAGAAAAGTGTAATAATGTAAAAATAATGAATGTCCACTTTCTGAATAGTATATTAGGCTCAGTTACTGCTAAACGTTAGTGTAGTACCAAAACATAACCAAAACATTGTAAAGCTTTTAACTTTAATGACCTAAAATTCTTAAGATGTTGTACTCAAATAAAAACTTAAAAATGTAGATAATATTTCATTTAATAAAATTTGTACTGCCAGAAGACAAAGCATCGACCTAACACACTGAACATGTCAACGGTACTATCTTGGTTACAACATGCGCACAGGTTCTGCCCACTCTCCTAGTAATTAGACATGATAGCTGTCCAAGCAGGATAAAATAATTTACTGAACCTAAGATCATTAAGACGTAATATTTACACGTAAAAAAATAACAACAATAATAATGTTACAACTAGTTTCTTACTGGACATATTCCAGAAAACAAATTAGGTTAACTTTTATAAATTCGTTTATTTTGTCTTTTACTTTCAATGATAACGTTCGTTTTCTTACCGCTGAGGGAAAGATGGGAAGAGGGGGTGAATTATTGCGAACACAATCCCCTTAAACCTTTGTCACAGACAGTCATCGATCTTGCCTAAAACCCAAACTGTCTTTGTTTTATCGTCAGGCCTAATCTGAGTCCATGTTGCCAGTCCCACTGAGGACACTAAACTTGTATTTTCACATTAGTGTTTTCTACACCTCTAACGCATATATAACACTTAAAATAATTATCAAAGTTAGCGGTTTTTAAAGTACTCAATTATTAACCTATGTAACAGATATATATATATATATATATATATATATATATATATATATATATATATATATATATACGCGTGCAGTGACGGTAGAGCAGATTTATTTATTTTTTAAATTTAGCTTTTGTTACTTTATTGGAACTTATAGTGATTGTTTCACAATCACCCGATTTGCCGTGGTAATTTTTAAATTTACAATTTTATATTGTCAAAATATATTTAATGAATTATGCTTTACAAATTTTCAATTTTAAAGTTAAAATTACTTTTATACAATGTTTACAATTTTAAAGGTAAAATTTAGATTTAAATACAATGTTTATTATTTTATTATTAAAATAAAGAAATCGCGACCTTCAGCCAAGTGGTTTTACATCCACTTCTGTGCCATTGATACTTATATATTCAGATTAATTCTTTATTAATTGGTCTAATTTTCAAAGAGCCTCTGGGAGGCTGGAGGCCTAAAATTTGCTATAGCTACTACATACACCTTTTTTGTTCAGTAGTAGCCGGCAGTTACCAGACTTCAGTATTTACTTTTTTGTACTACCAATACATGATCATTAAATAAGCAATTAAGTATACACACACGTACACACACACACACACACACACACACATAGTTATTTTATACATATAAAAATAACTAGTTTTATTTTTTTTTTTACATTTGCTTGTAGAAACGTCCTAGACCATCCTCAACTTGCAACAGTTTGTAACTGGTTGGTGGGTGCAGATTACTTCTCGAACTTCTTCTTTGGTCCGCGGAGTGGTGATTCCATGTATGTTCGGATTGAATTAAATTCTTCCCTTTTTTCTACTTCATTGACAAAACTCTTTTGCTTGGACGCCGGAGGCAGAAAGAGAGAGAGAGAGAGAGAGAGAGAGAGAGAGAGAGAGAGAGAGAGAGAGAGAGAGAGAGAGAGAGAGAGAGAGAGAGAGAGAGAGAGAGAGAGAGAGAGAGAGAGAGAGAGAGAGAGAGAGAGAGAGAGAGAGAGAGTGTCTCTCGTTTTGCCAATTTGCGCATTGGCCTCCCCTCCTACTTCACTTACATTTCCTATCGCGGCTCCAGATGGCGTGTGTTCCGCTTTCGGCGGGCTATTTAGAAGATTTTATTTTATTTTTGGTTGCAACAATGTCTATATATATATATATATATATATATATATATATATATAATTTGATGGTTCACAAGAAACAACCGATTTTTCTATTTAAATGAATGTTTTCTATTGATTTTCAGGTCCACTGCTTGCGAAAAGAGATTTTTTCTTAGATGTCATTCTGGCAGTACATTGCCTTTGTGTGTGAATTGGTGAAGAAGGAATGTACATTGTATAGCCTATATACTTATTGGCAAATAATTTGTCTTATTTCGGCGAAACTTATTTTGTACGTTCAGTACGCACATATTTCTTAAATCATTTTGTTTTAATGTTTCACACATTTGTTTTTGAAGTCTATTTTTTGTCAAAAAAGAGTTAAAAATGACATAATTGAACTTTTTCTCAAAATTGATTACAGGTATAAATACACTGTTTCTCAATTTTATCAAGTATGTAATACAGTTAGTACTTTTAAGGTCGAAGGTGTTTTTAAAATTTGTTCTAACTATACCCTCGTCTCTGATACACTCTTTGGTGTCAATTCTGTTTATTAAATACGTAGTCTAACTTGCTGTAATTTAATTACTTTATTTATTTAAGGTTAATACACATCTAAATGATTTTTTCAAAATGTTCTGTTATTGTCTTTCATTATTTATGAAACGTATTTCAATTGTAATATGGGTCTTCGTTGTTCAATCCTTGGAGTCTTGTTGCAATTGGCTCCTGTCTTATCTTGATAAAAGGTGATCGCTCTAATTGAAGTTATCTTAAAGACTTTCTATGTTATAGGCTGCCAACCAATTTGTATGTCTCATCCAAACCAATTCCTCCCTAATGTCTTCTGTAGTAACTTTTAATAATAATCTAGTATCCTGGATGTTTCCCGTATTTAATCTATTTTACTTTATAGTAAGCTTAACACACGGTTGTAGCTCGGATCATTCAATATACACTTCTTGTCACTGACGGCTCAATCACCAGACCTGTAAAACTGAAGAGCAGTGACCACTACAAGTCGTTGCTGATGTCTTGATACGGATCTGTTGTAGACCTTACAGGATCCTATGTCGACGGGATTTTCAGTCAGCTCAGCTTGACAGTATACTGAAACTGAAATAAACGGCTTCACGTTAGGGTAACAGGATTACAACATACTCAAAATCCCGTTACTGTGATAAAAACTGGAGAGGAACCAAATAAATTATAACTCAACAAGCCGGTATAACTTAGAGGAACTGATGATTATCATCTAAGCAAACCGGTATAGTCAGATATCGGTACTGTGTCTCAAGAACGGCATACTACCAGTCATTACGTCGATTTGGTAGGACTGACGTATCGAAAATAACTGAGTGGACTAATGGCTCAACACTTCGGTATAACCCAAAGAAACCGACGATTATCGGTTCAGCACGCTGATGTAGTAGAAGGATATACAATCGATTCAACACATCGATACTGAACTGAATACTTAACACATCGATAGATTAGAAAGGATGGGGCTGGAGGAGACCAAATACTTTCTGAGGCACTGCTTATATCCTCAGTCGTTGAGGGTGGGGGATTACTGCTAAGGGTGGGGTAAGATATTATCTTGTTTTCCAATTAATTTAGTTAATTTTCACTTCTCTCTTAGAATTTAGCATGTTTCTTTACATTCTATAAAATACTTACTTATACGTAGACCTACCAAAACAAAATGATTAGGTTTCTTATATTTTCAAAAAATCTGGTTCAGAGCTATGGATGGCAAATTAAAAAATCAACGTAACTTTATCAACAATTCGTCTGAGATTATTTAAACGTTGGTCATTCAAAATTCTAAAAAGAACCTTGACCATCGGCAGGATTATTTTCTTAGTTGCAAACATATTTAAAAACTTAAAATGTCAATTCACGGTGATTTTAATGTTGATCACGATAAGAACACGGTTACCTAACAGTTTTTAATAACGTTATGATACCTTTAATACTTTCGAACGATTGAATTTTTGAAATTGATTAAACGGATAGCACGTTTGTTCGAAGCTATTGTTCAAATTACTTTTGAGCAAAGTTTAAATCAAATTGAACCAAAGTTGTGAACGTTAAAGTTTTAACACTCATACACCACTCGTCTGTTTAGAAGCCTTTGTAAGATCTCATTATTATTTAAACACTTTGTGGACCTCCTTTCAGTCGACGCATTTCATAATAACGTATATGTCTTTTACCATAATTTCCTCTCCCATAGTTCATTTTCCAACCATTGTCATTCGTTTTGCTGTTATAAAAGTGAAGTATTCACTTTGCAAAATCGCTTTTTTATTGTCCCCGTTCATATTTAATTATTATTTCTCTGCAATTAGTTCTTTTAACATTATTCTGTTTATAATGTTCTGTTTATTCTGTTCCAGGCCGGTCCTTGGCTTGTGCACAAATACCAACCAGTATATATTGCCGAAGACGACACTTACACTAGATCCATCACGCTGACAACCGTAACTCAAAAATCTCATTTCCAAGGAGTAAACGGTTCGCTTGTGGTGAAGTGCGTTGCTGTGATTCCGGGGCTAAAGCCCAGAGAAAAGACCGCATACTTGCATCTAGCTGGTCAACTCAACAATCAAAAATTGGCTCAAGAGAGGCACGGCTCCAGTACAGGTATTGTATCAAGTATGAATATTATTGTTTATTCATTTATGCTGAATAATCCGGATTGCCTTTTACTTATACAAAGTGTTAACGATTTGTTTATGTCTTGGGAAAACACATACAATTCATAAGAAATTTTGTAACAGTAATAGCGCCTACAGATTATTGATAAAAAGTTGCTATTGATATTAATAAAAACATTTCCTGGACATAGTGGAAATTAGAAAACATTGCCTAACTTAACAAACAAAGTACAGGACCTGACACAAATAATTACCTGATTTTCTCACCATTGCTGGTAGAACGCCTGGTAATGGAAATGTTGTCTGTACGCCATTTTGCAGAGAGTAATGCACAGTTTTAGCGACCGTCATTCCCTGATATTGGTAATTCTTTCAATGTCACACTAATTATTTTGTAAATACTTAAATATATGTAGATATGATGTGGTACGTGATAAAAATATAACATTTTTGTTGGTGTTAAATTTTAGTGATAAAGGCTTAGTTAAAAAAAAACTAACCGATATCCCACGAAGTGTTCCCCTTCCCTCCTAAAACATTCAAACTGTAGAACTCAGTTAATAATTGACAAACTTTATACGACGTTAGGAGTTATCAAAAAGTAAAATAGACTTTCTAGCAGTTTCTTTTGTGCAAAATGATGATCGTACAGCAGCTTTAGGAGTGTGATTAGATTAATCAGTTGTTTCTAGACAGATTATTGTTGAAAATATTCCCGTGAACTCTACTGTGTTGTTAACTGATCAAGACCATTTTTACTTATCGGGTAATATAAACAAACATAATTTAAAGTATTGGATAGAAAATAATACACACA
This sequence comes from Callitettix versicolor, assembly GCA_022606455.1. NCBI lineage: Eukaryota > Metazoa > Arthropoda > Insecta > Hemiptera > Cercopidae > Callitettix > Callitettix versicolor. Next base: position 63,761,899 of record CM040189.1, read on the forward strand.
CTCGAAGCGTACTTCTCTACGATACGAGCGTCATTGCTGAATTTGGAGTAGGTAAATAAAAACTAAGCCTGAAACAAACAGAATGTGATGTTCAACAAAAGCCAAAATAAAATTACTTTTATTACTTGAATTCTTTAATACTGATCAACAAAAGTTAGTTATAATCATCACATACACTCTGAGCGTACCTCTCTAGGTGACGAGTGCCGTTACTGAGTTTGGAGTATAATCACCCTCGACACTCTGAGCGTACCTCTAGGTGACAAGTGCCGTTACTGAGTTTGGAGTGTAATCACTCTCGACACTCTGAACGTACCTCTAGGTGACAAGTGCCATTACTGAGTTTGGAGTATAATCACCCTCGACACTCTGTGAGCGTACCTCTCTAGGTGACGAGTGCCATTACTGAGTTTGGAGTGTAATCACTCTCGACACTCTGAACGTACCTCTAGGTGACAAGTGCCATTACTGAGTTTGGAGTATAATCACCCTCGACACTCTGTGAGCGTACCTCTCTAGGTGACGAGTGCCGTTACTGAATTTGGAGTATAATCATGCTCTACACTCTGATCGTACCTCTAGGTGACGAGTGCCATTACTGAATTTGGAGTATAATCATCCCCTACACTTTGAGCGTACCTCTAGGTGACGAGTGCCATTACTTAATTTGGAGTATAATCATGCTCTACACTCTGATCGTACCTCTAGGTGACGAGTGCCATTACTGAATTTGGAGTATAATCATCCCCTACACTCTGAGCGTACCTCTAGCTGACAAGTGCCATTACTGAATTGAGTATTCTTATACTCTGAGTGTACAACTCAAAGTGATGTGTCCTATTACTGAATTTGGGGTAATATCTAAAGACTAACAAGAAGAAGAATTTTGGGTAATTCTTTGAAAATGTGGCAAGAACCATTAATGTGCTTGCATAATTTTTGAAATGTAAACTTAGTAACTGTGTTATTATTGGCTTAGTGACTGTGTTATTTTTTAGAATATATATGTAATTTTTTTCATAATGTCTATGCCTCTTGTTTAATTCTATTTTTAAATGGGGAAGTAATTTTGTCGGAAAACAAATTGTAGAACTACAGTGATTTGAATTTATGTTAGATTAGGTTTATAGCCCATGTCTACTGTCAAATTAGGCTAATTTTGTATCAAGTAGACATATATAAATGATAAGTTAGCGTGTTTTACGTATTTTTAAATAACTTAAAATTTATGGTTAGCTGCAATAAGATTTTCTCAAGTTTCTACAATTATATAAGTTTTAAATATTAGAATAATACTTACACGAGGTGAGATTAAGTACGAAAGGTTCATTTTGGAGATTTAGCAAAACCCGAAAACCTCACTAACTTTGATAACAACTCAAAAGTGTAACAAATATTATTAAATAAATATAGCCTACTATTATATATCAATTTGGATATTTTTGAAAATTGAACATGTTTTTACTGCAAATTTTGTATTTTAATCGTAGCTTTTACGTATTACCAAAATTAAATATAAAGGGGTAAAATAAAAACGAATATAAATATAATTCTCGCTGCCGAATAACTTATTGTTCTTGAATATTTTTTTTAGAAATATAATTACATAAATTTTTTTGGAACAATAATTAGCTTTAAAATGTAGACAGATTTTTAAGGTACATCAACGTGATCTATGTTATTATTTAATTTATTATTTTTTATTGTTTATTTATCAGTACAATTTATTTATCTTTATTCATCAACTAGCTGTTACACGTTGCGGCTTTGCCTGCAATTATAATGTAGGCAATAAAATTTACAGTCGATTTTCAAAATCAAAATATGTCATTTCATTTTAATATATTTCTATTTACAATATTATACGATTTATGGTTTTCGGCAAAGAAATATACATTTTTGTTACTCGATACTCTAAAACAGGGTCCTGTCAGATTTTAATAAAATACAGTATTATTAAAAAGTCACTATTATACAATTAAACTGGAATAGTATTGTGTTTATCTCAGGGTCTTAAATCGTGTTCATACCAAATTTAATCTTAATTGGTCCAGTAGTTAAAGTGTGATTGAATAACAAACAAATAAACAAAAACTAACTTTCAGAAATATAATATGATTACCTGTTACCCGTCACGGCTTTTCCCGCAATCGTATTATACATTAAAGTATTGTATTGATACAATCGGGTATTGTATCAAGTATGAATATTATTGTTTATTCATTTATGCTGAATAATCCGGATTGCCTTTTACTTATACAAAGTGTTAACGATTTGTTTATGTCTTGGGAAAACACATACAATTCATAAGAAATTTTGTAACAGTAATAGCGCCTACAGATTATTGATAAAAAGTTGCTATTGATATTAATAAAAACATTTCCTGGACATAGTGGAAATTAGAAAACATTGCCTAACTTAACAAACAAAGTACAGGACCTGACACAAATAATTACCTGATTTTCTCACCATTGCTGGTAGAACGCCTGGTAATGGAAATGTTGTCTGTACGCCATTTTGCAGAGAGTAATGCACAGTTTTAGCGACCGTCATTCCCTGATATTGGTAATTCTTTCAATGTCACACTAATTATTTTGTAAATACTTAAATATATGTAGATATGATGTGGTACGTGATAAAATATAACATTTTTGTTGGTGTTAAATTTTAGTGATAAAGGCTTAGTTAAAAAAACTAACCGATATCCCACGAAGTGTTCCCTTCCTCCTAAAACATTCAAACTGTAGAACTCAGTTAATAATTGACAAACTTTATACGACGTTAGGAGTTATCAAAAAGTAAAATAGACTTTCTAGCAGTTTCTTTTGTGCAAAATGATGATCGTACAGCAGCTTTAGGAGTGTGATTAGATTAATCAGTTGTTTCTAGACAGATTATTGTTGAAAATATTCCCGTGAACTCTACTGTGTTGTTAACTGATCAAGACCATTTTTACTTATCGGGTAATATAAACAAACATAATTTAAAGTATTGGATAGAAAATAATACACACACTCGAAGCGTACTTCTCTACGATACGAGCGTCATTGCTGAATTTGGAGTAGGTAAATAAAAACTAAGCCTGAAACAAACAGAATGTGATGTTCAACAAAAGCCAAAATAAAATTACTTTTATTACTTGAATTCTTTAATACTGATCAACAAAAGTTAGTTATAATCATCACATACACTCTGAGCGTACCTCTCTAGGTGACGAGTGCCGTTACTGAGTTTGGAGTATAATCACCCTCGACACTCTGAGCGTACCTCTAGGTGACAAGTGCCGTTACTGAGTTTGGAGTGTAATCACTCTCGACACTCTGAACGTACCTCTAGGTGACAAGTGCCATTACTGAGTTTGGAGTATAATCACCCTCGACACTCTGTGAGCGTACCTCTCTAGGTGACGAGTGCCATTACTGAGTTTGGAGTGTAATCACTCTCGACACTCTGAACGTACCTCTAGGTGACAAGTGCCATTACTGAGTTTGGAGTATAATCACCCTCGACACTCTGTGAGCGTACCTCTCTAGGTGACGAGTGCCGTTACTGAATTTGGAGTATAATCATGCTCTACACTCTGATCGTACCTCTAGGTGACGAGTGCCATTACTGAATTTGGAGTATAATCATCCCCTACACTTTGAGCGTACCTCTAGGTGACGAGTGCCATTACTTAATTTGGAGTATAATCATGCTCTACACTCTGATCGTACCTCTAGGTGACGAGTGCCATTACTGAATTTGGAGTATAATCATCCCCTACACTCTGAGCGTACCTCTAGCTGACAAGTGCCATTACTGAATTGGAGTATTCTTATACTCTGAGTGTACAACTCAAAGTGATGTGTCCTATTACTGAATTTGGGGTAATATCTAAAGACTAACAAGAAGAAGAATTTTGGGTAATTCTTTGAAAATGTGGCAAGAACCATTAATGTGCTTGCATAATTTTTGAAATGTAAACTTAGTAACTGTGTTATTATTGGCTTAGTGACTGTGTTATTTTTTAGAATATATATGTAATTTTTTTCATAATGTCTATGCCTCTTGTTTAATTCTATTTTTAAATGGGGAAGTAATTTTGTCGGAAAACAAATTGTAGAACTACAGTGATTTGAATTTATGTTAGATTAGGTTTATAGCCCATGTCTACTGTCAAATTAGGCTAATTTTGTATCAAGTAGACATATATAAATGATAAGTTAGCGTGTTTTACGTATTTTTAAATAACTTAAAATTTATGGTTAGCTGCAATAAGATTTTTCTCAAGTTTCTACAATTATATAAGTTTTAAATATTAGAATAATACTTACACGAGGTGAGATTAAGTACGAAAGGTTCATTTTGGAGATTTAGCAAAAACCCGAAAACCTCACTAACTTTGATAACAACTCAAAAAGTGTAACAAATATTATTAAATAAATATAGCCTACTATTATATATCAATTTGGATATTTTTTGAAAATTGAACATGTTTTTACTGCAAATTTTGTATTTTAATCGTAGCTTTTACGTATTACCAAAATTAAATATAAAGGGGTAAAATAAAAACGAATATAAATATAATTCTCGCTGCCGAATAACTTATTGTTCTTGAATATTTTTTTTAGAAATATAATTACATAAATTTTTTTGGAACAATAATTAGCTTTAAAATGTAGACAGATTTTTAAGGTACATCAACGTGATCTATGTTATTATTTAATTTATTATTTTTTATTGTTTATTTATCAGTACAATTTATTTATCTTTATTCATCAACTAGCTGTTACACGTTGCGGCTTTGCCTGCAATTATAATGTAGGCAATAAAATTTACAGTCGATTTTCAAAATCAAAATATGTCATTTCATTTTAATATATTTCTATTTACAATATTATACGATTTATGGTTTTCGGCAAAGAAATATACATTTTTGTTACTCGATACTCTAAAACAGGGTCCTGTCAGATTTTAATAAAATACAGTATTATTAAAAAGTCACTATTATACAATTAAACTGGAATAGTATTGTGTTTATCTCAGGGTCTTAAATCGTGTTCATACCAAATTTAATCTTAATTGGTCCAGTAGTTAAAGTGTGATTGAATAACAAACAAATAAACAAAAACTAACTTTCAGAAATATAATATGATTACCTGTTACCCGTCACGGCTTTTCCCGCAATCGTATTATACATTAAAGATCACGCATGACCGTGTTAGGACCAACAACCGTGTCCGTTAGGTTATGGTGTATTTCTTTTTTAAAATAAAGGTTTTTTAACGCACCACCGTGTTAGTTAAGTTATGGAGTACTCTTTAAAAAAAATTAAAGCTTTTTTCCTGCTTCACCGTATTAGGCCCAACAACCGTGTCAGGTTCTGGAGTACTCTTTTTTAAAAAATAAATAAAGGTTTTTTTAATGCATCACCGCTTTTGGTCTAACAACCATGTTAGTTAACTTATGCAGTATTCTTTAAAAAAAATATAAAGATTTTTCACGCATCACCGTGGCCTAACAAACGTGTCAGTTAAGGATTGGAGTACTCTTTAAAAAAATGACGGTTTTTTTCACGCATCACCATGTTAGACTTAACAACCGTGTCAGTTACGGTTTGAAGTACTCTTTAAAAAAAATAACTGTTTTTTCACATAACGCCATGATAGGCCCAACAACCATGTCAGTTAGAATATGTGGTATTCTTTAAAAAAATATAAATGCTTTTTACGCACCACCGTGTCAGTTAGGATATGTAGCCTAGTATTCCTTAAAAAAATATAAAGGTTTTTTCACGCATCACCGTGTTAGACCTAACAAACGTGTTAGTTAAGTACTCTTTAAAAAAAATATAACGGTTTTTTTCATGTATCACCTTATTAGGCCCAACAACCGTGTCAGTTAGGTTATAAGTACTATTTAAAAAAAAATAATAAAGGTTTTTTTAATGGATCACCGTGTTAGGCATAACAACCATGTTAGTTAGCTTATGGAATATTCTTTAAAACAAAAATAAAGTATTTTTCACGCATTACCATGGTAGACCTAACAACCGTGTCAGTTAAGGTTTTCAGTACTATTTAAAAAAAATAAAGGTTTTTTTCACACATTATCGTGATAGGCCCAACAACCGTGTCAGTTAGGATATGTAGTATTCTTTAAAAAAAATATAAAGGTTTTTCACGCATCACCGTGTTAGGTCTAACAGTCGTGTCAATTAGGTTATATAGTATTCTTTAAAAAGTAAAGGTTTTATTCACACATCACCGTGATAGGTCTAACAATCGTATCAGTTAGGATATGTATTATTCTTTAAAGGTTTTTCACGCATCTCAGTGATAGGCCCAACAACCATGTCAGTTAGGATATGTAGTATTCTTTAAAAAAATATAAAGATTTTTCACACATCACCGTGTTAGGCCTAACAACCGTGTCAATTAGGTTATATAGTATTCTTTAAAAAAATAAAGGTTTTTTTCACACATCACCGTGATAGGCTCAACATCCGTATCAGTTATGTTATGTAGTATTTTTTAAAACAATATACAGGTTTTTTCACGCATCACCGTGTTAGGCCTAACAACCGTGTCAATTAGGTTATGTTGTACTCTAAAAAAAAAAATAAAGGTTTTTTTCACACATCACCATGATAGGCCCAACAACCGTGTCAGTTGGGATATGTAGTAGTCTTTAAAAAAATATAGTTTTTTTCACGCATCACCGTGTTAGGCCTAACCACCGTGTCAGTTAGGATATGTAGTATTCTTTAAAAAAATATAAAGGTTTTTTCACGTATCATCGTGATAGGCCCAACAACCGTGTCAGGATATATAGTAGGCTATTTTTTAAAAAAATATAAAGGTTTTTTCACGCATCACCTTGTTAGGCCTAACAACCATGTCAGTTTGGTTATGCAGTATTCTTTTAAAAAAATTGGTTTCTTATCACCCAAAACCTGTGTTAGACGTATTTTTATTGTTTTACCGATTTACAATATGTTACTGATTTTCGCCGGGTAGCAATTTTGAGGTTATGTTGGTCACTTTAATTTTCTATTTTATCGTACCGCTCGTGCTTTCATATTTTGGATTCTTGCTTTTGGGCACATAATAAAGCATTTTAGTAACAAAAAATATCGAAAAATAAGGTTATGCTACACTGTATATTTACCATTTTTTCATATAATGTAATTACACAAATATATATACTACCTTAGAATTGGCACTCTGTGTAGGGATTTTTTTACACTTAATATTGAAAATTCAACACAAAATAACAAATTTGTTTGTCAGTTTTGAAAAAAATTTCAACTAAAATATTGAAAATGTTACATTAAAAGCAATAATTTTGCAATAAATAAAACACAGATTAAGATTCTTAAAATAGGATTGAATCTATGTTCATCTCAGGTACCTAAATCACAGGTCCAGTAAATAACTACAATTAACACATGCCACAAAACTAAAAACTGATAATTATTTTGGGCTGGGTAAGTAGTATAATGACGTTTTATAAAACGGGAATAGGCCTATATGTATCTCTGAGTCTTAAACCATATTCGTACCAAATTTTATCTCAATTGATCCAGTGGTTAAAGCGTGATTGAATAACAAACAAACAAACAAACAAACAAAAACAAACTTTCAGAAATATAATATGAATTAGAAGATTAGATAACTGTTACCCGTCACGGCTTTGCCCGCAATAATAATACACATTAAAGATCACGCATCACCGTGTTAAGATCAACAACCGTGTCAGGTTATGGTGATTTTTTTTTAATAAAGGTTTTTTTTAACGCATCACCGTGTTAGGCCTAACAACCGTGTTAGTTAAGTTATGGAGTACTCTTTAAAAAAAATTAAGGTTTTTTCCTGCATGACCGTATTAGGCCCAACAACCGTGTCAGTTAGGTTTGGAGTACTCTTTCAAAAAAAAAAAAAAAAATATTAATAAAGGTTGAAGAGTAATTGGTTCAGGCGGGTCCAGGAAGACTTAACTGAGCTAGCGATATCGGATGAGATGATTGACGATGTACTTAAGCTGCGAAAACTTTTACATAATGAAAACCTAAGGTTCCAAGAAAAACCAACATCTAAAAGGGGCGGGGCAGTCTCGGATGAAAGAAGGAAGGCAGCCTCGGATAGAATGAAGCAGTATTGGATACAGCGGAGGGCGGCTAACGCACATCAAAGTAATTGATTTGGCGTACCCCAAAGTGGGTGATCCGGATGAAAGAAGAAAGGTTTTTTTAATGCATCACCATGTTAGGCCTAACAGCCATGTTAGTTAGCTTATGGAGTATACTTTAAAAAAATATAAAGATTTCTTACGCATCACAATGTTAGGCCTAACAACCGTGTCAGTTAGGATATGTAGTATGTTTTTTTAAATATAAAGGTTTTTTCACGCATCACCGTGATAGGCCTAACAACCGTGTCAGTTAGGATACGTAGTATTCTTTAGAAAAATTTTAAGGTTTTTTTCTCACATCACCGTGTTAGGCCTAACAACCGTGTCAGTTAGGATATATAGTATTCTTTAAAAAAATATAAAGGTTTTTTTACGCATCACAGTGTTAGGCCTAACAACCATGTTAGTTAGCTGATGGAGTATTCTTTAAAAAAATATAAAGATTTTTCACGCATCACCATGTTAGGCCTAACAACCGTGTCAGTTAATTTTGGAATACTCTTTAAAAAAATTAATCTTTTTTTTCACACATCACAATGATAGGTCCAATAACCATGTCAGTTAGGATATTTAGTATTATTTAAAAAAATATTGAAGTTTTTTTACGCATTACCGTGTTAGGCCTTACAACCGTGTCAGGATACGTAGTATTATTTAAAAAAATTTAAAGTTTTTTTCACACATTACCGTGTTAGGCCTAACAACCGTGTCAGTTAGGTTATGCAGTATTCTTTTAAAAAATGGGTTTCTTATCACCCAAAACCCGTCTTAGACGTATTTTTATTGTTTTACCGATCTACAACACAGTACCGATTTTCGCCGGTAGCAATTTTGAGGTTATGTTGGTCACTTTTATTTTCGATTTTTATCGCACTTCTCGTGCTTTCATATTTTGGATTCTTGCTTTTGGGCCCATAATAAAGCATTTTAGTAACAAAAATATCAAAAAATCAAATATATGCTACACTGCATATTTACCATTTTTTCATATAATGTAATTACACAAATATATATACTACCTTACAATTGGCATTCTGCGTAGGGATTTTTTTACATTTAATTTTGAAAATTCAACACAAAGTAACAAATTTAGTCAGTTTTGAAAAAATTTCAACTAAAATAATTGAAATTGTTTCATTAAAAGCAATAATTTTGCAATAAATAAAACACAGATTAAGATTTGTAAAATTGGATTAGATCTATGTCCATCTCTGGTGCCTAAATATCATGTCCAGTAAACAGTAATTAAACCTAACTACAGTTAGCACATGTTACAAAACTAAATACTAATAATTATTTTGGGCTGGGTAAGTAGTATAATGGTGTTTTTTAAAACGGGAATAGGCCTATTTTTATCTCAGATACTTAAATCATATTCGTACCAAATTTAATCTCAATTGGACCAGTGGTTAAAGCGTGATTGAATTACAAACAAACAAACTTTCAGAAATATAATATGAATAAGATACAGATTTATTACTTTATTATTTGACATTTTGAGTTAAAAAAAGTTAAATAAATGAAATTGTAAAAAATAGATATTTTAATCGTGTTATTGTAAGTTTTTCAAATATAAGTGTTTGTATATGTTTAATGTTTAACTTTGCTAATATCTTTCAGGAGTGAAGGATAGAAGAAACGACTTCGTGTTCCTTGTGTGTACAACGTTGTTTGTTTTAATATCGTGACATATCTAAGCGACTTAAGTGGAAAGGATAATCATTTTTTTAGAAAGGCATGCTTATTTAAGTTAAATAGAATCGCTGTTGAATTTTTTTTAAATATAAGACATAATTCAAGCACTATAAATAATAAATAATTTTCAGTCATACTGTGTGAAAAAAATATGTGTATATAAAATTTGTATTCTTGTGTTGATATGAAAAAACCTGAAAGAAATATTTGTACGTGTAGGTTTTGTGTTTACAGATTTCTACTTAGACTTGTGTATATTTTTTTCTTTTAAATAGATTAATTTTAAAATTAGTGTATTATGATATATTATTAATTTTTGTGACAAACAGATTGGTTAGTGATTGTTTGAACGTTTTGTTTGAAACATTTTAAAACGCATTTCAGCATTTTGAGCCACAAAAATTAAAAATGAGAAGCGGCTATTTCAACAGATAAATGCGAGAAAATTACAAAAAAATGAATATTGAATAACTACATATTATAAACTCATTTAGATCTTTATCTCAGTTTCTTGATTTCTTTTTCCTAGTTAAAGAAAGAAATCCAGAAAGATGGTATTTTACTGCAGAACAATACAAAGTTTTTCAATTAAAATTTGCTTCACTGATTAGAAATATTCACATATTAATATATATAGTATACTAATTCTTCACGGAATTCAAAGATGATTTAAAAAATGTTTTTAACTTTGCAGAATACACTTCCCCACTTTTTTGCTTAGATTCAATTACTTCCAGAAAAACATTCAGCAGTCCAATTTCTCGAAATCGATTTCTTATATTTTTCAAAAAAAATATTCCACTCATATCAGTTGAATCCTTTAGTAGTCAATGTACCAAAGTTGAAATAGAAATAGATTGAAGTTTGACATTAAATTTTTGTCCAGAAAGAAAGAAATCCAGAAAGATGGTATTTTTCGAATTACTGCAGAACAATACAAAGTTTTTCAATTAAAATTTGCTTCACTGACTAGAAATATTCACATATTAACCAAATTTGAGAAAAAGCTGATTAACCGATTTTAAGAAATTATCTCGATTTTTTCAGATTTTTAATGGCTCATAATTTGAGGCAATTGCAGAGCATATTTTGTTTGTACAACTGTATACTATATTTCTTTTGACTCAATTTGACCATATCCGTTAAAACCAATTGTGTGAGAAGGTTTTTGTCCAAAAGAGTGTATCTTTGAAACTTTTTGAAATGCGAAGAATGTAGTATTAAACTTTCATATCTATATGACGATTAGGAAATTTGGTTTACAAAAATTGAATGATGACGAGGAAGAAAAACAAACGCTAATGTTAACAGATCAGAACGTCATAGATTGTTATTGAAGGAGTAGAAGGAAATGAAGTTGAACACATAAGTGAAATGGGATAAAATACAAAAATACTGTGATTTGTCCTAAAACAATAGTTTCTCGGAAGTTAGGATGAAACAGCAAAAAACAATGATAGAGCGAGATGAAACCAGGAAATAGAGGATAGAAAAGTCATTGAAGCTGTTTGAATGCTTGTGTCAGAAACAAGAGTTGAATTAAATATCTAGTTCCATTTCTGCAAAAATGGAGAGGAAACTATAAAATATGTTTAAAAATAATAGGATGGAAACTTTTGACGCGATTGGCAACCATACTACTAAATCGATGTAATTTTTATGTTCTGTATAAGTGATTTTCTTGTACAATTTTACATTTCAATTTTATCAGTTGATATTTTGACCAATTTTCGTCAATGTATTTTATTCCTATTCAAGATGGTCCATTTGTTTATAAATCTGGTAAAAGAAAACACCACGTGATGTTTATTCCCCTAAAACAGTTCTTTTTTTATAAGCATAAAAAGTAATTTGAAATATGGTTATAAAATTAATACATTTTACTAAAAGAACATTATTGCAAAAATATTACTCGTAAACAAAACTATTTTTATATAAAACGGGATTCGTAATTTGGCTTCAGGTGTAAATTGAATTGCTGCCAGACAGTAATTAGAAACAATTGTAAAGACTAATCACTCCGTAGTGAATGTTATATTAAACCATATTGCGTTACGTCATGCAGAAAATAGTCCTCAAAACTTCTTGACGAAAAGTAATATGAAACAGATTATTTTTTAAAATATGACTTTTTACATTATTTTTGTTAACAAAAACAGTTTTACATATTGTTAAATACTAGTTAAAGAACATTAAGTAATGTTTTTTAAATGTACATGTATATTTCGTTATATTTTTATTCCTAATAACAACAGGCTGAAGGACGTTTTGCAGTTTTTACAATAAAACATATTTACTTTCTATATAGTTTAATTTCATACACCAATTGTTAATGAATATTTCAAAAAATACTCTTAGACTATAGCGCAATAACTATTATAAATATTGTATTAAAGCAGTTATTAAAATAAAATATAAAAATGTTCCTTATCTTCAAATTTACGACATTAATGTACAGAGTAAAAAGCTTTCTATAAATGCAACTTTTGGGAAGCTGAAATTGTAAATAAATAAATGTACACAAACATTTTCACTTTTAGTTATTTTAAAGAAATCAGATACAGAAGCTACAAATTCAAACCAAAAAATTGACATAATCTCTTAAAATAAATTAATCATATTACTCTCAAATTTTGAACATCTTTCATGTATAATTGCGATAAGCATTCCAATAGATTTTGTACCAAATATAGATAGGAAGCTGAGTTATTGAATCTACATATATTTCGTACATACAGGTTCGCCAAAACACCAGAGAAATATCATGCTTCTTATTTTTCTATTTCAAGGCATTACAATAAAATAAAACCGACCAAAAATGTCTATAAAAAATCCATTAGCATTATTTTTTCTAAAACGTCCCCATGAGAGTGCAGTCCAGTGCAAGCATAGGTAACAATAATTGTATGTAACAAAACAGCTGACTTATAAAAGCATTGTTGAAAGTAATATTTAAATTGTAACTGTATCAAATGCTAAATAATTACTTACCGATTCAGTTTTGAAGGTAGAATTTGTAAGGCGATCTAGGACACTTTTGATATGTGTAGGTTATTAAATAGAAGACTAAATTGTAAATACCGACGTTCAATTACGCATAGCGATATCATAAAAAACGTTCTAACCTCTTTTTTGTACCGAGGAAGTTATGGTTGCCACATATTTCATACTTTATAAAAAGGTGTTATAACACTGTTCAACTTCTTGCTGTACATTGTTGTATATTATTCGTTTCTTTTTCCCATTGACTGCGAAAGATTGCACGGGCCCATTAGTATGAAAATTCACAACTTAAATAACCTAAGTATATAACAAAAATGTAATAATAAAATTTACGGTTAGTGATCCGATGACGGTTTTAAATCATAAATGCCTTTTATTTAAAATTATTACACTGACTATCAGTATGATATTAACACATAAATAACATTTGAGAAAAATCTTATAAAATTATTTTGAGAAATTAGGCGAATTCAAAATTGTTAACTTTTTATTGTTCCCGTAAACGATTTGTTTTGGTGATAGCGACTCTTGTATTTTGCTTAAGACTACATGTGGACTACATTTAAACAAAATTCTACGAACATATTTAAAGATAATTTAAGACATTTAGATTTTTAATTTTTTACACCGAAGATATAAATACAAAAGAAAGTCCTTGTACGTCAATTAACAGACTATAAAAAGCTCATGTCTCTGTATGTAGCTATGAATTTTTGTAAGCAATGATAAAAATGAGAATAAATTTCAAACAAAAAAATGTTCCACAATAAAATATATTATAAGTTAATTAAAACTTTTAATTTATTTTACGTTGTTATAGGTAAGCAATTTATTTTGAACTAAAATTAAGTTTTGCGTCATTTTAAGATGATTTCTAATCGATGTAAAAAAATAACTTAAAATTTGTATTAGAGATATTATGCGTTGAAGCTATTATTATTTCTGGTATTCTAAAAAATAATATCTGAGGATTTCCTTTGTGTAAAACGTTTATGTTTTAATTAGTTCGTAACTTAAATTATAAACAAATAATTTATTGCAATGACTCTTTGTTATATTAAAAGTAATACGACTAATTGGTTGTAATAATACGCTTAAACATATAAATATTTTGTTATTTCGAATATGCACAGATCAATGTTGCGTGTATACAAATCCCGATTTGTCATAAAACGAAAACGTAATATTGTAACTTGACATGAGCAGAAATACATCAAACTAGTTAAATTACTTGACCTGTAAAAATTTTAGTTTCTAAAATCACGAATGTTTCATTAATAAAAATCAATTTTAATGAAAGTAAGGTAATTTTAAAAAATACACGTAAAACAAACAGGCTAAAAGAAAACTTTGGGTAAAGTAAATTAACTAGTTTGGTATTTAAAAACTGTTGTTATCAAACTACTTTAAGTTAATTTTGTTCAAAACATTTTTTCAAATGGCGTTTTTGTTTTCTATAACATTTTCCTCATTACTTTACTTTAATTTAAATTGCGTTTTTATTAAAGTTGATGACTTTGACTTTAAATTGTTTTTAAAATTTAAGAATGTTACACAGTCAAATATTATAAAAATATATACTGTACGATAATCTGATAATATTTAATGTTAAAAATATACTTTTTAGATGTTTCAATAAGTTAAGTACGTATAGTATGATTTTTGTACATAATGTTTAACAAAACCTCGAAAAATGTATAATTCACATTGTGTTTATTTGACCTTAGAAATTGTACATATACATGTAATAAATTTATTTTACAAACTGTGTTTTTATAAAATTAAATTAGAGTGTACTTTATGCAACCATATATTTGTAAATAAAAAATTAAAATTTAAAACATTTGTGGATTATATTTGTTTGTTTTCCCGTCAACAAAAAGCGCACAACTAATACATTTAACTTGGGCATGCATTTATAACAGTTGTAAATTATAAGTTAGTTATTGCTTTACTGTAAGAATTACAATAAGAATTAGGGAAGTCATAAAAAAAGTAATTTCTAATTTTTTATACTTATTTTTTATCAAGTAAAATTAAATATATTTTTTATTGAAAATATCTATCTGTCTGTGCGCATTTCATTCATAAGTGCTAAATTTACGATTTAGATTAAAAAACTGAACTATATGAGTTAACCATATCTCAGAAGCGATTTTATTAAAAAAACATTACATAAAATATATAATTGTTGCAAAATCTTACACGTTGTTTTTCTGATTTTATAGAAGCGAATTTCCAAAGACTAAAAACGTTGAACAATATTACAAAATACTGCTATAAATGAATTTCAAACTTGTCACAAAAATTGAGTAATTTTAATAAATTTGTTTCCCGGAAAAGTCTGTCAATCATTTCAAAACATTTGATCTTAGTTACAGTTGCGTGCAGGTCTTATTTAGACTTAAAGGAGTTAAAAACCTGTACGGTGATAGCTATGAAAATCTCAAGAACATGTACGATTACTATATTCCATATTTGTAGTATATAGCCTATACTTAATACATATAACACCGATATATATATATATATTATTATTATTATTATTATCTGCGTATAGACACTGTTGGATCACGCAAAGCACTCCGACTCATGTCTTGTTCCTTCTAATCCTCCACACCTCCCTCATCCTGTCCCCATGGATCCTCTTCCGCTCCTCCGTCCATTTTACCCCTGCTCTCTTTGGGATTTCATTCTCTGGGACCTTCCAACCGAGCATCTTTCTCTTGTATGTGTTCCTGTCTTCAACGTCTGTTGAGTCTATTTCTGCGTCATGAAGGTCTATTCTGACTTGTGCGATCCACGACGTTGTTGATTTGACTCCTTGTATATACTTAAGGATTCTGTTGGTCAGCCTCGTTGTTGGGAGTATACTGATGTGTCCATAGAACCGAAGCCTCCTTCTTCTGATATCTGCTGCCAGGTTCGATATCTTCTCTGTGGTATTCCGGGAGTGCAACCTGTATCCATCTTCTGTTAATCTCGGGCCAAGGATCTTCCTCAAGATTTTGCGTTCTTCCTTCAAAATATCCTCCATGGTAGCTTTTGTGTGTGGAGTGTTAGCGTCTCGTTTGCATATAATACCTCCGGTTTTATGACTGTGTTGTAGTGTCTGATTTTTGTGTGCGTCGACATACATCTCTCATTGTAGATATCACGCGTTATACCAAGAGCCCTCTTCATTCTCAGTAGCCGAACCCTTTGCGCAGCCTTCTCGCCACCCGTGGGTTCGAGAATTTCTCCCAGATATTTGTAGTGCTTGACTTTGTTTATCTTACCATATTTTGTGTTTAGTTCTTGAATATTTAATTTTGAACAGAAGAATTCGGTTTTTGTAAATGAGATCTGTAGACCGACCCTCTCTGCACATTCCTTTATGACTTCTATCTGTTTAAACGCTGTTGTTTCATTAACTGTGAGTATGGCTAGGTCATCTGCAAAATCTAGGCACGCGATTTCTGTGTTGTCCTTAGGTCTTCCAAGTAGAACTGGTTACATATATAAATATGGTGTATATATATATATATATATATATATATATATATATATATATATATATATATACATTAACGTCTATACTTTATGCCAGTTAGAACAATAAGGAAGAGAGATCGGCTTTAAAGGTATGGATAAAGCAAGGAGTAGTCGTGCCATTAGCAGTGAACAGTAGCAGTGATTTAATAACAGTTTAAAGAACACTTTACTAATAAGACAACGTACTGCATGTGCTAACTGCTCACAGTTCAGTGCTGCTTATTATGCTAGTAAATTTATAATGCAAAATAATTACTATTAAAAAAATCTAAAATAAAAATAGAGTAAAATAAGTGCAGACAATTTATTACTATACAAAAATACGAGTTATAAGTTACCATACGTAACATAATAATACGTTATAATAATAATATATATCGACAATAAATAAATAAATAAATTGACTAAACATTATTTTTTTCTAAATAAACATCATTACAATTTAAAAAACGTTATTAAAGTAATAGTGTAACAAAAATAATAGGAAAAATTGTAGATGCTTTCACAGTAGTCTATGTGAAACAGAAATAAATATAAAATTTTAATAAATATAAACAATCGAATGCTCAAATTAAATAATATAAGTAATAATTTGTGTTACTCATTATTTAAGCACTACGATGAAACTATGATTAATTAATAAAGGTAGAAATACGCTTTCCATTAATTTAGTTAAAATAAAAAGAAACTGTCTTAATTATTATTTACAGTAAAATAAAAAAAATGTTACTAATTATTAAATATCAATAATAATAAATTTATATTTTACACATCATTTTCAGTATTCTTTCATTATTGCTTTGCGTGTGTAAATTTCTCTGTAAAACTAAGACCAAACAACACTGAACAGTGAGCAGTAAGCAAGAAGAGAGCAGGATAGTTGAAGAGCTATGGTTGGGCTACTGCTCACTGCCCAGTATTAAAAACAGTGTTCTCAGTAGCAGTGATAGCATTCACAGTCTCACATCTAACAAGGGGAGTAACTGCGACTCGAACCTTTGGTTTGCAGTTCACAGATTCAGCAGACTGTCCAGTGCCTAAGCTACATCTTCTACCATGCTATATATATATATATATATATATATATATATATATATATATATATATATATATTATTTTTGTGTTTAACGTCCGACTATTGTGCACACTTGGGGTAATGCAGACGATGGGATGATGTATAGCGTATGAAAATGCCAAGCCCTCGCCGGGAATCGAACCCGGGTCCTCGGGGTGAAAGCCTAGTACGCTATCCACTAGACCACTGAGGCGGCTATAATATATATATATATATATATATATATGTGTGTGTGTGTGTGTGTGTATACATATACACATATATATATATCGGGAAAGAACGATCATAGTCCTGTGCACCGCAATTTTTAGAATTAATTTTTTTTAAGTTTCAAGTCGATTAAATAACTTCAAAATAGGTTTCTTTTTCTTAATAAATAGAAAAATAAATTTCTTAAGATTTATACATTATAAAACATAATTTATTATATATTCAGAAATAAAAATTAATACATAACAGATGGAACATAAACAGTTAACAAAAGTATGTCAGGACCTTGATCATTTTTGCCCGTTATGGAGCATCATGAGTTTGTGGGTCATCTGCATACTCGATGTCATCTTCGTCTCCTTCGTCCATACCAAGGGCACGAACCAGTGAATCGTAGAATGCTTGGGAATCATGATTGGTCAAGAACTTATTTAAATGCAGTAGATCTTTCAATTTTGTGGGTTTAATGGGTAGTTTTTCAGTGTAAAGTTTTCTCAGTTCTTTTGGGTCATTAGATTGTTAGAATTTCTTGATTTCTTATTTTCTGTGGCTTGATTTCTAACAAAAACAGCTTTCAAATAGCTTCAAAAGTAGTTTGACTTGTGAAACGTGAATTTTACCTGTTTTGGTTAACCTTTAAAATAATAATTGGTTGTGTAGGCATAGGGCACTTTTTAACATAAAGCCCAGATAAAAAGTCTGTCCAAGTTTCAAATTTGACGTCTGTGGCACAAGTGATGACAGTGAAAGGTGAAGGTTTGATTCTGCTATTTCTGAAGACGTCCCTTCAGTCGGCTCAGTGTAAGATTTTGCATTGATGAGACTCATATCTTTATCTCCCTCCATATAAGAGTGGCCTCTTATATATATATTGATTACTCTGTGATGATGGAACCCAATTTTAATAATAAATAAAATTTTTCAAGTGTTGAGAGAATAGTAGGTAATAAATGTTACAAAATCACATAGTGTAATAAAACGAATAATATATTACGACAATGTAACTATGATATAACCAGCTATAATATTTGTTCTGAGTAATATTTTCAAATACAATAAATACTAAGGTATTTTATAAATGGCAAGTAGGGCAACGGGTTAAGTAAACCTTATTAATCTGATTTGCCTTTAATAACTTCGAAATTAAATTAAAAGCTTTTATTCTACGTCAAGAAATTTGATTTCAACGTTTAATATGCTTTTCTATAGATAATTAGTTATGGTACGGTATTGTACGTGAAATTGAATTATAAGATAGAAATTGAGATTGTATTTAAAATTTAGTATTACTTTATATATTTACTATAACAAATGTTAACTTGTAATACAGTATTAATTTTTTGAAAATTTTGGATATTTTTGAAAATTAACCATTTTAAAAATTGACCAAAGTATTTGGGGAAATTCTTTGTTGGATATAGTAATATTCGTCAGTTTTGAATGTTTGAAAATGTTTTTATTCTACAATAATTGTAAAATATTGGAACAATAATAATACAAGCCTTTTTTCAAATTAAACCAGATTTTCTCATAAAGTTACTTGTTTTGTATTTTTGACAATGCTTTACGAAACAAACCTTTTTAATTTAAACTTAAACGCTCAGTAAAACAACGAAGTTTAAATAAATTGTGTTTATACATTACTCAAACTTTCTTACACTGAATTGTTTTCGAAAAAACATTCTATTCGTAAGTTACCAACCGCAAATTTTAGAAAATTGGCCTGATTTTCAAAAAAGTTCATTATTTTTTTCAGAAAATGTTTTCTATATATGAAAATTATAGCACAAATTAGTTTTGAAAATTTGAAACAAAAAAATATGGTGGATAGAAAGTAAAAAAAAAACTACAAAAAATAGTCAGTACTGTTGAAGACAGGAACGCATACAGGAGAAAGATGCTCGGTTGGAAGGTCCCAGAGAATGAAATCCCAAAGAGAGCAGGAGTAAAGTGGACGGAGGAGCGGAAGAGGATCCATGGGGACAGGATGAGGGAGGAGGTGTGGAGGATTAGAAGGAGCAAGACATGAGTCGGAGTGCTTTGCGTGATCCAACAGGATCTATACGCAGATAATAATAATAATAATAATAATAATAATAATAATAATATATAATAATAATATATAATATATATATATATATATATATATATATATATATATATATATATATATATATATATATATATATATATATATATATATATATATATATATATATATATATATATGTATGTTTGAGACGTATCTAACTTTGAAATTTGTTATGAGTCTTTTTATATATTATCAAAAAATAAATAAATTGAATTGAAAATAACCTAATATTAAATTTTTTTAATAGATCACATATATATTTTTAGGGACAAATGACGTTTTCAATTTTTGACTACTTATGTTTTCAATTTTTAATATTTATTATACAAAAATACTGTAAAAAGGTTGTGCACTTTTTTTTATGAATGTGATAGTAGGTTTAAAGAATCAGATGCAAACAAACGTATTACGTAAAAGGTAGCTTAAAAATAATAAGCGAAAACTGTTTTCCCTATGATTAGTGTGTCTGTTACCGAAAAAACTTCTAGATTTTATAATATATATAAAACTTTAGTGTTTTATATGCAAATATATTTTCGCGTTACAGGGTTAATTACTTCACTCTCTTTCTCTTATAAAATGGAAATGCCTCGCAGGCGAGTTAAATTAAACTGCCAAAGTTTAAAATACACGTCCTTTCTGTAGGTTATTAACTTTCCTCTTAGGATTAAGTAGCAAGCCTTTGTAACAAAAGCTGCGCACTTTAGAATAAGATCAAAAAACCTAGGACCTATTATTCAACGTTTGTGAGTAGGACTGAGATATTTACCTTATTTACAAAGGTCCTTGTATTAACATATATTTTGAAAATTATTGAAATAAGATACTCAAACAAAGATATACTTTTTTACCTGACACTCAGCTCTCTCAGACGTAAGGTATTTCTACAAAGTAACAATACCAAATATTTTTTATATCATTTTAAATAAAATGGATTCATTTTAGTAATCAGCATTAAAATAAGCAATATTTTTACTAAGAATTTCCAAATTACATTTTGAAATACAAAAATGTAATTTACTTCGTCGTGTTCAATGTTGGTATTTTTGAGATTTGAAAATGTATCATGCTAATTTATGCAGATTTAACGCTGATTACGATAGTAATATCAAAATGTTAAAAACAAATTATGATTTTTTAAAGAATAGCTGCTATTTTGAAATTGAAACACTGCTTTTAGGTGGAAATTCGATGTAAAGGAAGGAGGATTGGCTCCATCGCGTAACTGAATTTTTAAGTGGGTTAAAAAGTGGTGTGATACAAGTTCTTTTCAAGACATTAAAAAAACCAAGGATGTGCCCCCATGTGAAAATATTGAACATATTAGCGCTGCATTATTGCTAGCCCAGTCCGCGATCTTTGAATGTTTCAAGAACAAATCTCTGTACAAATTCTTCATTGTGATTTATATTTTTTACGATTACAATTGTCCAGCTGCTTAGTTTAAAAAAGAATAGTTCTTTTTTGTAATGAAATTGAGAACTCGATAGAACGGTACCAGTTGGGATAAATTTTTGAATCAAATTTAGAATCAATTTTTGTCTTACTGGTTTTTTTAATAAAACACAAAATTTAGGTATTGGTCAGCATGATTCCTAGGCTTGTTTATCAAAATCCGTTGCATTCTTAAATAGTTGTATGGTGTTCAAGAAGAATAATTGGTCCTTACTTCTTCGGTAACGTTAAAGGATAAGCTGCCACTATTAATACGGCACGTTACACAAATAATAAAATGTTTTTGATTTGCCTAACCTCAAACCAACAACAAAATACACTTTTCAACAAAGTAGTGCGCGATAAGTATGTAAGTTTTATGAAGATTGTTTCTAAATTATCCCGTTTCTCGATTTTGGAGAATTTTCAAGCATCTCATGTTTAATGGCATGTCTAATTTTGTAAGAACACTTGAAGGAGAAAGTGTTTGCAAATCGGTTTCCTTTCGTAATGAAAACAAATCCACAATTGAGGGCTCTAGTTTCAAAACATCCTATGTCCATTGTTGACAATTTTCAGTAAATCACAAAAAACATTTTCGGGTGGACATTTTTTTGAATATAACGTTAAATAAGTGTTTGAATTATAATTTATGTCTCCAGGTAATGTTTTAAGAAAGAAAAAGGCCTTTACACTTTTAGTTTATTAATAAATAAATAAATCTCTATGGACAAGGGACATTTTGAATCTGAAGAGTGGACATGAGACGTTTTGAAAATAAAAATAATGGTCAAAGGACAGTTTGTTTAAAAAATGTTAGCATTTGGCACTGTAGAGCAAAAACCACAATAATATCTCATTTATTTAAAACAAATATTGAAACACTAATAAAATACAAAAATATAAATTAAAATTAAAAATAAAATTATTTAAGTGAAATGATTCATCAAAAATGTTTCATTATTGTCAAAATTTAGACCATTGTTTAAGAAAATAAATATTATATTTATTAGGAAAAATAATAATAAAAAAAGTCATAATAAATTGAGAAAAAGCCTTTTCAGTGGTAAAATTACTAGAATATAATAAACAATTAATGGTACTACAAAAATAATAAAAATACTTATTATATGACACAAAATCACTATCAAAACATACAAAATTCGGATGCCTTAAACGCGTAACTTCTAAACAACACTTCAACATAACCTACCATAAGAATCACAAATAAACAATTTCCTGTGTACAAGCAGAGTTATCATCTTTAAAATACACATGAAGCTACAAACAGAATTAATATTATTTTTAGTATTTTTCCAAAGGTTGTAATGTTAATATCTCAGTGGACAAAAGACAGTTTGAAACTAAAGTGAACAAACACCATTCACGTACTAAAGTATTGAAGGCCATTTTGAAAACAAAAACTGAATCCTTTAGTAGTTAATTGTAGTCAGCAATGTTGGTTGGACATAAGACATTTTGATTCCAAGCCACATATTTAAACTCAAATATTTATTATTTATTTATTTTCGTTAAAAACACGCTTACATTTTCTATAGGTATAAAGAATACGTATAAATTTCTACATAAAGAATACGTATAAATAAAAATCTCGTTTATGAAACTAAACTCCTCAATTGAGTGTGAAATTAGATTAATATGCTGCAAAATTGTTGCAAAAAATACGGAAAATTTTATTTTACGTCTTGATAAACACATTCCTTAAAAACGGATGTCATTTGAATGACAAGATTTTAAAAAGAAATTAGATTTTACTAAATAAAATCTCCATATGTTTGTAATGTTTCTAAAATAAAAATATGCTTTAGTTCACACATTGTGAAATATTTAAATTCGTCACTCTCCCATGCTCGACCCTGTTCATTCCAAAATCTATTTAAATTCAATTAGTCGCCAGTGATAATCACACACACACATTCGGTAAAAATCCAATTTAAAATTATTTTTTTGTTTTAAGATACAATAAATGTATCCGTTAATATAAAGAACACAAAAATATAACATTCCTGAAATTTTGGCTCAAGGGATAGGGCCAACAAAATACGAAGTATCTACCAGCAAAATCCATTCCAGAAGTAAAAAAAAATAAATGATACAATTTTAAAGGAGAAAAATATTTTTCAAAATAATATTCATTCACTAAGTGTCGTATTTAAACTTAAATTATTGTGTAAAACTGTATAGTATAAAAATACGTAAGTTAGGAATAACACTAAAACGGCTATAAAAACGAATCTGGTTTGGTGTAAACAGATAACAAGCCGGAAATTTTGCCAAATTTCTCGAAATCGGTTCATACGATTTTGACGAAATTTTGTTGATTTATGACGAATAATATCGGCATTCAGTGAGACTAATTTGAAATAAATCCAAAATTTACAGTTCTTTAATAAACAAAAAAACCCACGGCGGTCGTTCCGAATATAAGTCCCTTTTATCAATTTTTTAAATTTATGCTAAACCGTTAATAACTTTTCTAAATTTTTTTACCGCTTACTTAAAAATTATTTCCTAATTTATTATGAAATATATTAAATACAGTTTGATTTAAAAAAATAGCCTGAACTTTGAATTTTTAGAGAATGTTTACTAAAAACATCATCAAAATAATGTTCTCAAAAATTAAAAAATAATCCCGAGATATATTATGAAACAGGACACACACACACACACACACACACACACACACACACACATACAATTAAATATTACTTATTTGTGTTTTAGAGACATGAAAATCGATAGACTCAACAGAATTTTAAAATTGTTTTTTCACATCATTTAACTTCGTAGCCTATAGTAGAAAAATAAACAAAAAAACTTACACAATTTTTCATAAGACGCGTAAATAGTTTAAGTGAAAACTACCTTTTTTATCTCAGTAAATGTTTCTGAAGAGAAAAAAATGTGATGAAATCTAGCATATACCTTATATCCCGTCATTGTACTTAACGTTTTAGTCTGGAGCGGAAGTAACAAAGGGAGTGGACTTTAAAACAAACAGAAAACAGGAAGATGTGCGTCTAGAGATACAATGCCACGGTAAAGGATGCGACTTCCTTTGGTTTACTGCAACGTTATAAAACAAAAACACTGAATGCAGTCTGGAAAGGAAAACATTACCTGGTTGGGGTAAAGTAGTGTCTTATAAAGACTTAAATTATTTAAATATGATTAAGACCTTTACTTATAATTTACTAAAAATATCCAGTTAAAGAAAAATGATGATGATGATGATGATGATGATGATGATGATGATGATGATGATGATGATGATGATGATGATGATGATGATGATGATGATGATGATGATGATGACGATGTCGAGGACAATGACGATGACGAGGACAATGAACGAGGACGAGGACGATAATGATGATAGTAATAATAATAAATAAATAAATAAATATCGCAATATTTCATAATAACCTGGTCAGGTGAAAATTTCGTAATATTTTAAGACTTATAATTTATATTAGAGTAATAAACAAATATCAAACTTATAATCCTGTTGTAAATCGATTGTCAGCGTTTATTTTCGATTTTTCCATTTATTCCCGATTCACAAATTACACCCGTGAAAATATAAACAATTCTGTCAGCTTTCCTTACAACTGTATTTTTCAAGAGAAAAAATATTTTGCTAAATTTAGTTTCTACGTAGGTGCTAGATAATTTAAATGCCGCCTACCGGAACATTAGACGCAGCCAGCCAATCAGAGCTGTGATTTTGTTGCATTACAACGCTGGATCTCGCAATAACCAGAAATAAACTAGACCAAATCCATCATATAATTCTTATAAATCCTCCATATAATTCAGATCTATCCTAGACACTGTAGGAAATTTTAAGTAAACATATTTATGAAGAAATAATAAAGTTCATACGTAATTTGATGAAAGTATTTATTCAGAGTTTCAAGACAGTGGCGAAAATGTGTAACGGGGCAATGAAGTAAAAAAAAGTTGAAAGCAATGAAGTAAAAAAACCGTAAATTTGTTTTTTTTTTTTTATTTTACTCAGAAGTTCGGTTTACATTTGACTCAACACCAAAAATCTTTCGAAATTTTGGTCAGATTTGATTAAACCTTGGTAACAGATCGGACAAATTCATTAACTAGAAAAATTCGTAAAATCTTTTAGAAATATCGCCCTTCAAAAGTGATATTCTTTCCTTAACAGCTAAACGTTTTTAAAAACTTGATTTCACCATTTAGTCAGCATTAAAAAACTGAATTAATTAGCATTTATGCAAAATCGAAAATCTCAATAAAAGTAAGAAAATTAATCTGAAGGCGATTAGGATTTATTTTAGTATTTTAAAAATTTAAAATGCTAACACGCAAATTTTAACATATAATTCTATTGATTTAATATGTATTAATGGGCCTGTACGACCTTCTGCAGTGACACTATATCTAGGTTACTTGATACAATAGGTCTTATTTTGGTCTACTATCGCATTTTAAACTATATCCTGTAAAATAATGACTGAATACTAAATTTGTAGCATATTGAAATATTTACAAATAAAACCTACATTTCACATTACATACTTAGATTAAGCTACAGTATTTACTGTTTGCTAAAGCAGAGTGTTCTATTTAATAACATTTACATATTAGAAGTGGCCTAGATTGTCTTACAGATTCTACTTTTCATAACATATTCGGTCATTAATGATTTGTCACGGACACAGTTATAATTGCTTTCAACAATGTTTTTTTTACAATCAGCTGTTTTTTAACAAACATTTGTTACTTATGCTTGCATTGGTACTGCACTCTCACGGGAACACTTTATACTGCTAATTGAACTTGTTTACATACCTTTTTGTCGGTTTAATTTTATTGTTAAGCCTTAAAATGGAGAAGTATGGGGCATGAGAGTTCCGATGTCCTGACGAATCTGTAGGAACCTGATATACAATGAAGCATATTATTTTTTAAAATGCAAAATCGACCGGATCTTTTAGAGTAATAATATATGAAAAATTATCATGGGGAAATGAGATTTTCCAAAAAAAGGTGTAAGGTAAAATAAGTATTTCGGTAAGTGATACTTTTGTAAAATTGCTTCCATCACGTCAGTAACATAACTGAAAGCCGCTATTTTTTAATTAATTATTATTGCATTGATTATTAATGCGTTCTTTATTTTTTATTTTTTTTAACGTCCGACTATTGTACACACTTGGGCTAATGCAGACGATGGGATGATTTATAGCGTATGAAAATTCCAAGCCCTGGCCGGGAATCGAACCCGGGTCCTCGGAATGAAAGCCTAGTACGCTATCTACTATCTAGGCCACCGAGGCGGCAACGCGTTCTTTATTATTTAATGAATATGTGCAACATAGAATAATTAAAAAAACATAATAAAACTGTATCAATTCAGGGATTCCGAGGTGTGAAATCGGCACTAATTAATGTATTTGTTATATGATGCTTTATGTGTTGTGTAGTGTCTTGTTTAAATTTAACGTAATATGACCTTCTAGAAGCGAGATATCTGAAGATGGGATTGGAATACTGAAACGCGTCATAAGACGTAAGTACTGTAGTCATGGACAGTGACAGTGACAAATTGTATAAAATATCAGTAACTTGGATTTATTATTAAATATGAATTTGTGAAAAAAAACTTAAAACGCAATACAAATATTACACTACATATAATACTTCTCTATGTATACTGTGCCTCTGTAATAATAATAATAATTATTATTATATATATATATAAAGAAATACGATACTTCAAAAGCAATATTTATTTTAACCAATTTCATTCACACCTAGAACTTATGAAGTATTTTCGACAAGATTAATTTCACGAACAGGTAAATGTAAATATGTTTATTAGAAACTAGTATAAGGTGAACAAGGTGCAGAGTAGGCAATATGGATACAGTAGTGTTAACTACATCGAGCTAAGCAATAGAGACATGTTTCATTGTTACAATTACCATCTTTGAAGTGTTATTTATACAGAATGAGTTTGAAATCTCTTTAATTAACTTAGTAGTTAAAAAAAACAGTAGACCTCACAGTATGTTCTTAGTGAATTGTGTGAGAGCCCTCGGGCGCACGCGTTAGCTCAACATTACTGGACATTTTACACTTTTTCTCCTTGTGTATAGGTATAAGTAGACACAGCTGAACGGCAACATAAATGCTTTTCCTTTAAAGTGGAATTAACACTGACTCAGGCTAACCAAGAGGATATTAACCTATTTTTGAAATACGATTGTAACGCAAATTATCAAAGTCAAATAAAAGACAGTTTAATTAAACCAAAACTTAGGAATGTAATATCAAAGTGAAATAATCAAAATTGTTCTCTTCAAAATCCATAATATATAAATGTATATAAATGTAAATTGAACCAAATAAATTTAAATAGAAATTAAAATATTAATATTATTATCTGACTATACATATAACAAACAAAGTTATAACTCTCATAGTACGCCTAAATATAAGCCAATTAAAAAAAAGATTGGTGATATAAGCCAAAATCTATGACTAGAAGATTGATCCTTAAACATCCTTAAAAAACTAAATATTTTAAAAAGACTTATTGTATAAAGACAAAAACATTCAAAATTATATATAATTCTTTTCTTTTTACAAATATATAACTATTACTCAGCCATTACTATTACCTCTAAGCGAGATAAAAGAGGTTCTCTTAAAGTAAACATAATTAAGTGTAAATGTTACTTTTGAAAGAATCGTTAAAATTTAAAAAAAGTTTTTTAATGTGTATCTTGTATAAAATATTACATTAAACATTATTAGAAGACCTCATAAAAATATTTAAAAAAATTTTGTAATTGGAAAAAAAGAGATTTTGTACTTCGAAATTGTCTAAAATGTACGTGAATATTGTAGAATATTGATGACCGTGAAACAACAATATTTTCAAACAAAATAATTTAAGGAAATATAAGATCAGGAGAGGTAAAGGAAAACAGTATTTATTCCATGGATTCCGCTCATAACTATAGGACTGTAGTTTCATTTCAAAAACTGCAATTTCCAGTAATATAAGCATTTAATAACACTGTAAATAAGGCACAAGGACAAACGTAAAATTTTGAGGTATTAACTCAAAAAGAATGATGATTTTCTTACAGACAGTTATCTTTAGCTTGCTTTACGTTGCCAAATCCGAGGAATTTATATATATACTCACTAAATAGTAAGATGAAAAATGTATTTTACAAGAAAGTATTGCAATAGAATAAGTAAATTAAGTATGAAATAGAATTAAAACAAAATTAAATAAAAGGAGATTTTTTTGTAAATAAAAATAAAAATAGCTGCATTGCAAAGATAATTACTTATTTTATAATTACTTAGTTATTATTTCTGTATTGAAAAAGTTCATTTTTTAAAACACATTTTGTAGAAGAAGTTTACTAAAAAAATACAAAATTCATAACTTTAAAAAAAAATATGTAATCAAATTCTTTATCAGTTTGGTAGCTATAAATCATAAATTAAAAACAAAATTTTCAACTATCAATATAACCGAAACCTGGAATCATACATATTACATAAACACCAAAAATAAAAATTTGTAAGAATTCAAAATTGCGTAATAAATTATAATTTCGGTACTCAAATTATTTAACACTGTTGGTTGGAAGGCGAATATTTAATTAACATTTTATTAACAAACCGAAAGAATCCGGGATATTTAGCTAATGTTTATTAAAAATGGGAAAATATTTCTTAGGGATTGTTACAGTTTTGAAACTATTATCCTGATTTTCTGATTAACGAACTTTCATTGTCATAGTCGGTGCTCATTTCAAAGTGCAGGGTCTGTAGCACAATTACGAATGTAAATTCTGTAGTAAAATTAAGTTAATTAATTTAGTCAAATGTTGTTTTCTATAAGCATCGTGGATTGGCCTTCGTAAAACATTAACACACGCTTTACGATGACAGCTTTATTAAATTTTTTATGTCTTCAAGACTTCAATAAAGTTTTTAAGACTTTTATAACGACACACGTCCCACGGGATGCTCTCTATAGGGATTACCGATTCAGTGTGAGCCAAATAAAGGCAATTCATAGTTAGTTCAAAGAAACAAACTCGACAAAATTTAAGGTTTTAGATACAAGACAAAAATTGGTTAGGGACTTTATTCATTCAGCATTTGGTAAAGTATACGGTTTGTTTTAAAGGGGAAAATATAAGCATTAAAACATAATGCAATTATGTTATTTATTATTATGTAATAAAACCATAATATATGTTTATCTAATTATAAATATAGATATAATAAATATTCAACGTACATACCGCTAATTCAAAATACGATAGACTTCGCAGTACTTCCATAATTATTATACAGAGCGCTCCACGACAACGCTCGTAAATATTTCCACCAATTTAGACCGCAATATTCACAGAGAATGTTACTGGTTGACATTTTATGATCTTTCTTCATGAGTAGGTCAATATTATGGTAGGTTTTGACGTTCAGCCAGTATTAGAGGAAATAACCAGCAACTACATTCTTAACGTTAAATCAGAGCCCGCCATATTGAAACGGATGTAAATGGGGGAAATCTTACACATACGTCATTTGGGCCTTGTACAAGGTACTTCCGTACCAAACTTCAAAACAATCGGCGAAGGCGTTTGATTAAAATTGCTTACACTCACCATCGTTAAATCAGAGGCCGCCATCTTGAAGTAGATGTAAATGAGAGAAAATCTTACATATACGTATTTGGGCTTTGTACAATGTACCTTTGTAATAAATTTCAAAATAATCGGGCCATGTGTTTGGCCAACACTGTGTAAGAAAACAAAGACCTCGCTTTGCTCCGTCAATAATAATAATGTATACAATCTATATAAATAAAAATGTAAATGTTCCTTTTTTTAAAACCTTAAAAATCTGAAAATTCATTGCTGATTGTCTTGAAAATTTAAAACAATTTTGCATTCGAATACGGGTATGTTTTATGCACTATTATATAGATGTCACGCCTGTGACACTTAAAAATATGCTTTTTTTAAAAAAAAAACGCCATCTTTTGGACGTAAAAGCAACACAAGCTGTGTAAATATTTTACAATTTAATTTCAATGTTTCTGAATGCATTGTTAAATTGAACCACACTAAGCCACAGCAACGCTTGGCCGGGTACAGGTAATATATATATATATATATATATATATATATATATATATATATATATATATATGTATATGTGTGTGTGTGTGTGTGTGTGTGTATGCAGGTGGGTATGGTATGTATACGAAGGTCCTACATACATACAGGCGTGCTAGCACACACACACACACACACACACACACACACACACACACACACACACACACGCGCGCGTATAGATTATGCAAGTAAGAACCACTTCTTGGATTCAAGGAATCTGAAGAGAAATAGATACATCATAATCTGAAGATCAGTTATTTTCACTATCACCAAACTTTTTTTATGTAATGGGTAAATAAAGGAAACGTATACTGTATAAAGAAATTATATTAGGCACTATATATATATATATATAGTTTGAAATTTTAATTGATATATCTGTTTTTCAGGTGCCCTGACCCCAAAAATGTTTTCACAAACACTAAAGTGTACTTTACCAAAATATTTTGTGAGAAAAGTTGCTTTTGTAGCATCGAAAAGTTATTGTTTGTAATATTATCCAACATTAATGTTTAGAAATTTGCTTCCTTCACGTGAGCGATTATTTTTTGAAGCATGTTGAACACTCTCCGCACTGTTGAGCAATTATGTCATTTTAAATTTTGGCTTGCACTCCAGTTACTTCAGAAAAAATGTGTCAGTAACGTTTATTTGACACAAACGTGTTTAGCCTTTTGAAAGTAGATTGTAACATTGTAATTTGTAGAATCCTCAGTTCCTAAAATGTCTTTGAATGTTAACATATAAAAATAAAATATTCTTTTCAAACGTACAAACGGACATTAGTCTTGAATATGGAAATAACAGAACAACTGTAAGACATTCATTTAAAATGTTTTTAGCCTCATGTATGTCACTTTTATCAACACAAATAATTACTTTAATTCTTATTTTCCTCCGGTAAGTTTTTTTAAATTTTTTGTATACCAACAGAAATAAAATTATTAGATAATTGCTTCTCGATAATCACCATCAATTAATTGTTTCGCCGTTAACGTTAAGGTAACGGATGTAACGCGATTACTTCTAAAGTCACTTTCCTAACTTAAAAATCGATAATGTTTACACAAAAAGTTGTTACAGAACATAAAAAAGACATTTTTATTCTTTATTCGTACATATTGTTCATCATTGGTCAGGCATCGTAGGTCATTCAGTAAAAGCTAGTACTACTGGCTCCAAAGAACGAAGGCTTCCGGTTCCTGTCTATCTGAGCGACCAGACAAACCGTAGATAGACTTGTGTGTTAGAGAAGACTTCTAAGTGTTAACGTAATCTGGTTAATAAAAACTTAACACGTATATAAAGTAACAATGATTATGCAAGGTGAGTTGTATGCATCGCCGATTATTACTTGGTTGACAAACATAAAAAAAAATTTTAAATACAAATATGTTTTATAATACATGATTCCGGTTTTTTACTCTAGACAAAACACTACCATTTCATCATAAGTTTTCCAAATATTTTCTTAATAGGCCTATTCATAATATAAAACTATCGACATTTTCAGAAGAACAAAGCATTTTTAAAAGTGAGATATTCAATTGAGCTAATAAGATACGAGCTCGGGAAAGGAAAGGTCAGTAATTGCAAGTCTCGAACCTACGACCTTGGGTACGCTCTTCAGAGACGCAGCAAACTGAAAGTTGTTTTAGTCACATCGAATCGAGTCCTTATCGTTGAAATTAATATATCGAAATTGTTATATAAAAAAATCCAGTTAACTTTAAAATCTGAATATTTTAGAATTTTAAGTTTTTCTAATTTATTTGTAAATTAGAAATTTGATCTTACTGTTAGTTTCGTTTTTAGCGGCGAAGTTAAAACTTTTTTTAATTGAGCTGTCATCGTGATAAGATCCTAACCCAAGACAGTGAAAATTACTACTAAAATACGTTGTGAGTGGTTATAAAATTTATAGATTTTATATAAAATATTATATATTTTAACGGCCCATCAGAAAGTATCCGGGTGATCATTATCGGTGCTCATTTTATTGCCCCAGGTCAGGGTGTAAACAGGCAGATAATATAAGAAGTAGAAAAATGTTAGTGTTTGCATTAGGTATAAAAATACTACACTGGTGTTAGGGATAAATATTTTAAATTTACATTGGAGGTTACTAATCTATTTACAACGGGAATGATAATGCGTTTATTAGTCATGTCCTACGGCAAGGCTGTTTGGCTGTTTGACTGTTTGACACTAGTTGGCTAATAAACAGCTGCACATGCACTTCTGGCATTGCTGTTAAATTTCACAGCTCGGTTTGACGTTTGTAATTTGACGTTAATTGACTTACAATAGGGTAGTACCCGAGTTACAAATGTCAGCTAAGATAATTCAGTTCTACAATTACTGGGCTACTGAAAACGGAAACTGTTATTGCATGATCACCCTTTTCACACATTTTTCAAGTGTTTCGTCTAATTATTTTAAAACGGCTAAAAATAAGCATAAATAACCTGCAATGAAGTTGATTTCACTTCCAATAATTTCACAACGGCAATGTGATTAAGTTTTGTTTTTATTGATTTATTGCTGAAACAAATACTTTAATATTTTGAATTTGGTACATGGAATCGATATATATATATATATATATATATATATATATATATATATATATATATATATATATATATATATATATATATATATATATATATATATATATATATATATATATATATATATATATATATATATATATATATATATATATATATATATATATATATATATATATATATATATATATATATATATTATATGCTTTTACAATTTTGCTTTTACAATATTTCGATAAAAGGCATTTATGTGCCTTGATGGTATACATCAAAGAAGAGGTTCAATGTGGATGTCTGTCAGTTCGTTCTCATTGCTGGAGTCTAAATTATTTGACAAATGTTCAAAAAAATGTGTTTAAAAAAATTAATCTCTTAATATTGGCTTTTAAAACTGTTATTAAATTATGCTTGACTGTGGTTCATAAGCACCGGAACCAAAAAGCATATATTTTAAAATATTAATATACAATCAAATCTTAAATGACATGTGATAATAACTATAAGTAGCTTAATTATCATTAAGCTGCCCACGATTAACGGTATCGTTGTTTGTCTTTTGATTAGTTGACAACCAGATTTTTAGGAGAAGCAGAACTCTTTTTGTTCGGGTGTTGAACGTTTCAGTTAAATAAAGTCAACATTTCTACATTCGATTTTTAAAATGGTAATAATATTTTTCACAAAAGAAGACTTAAACATTGTTTTCAGATAGTCTTGAAAGCAGAGCGTACTACACGGATGTGCAAAGACTATGTATTGAATCACTATACAAGGGAAAAATTACCAAAAATGTTAATTAATTTTCGTTAAAAAAATATAAATATTTTCAAGAAAAAATGACGTTTTTCCGTAACAACGCATTGATACCTATAACACCGAGATTTCATTACTCTTAGCTAAAAATTGACATTAATTATATTTCACTATATATTTGTTGTAATTATTATATTTTTGTTGGTAATAAACAATTACTGAGCAAATTTGAGACGTTTATTGCAAAATAAGCTTCGATAACTGTGCTTGAAATCAAGAAAACCTACCTTACAAATTTTTTTGTATGGTATCATTTATTGGAAATTAGATACTAATTTCATTGTTGGCAAGTAGATCATTGTTGGCAAGTAGACACTAAGTTTTGACACAGTTGAAAGTTTTAGACGCAATCTTGGAACTAAATATTTTTTAAATGTGAATGTTTGTTAATTCACAAGATATCTTGCTCTGAAAATAATGCAGAAAATTGTTTAAAAAAATTAGTTCATTGTTAAAATATTAGTATTTATAACCAAGTATAAATAAAAGTATAAAAAGGCTCCTTCCACCACCAAACGCTAACCTCTAAATAATCAGTCTATCTGTAACTATTTCAATTAAATTCGAAATATTTAGTCTAGTTGAAGTTGTATTATTAAAAAGAACAACTATGATGCAAAAACAGCTGATGATATGTCAAAAACATCACTCCAGTTTAACTGTAGATTTAACACTGTTTCTCACTCATCCACTGATCACTGTATCTCAGGAATGACAAAATTTTTGTAATGGCTTCTATTGTAATGCAGATGTGTAATTAAGCTGGTTTAAAAAAATCATCTTTTAAGTGATTCAAAATGTCTTCTTTAAAGTATTCTATTTGTACTATTTGTCTGCTTTTTTCCAAAGACAAAAATGCTTAACGTATTTAAATAAAACTTTTTTTTGTAGAAGTGTCAAACTGTCATACACCTATATGAAACAAAGTGGTGGGAACTCAAAATGTCTGATTTATTTGCCTGTTACATTACAAGGTCTATTGTTTGCTTTTCATTGAGAGACGGTTTGACAGATTTTAAAGGTTTGACTTCCATATTTACTAAATACAATTGCTAGCAGGTTTTAAGTTATCTTAATCTACCATACACATATTCAAAATAAAATGGCAGTCATTCAAAATGCTGGCTATTTTAAAATGGGTTATTTTCACGAGCTAGAAACAAAACATGTTGTTTTCTACCCCTGATACCCCCCTGATACAATAAGGGTTTTTTATTTCATGCATTGGAACAGTTACAGTGAAGTTACACAAATTTTTACCTTATAATATCTCTTCATTGTTTTATTAAAACGCCATTTTTGAAGCTGTCCACTACAAACGACCCGATAAATGTCAGTAAAAACTTTATATTTGTTAAATTCAATAGTTCGTTTAGACGACCTCAAATTTCCTTTCGTCTGTTTTTGACAAAACGACCGGCACTCAACAGCTCTAACAGCCAAACGGGTGAACAAACTGACAGTGCTACTGTTTGATTTCTTCGTGTAAAATGATTACAATATTTAATGCCAGGAATTGTGGTGGAAATGTAAGGATTTTGCCCAACAATGTTACGTATTTTCTGAGAAGTAACACTATTGTATCAGGATAATAATAATTTGATTTTTTAAAAAAAAATCTGATCTCAATAACATACAAACTTATTGTAGTTTATATTGAAACAAAACTTTAAATCAACATTCAAAGGAATCAACTGTAATATTTTTTCTCTCAAAAATATCGTACCAAAGCAAAGGTACACATTTAGTTTTTATATATTTATAAGAAAAGTAAAAGAAATTACTTTATTATGCCCATTAATTGATATCTTAAGCCGTCTTTTTGAATTCGCCTTCTTGGAGATAAATTATTTTCAATGTGTTTGTGCTGTTATTAAACATAATTTCCGAAAATTTGTTCCGTGGTATTTTCCATAAGCCGTCTTTAAAAATCTACGTTTCATTTTAAGATCTCGTAACAAAGAGGTATTTATTGCTATATAATAACCATTGGGAATCTAATACTCCATAACAAACGATTTTATCGTAGATTTAAAAAAACGATTGAGAGTTTACTAATTCATGATAAACGATTGTGAATTCACAATAAATCCTTTTACATGTAAAAAAGATGAGAGTT
Organism: Callitettix versicolor; assembly: GCA_022606455.1. Classification (NCBI taxonomy): domain Eukaryota; kingdom Metazoa; phylum Arthropoda; class Insecta; order Hemiptera; family Cercopidae; genus Callitettix; species Callitettix versicolor. Next base: position 63,797,843 of record CM040189.1, read on the forward strand.
TACTACTTGAAAACAAACAGTTGAGAATTAATTGTTTCATAACACAGGTTTTGAAGTAGGCTATACTATTTCAAATAAACTATTGTGGATTCGCTACTTTATAAACAAATGGAAATTTAATAGTTTACAATAATAAACTGAGAGTTTACTTTTTTCGTAAATGAACTAAGTATACCGATTTGAAATAAAAAAAAAAGGTTTAACACTATATTGAAAAAGACTGATTTAAGCCTAAGTTGTATGACATGAATTCAGCAAATTCAGCAAACTTAACAAACCGATTTAATTTATTTTTGGAACGCTTTTTATACCAAATTGTTTAAACATTTAATTTTTTTTTTTTTTTTTTTTTTTTTTTTTAAATTAAATTGTATTTGTTGTTACAAATAAAATTACAAATAACAAACAAAACAAATTAATCATCTTGACCAATTCCAATAAGATCGACTAAAGATTTATCTCTCTTTTGAATCACATTTGTAGGGTTGACACTAGTATCTAGTCCCTTCACTTTTAAACACCGGATCTCTATAGCATCAAATCATGAGTTTTGATTCTCTTGAGGCGGCGTATCTCGTTATTAAATGTGCCAGTCATGTCCTTCATGTCCTGATTAGCATGAACTAGGAGACGTTGTTTATGCCTCAAAGCCACCTTCCTCACTTCTTCTTTTACTGAATTCACTTTTAAATCCCGGTGTAAATCGCTATTACGAATATACCATGGAGCTTGAACTAATCCTCGAAGGACTTTATTTTGAAACTTCTGAATAACCATCATGTTAGTTTCTTTCGTACAGCCCCAGATTTGGATGCCATAGGTCCATACAGGCTTCAGCACCTGCTTGTAAATTAATAGCTTGTTATGAATGGACAACTCAGAGTTTCGTCCAAGCAACCAGTAAAGTTGCCTCTATTTTATATTGAGTTCTTCTTTCTTTTTCTTTACATGCTCCTTCCACTTCAGCTTTGTATCAAGTGTCATGCCAAGATACTTGGCTGTATTCCCATGAGACAATGTTTTGGCGTTTATTGTCAAGGGTATTGGTACTAACTTTTTATTTGTAAAATGAATATAGGTAGATTTTCCTTCATTTATTTTAATGCGCCAACATTTAGTCCATTCAATTACTTTGTCTACAGCTCTCTGCAGTTTGGTAGTAGCAACGACCGCATCTTTTCCAACAGCTAAAATAGCGGTATCGTCGGCAAAGGTAGCAATGGTGGTATTATTTTCCTGAGGTATATCACGGGTAAACAGTAAATAAAGGGTTGGGCCAAGAACGCTCCCCTGTGGAACTCCTGCCGCTATTTTATGAAAACATTTAATTTGAGTAAACAATTAAAAAGTCTTCCAGCTAAATGTTAATACCAGTTTTAATTGAAATTAGTCAATTCGTTTAACTTCCTCTGGTTAATCAGTTATTTTAGACGCAATGAGTCAAATAGCGGAATAGAGGAACTCCTCTCGAGTAACTCTATATGACAGCAGGCAGTTCGTTCAAACTCTGACCTTGAGAGCAGATTTGACTTTTGGTTATTGACGTGAACGTTTTTCCTTGCGTAATTCTACCCCAGCTTTTATTAATCTTATTTAGAAAAAAAGAGTGAAAGTTAGAAAACATTATCAATAATAGCCTTAAACATATTTCTAGATATTACGTAATATATAATTTGCTTTTGGATTATTTAATCGTATTTTTAACTAAACAAGCAAAGGCCTTCTTCTAAACAGTAATAATAATAAACTGGAAACGCTTAGCTACTCTGATTATTTACTTACTGTTCATTATAATTGGCATTTCAGAGTACTTTAAGTATGTAACTACATCTTATTATTCTTAACTACTTATTATTAATATATTTACATCGTATGTAGTCTACGTCTTAAATATTGCTTTCCTTTACTTAAATTTAAGATTTCTTTCAAACGATTCACACTATTGAGAGATTATTTACTAAGGTGCAAGTTAGATGATCTCTCACCGCCCACTTTTAAAACCCCGACCGCCATTCAAAGCACGTTAATAAAACAAACTTCACCACTCAAGCAAGTACTTAGCACCGTGCAAACTTAAACTTTAGCCGCTGAGAAAGCCTTTTAACTGAAACCTGAGACACGTTTATTGAATACCAAGCCGAGCACTTTATTGAGTTCACGGTAAATTTAAAAAAGATTTTATTGTGATTCAATACGGTACTAATTCAGGTTTATTAATTGAGTTTTGTAGTTATTTGCATCGATGGATATTTCAGTTTTTCTATTATTAGCTTCTGAACCGGACTCCTAAACGAAAAGTTTGTCTAATGTTTTCCTACCGTTTGTTTTCCAGTTGCGTTGCCACAATTTAGGTTATATTTCCTTAAAAAAATGTATGTCATTAAACTAAAAATAAAAATCATGTATCATGTTTCTCTTCCTTTTTCATTTTAATTACGATAATTTGTTCGAAAACATTTATAGCTGGTTTTTAACAACATATGAAACATATTATAGCCTATCAGCTTTTCATTGTGTGAGCTGATTGTTACGAATTAATATAAACGACAAATTAACATAGCTAGTTTTTAACAACATAACCTAAAACTTATTATAGCATATTAGCTGTTCTGAAATCAGCTGATCTTTACGAATTAATAAAAAACAACTGATCTTTTAATATAACTACCAAAATTAAATTAAGGATTCATTTCTTATACATAAATGGGTCAAACGTCTTCGTAGTTTCCGTAGTGTAGTGGTTATCACGTGTGGCTCACACGTGCAAGTTCCCCTGTCCGGTCCCGGCGGAAACACAAGTAATTTTTAATTGTAATTAATTTAATATGAGACTTGCAACTCGCAAAATGTACTGTTATATACTGTATCAATATAAACATATTTCTAACATCATTCGTCCTGCAAAATCCAACATCAAAATTATCACTAAAACTTGATACATGTTAATAATGTTAATTCACAGTGAAAAAACATTATAATATAAAAGTTTTTGTATAATATATAAGGCAATTATATAGTATTACCTCAATTATTTGGCCTCTAGCGTTCTGATCCTCCATATAATCCGGCCTGACCAATCACTCAATTAAGTCTGGTCACAATAAAAGCATTTAATATTTTAAGCCATCTCCTTTACAGTAGTGTGGATTTGTGATTCAGGAAATGTCGAGACAAGGCTCGAAGAACGCATTGTCAAAAACAAACATCACCGATTAAAAATTCGAGAAAGATTCTTTGTTGTCGTAAAAGTAAAAAGGTTTCTATAGCTAAGATAGCTAAGAAACTGGTCAGTCTACTACGCGTCTGAACTTCCGCATCCCAACATCGTAGGTTAGAGAAACCAGTTATTGTCATAAGCTTTACATTAAAGTCGATCACTAGTCTTCAGTAATCTAACAGGCATAATATATGGTTTTAAAAAAATTATATATATATATATATATATATATATATATATAAGTAAAAATATTTGTGTGAATTCTTTTGATTTAGTTTTTATATTTTTTTTTGTTTACGTATTTAAATGCATTTGAAGAAATCTAAATATTTTTTTATTTCAAGTTATGTAAAATATACTTTTTAGTTTACTCGTAATTACGGATCTTTCATGTGCATTCTAAAAAAGTTCTTTTCATCCATTATAGTGAGCAATATATTATAATAAACCATATAATATACATTTATAGCCTAATATGTATATACATTAAAATTTAAAACAATGTTATCATTATCAATGACCACTGCGTAATCTAAAACTTTCCGTATCTGGCTGGGCCTTCTACAACGTTAGGCTGGATAATTGCAGGCATACTCTAATGACTGACTCACTCATCGTACAATAGCGAGAACCAAAAGGCAAACATACATTTTGCATTTGTATTTCACTGACAGAATTGGGACAAAATAAGAAATATTTTTAAACATTCCAGTTTTAAAGTGGTATAGGTTCAAAAATTCACACATCGCAAAGAGCAATAAGAACTTAATGCTCTACACCAAACATTTCAGTGCTAGAAATACAAATTTGTTGTAATCATAACTGATTAATGCGAAACGTTTGAAAACAGCGTACTTTTGTAAATAATTAATCTTTTCAGGATTGAAAGCTGAAGGTTCTTCGAAGAAAGACAGATTATGTTTTAGCTCGTGACTGATTAATGGTCCTCTAGCGTTTACTGAGATCAGAACAACAAATGGTTTTTCCTTATTTTAGTTAATCAGGGCAATTTAAAACACAAACATGTTTCTGCTTGCAACTGCAAATAAAACCCAGAGACTAATATCACCAGGGATATTTTAAATACTGTAAGCCGACTTTATGTATATATTTATATATATATATATATATATATATATATATATATATATATGTGTGTGTGTGTGTGTGTGTGTTTGTGTACGCTTTTTCAAACTGAAAATACGATATATAAAACCCATTACTATATATTGAACATTTAAAATAAAAACTCGTATAAGTTTGTATATGTATGTAATTTGTGTAGCTAAATATTGATTACATTATTGCTTTTTATTTTGTTTATAATGATTTCATTGTAGAGAAAATAAGAGATGATTACTTTTGTTGGTATAAAACTGCATTTAAAATAATGTTTCCTATCTACTTTTTGATGAGTTTATGAAGGTCGGTATATGTTAATTTTTTTGTGTATGTTTTTTTTGTTTGTTTTGTTTATGTTTTATTGTTTGTATGTTTTAATTTTCTTTACTTTTATTGATTAATTGTTAACTTAGTTGTTATTTACCGTACTCTGTACTTCTCACTACCTCAAACATTTCATGACATCGAGGTAGTTATATTGTTCATACGTGTACTACAATTTTATAAAGAGATAATTTTTCTTTTTCTTAATCTTATTAGTTATATATTTTCTTTAAGTTTATAAGTTTGTTTTAAATTAATAATTCTTGTTACTTCCATAGCGTAATTTGTACTGAGGAGGAAATAACTTCTAATTTTCACTTGTGCAAGATTAAAAATTAAATGATTTATATATGTAAAAGTAAAAATATTTGTGTGAATTCGTTTCTTTTTCAGAGTGATTTAGTTTTTATATTTTTTATTTACGTATTTAATAGAGATTTTTTAAATGCATTTGAAGAAATCTAAATATTTTTTTAACATCATTGCACATTATTTCTTATGTTACATTTATATGCAACGCATCAAAAATTACTTGTTTAGAACGATCTAAAAATTTCGGTACAATAATTCGACAAAAACCTGGAAAGTTAAAGGACCAATTTTACTTTGTGACTACGCGAAGTATAAAATAAAGTGATAAAAAAAAGATCTAATAATTTTCAGGTATAGGCAATGAAGTGGTTCTACCTAAATGGCTAAACGGCTACTCGGCCTAGTTGACCGATTTTTATGAAATTTGGCATAAGCGTTTGGTATATCTATTTTTTGAAAAAAATTAATGATATAACACAATTTATTAAACATTTTCTTGTGATTTTTTTTTTAAGTGTAAAACCCCAATTACAGATTTTAATCTTATTTTGCTGAGCTGTACTAAAAAAAAATACTTTTCGATAGGATTTTTTAATAAGTAAATAGCACAATTTCTCAAAATGAATTACTCAAATTTTCTTGAAAGTTTGATCATGAATAAAGAACAACTCAAGTCAGGTTAGGAAATGCGAAATAAAGAAATGTAGAGTTTGGAGTAAGTAAAAAAAAAATAATAAACCGCCACCAGGATAGAATTATTTTTCGATTTATTCAAGAACAGGAAGTTTATCTTATTTTAAGTTTGCTTATTTAAGTTATATTCCTTCATATATGACATAAATTTAGCAATATTTGATGAAACTATTTTGAAGTGTTTTTGTCTTTAATTTTCAAACCCGGTTTTTCTTTGACAAATATTTTTCGTGAAAGTATTTGTCTTTTTGTAAAATGTATTGGATTATTTGCGCATTTAATTTATTGCAACAACACCAAAGACACTTTCTAAATCAACCAATAATGTTAACACGTTCACAATTCGTTTACTCCATTCATTTTGAACTTTGATCCATTCACGCTATACGTTATCCAGCAAACTACGTACTGACGGTGTTACCTAAGCTCAAAGTGAATATGTGAGCCGAGGCATTCACCCGTGATGCAGATACGAAACGTTGCCAAACTGTGCATCCATAAATACCCATTCACAGTCTGTTGGGTATTAATGTGAATTACATGCTTATACGAAAAAGCTATTACGAAAGAACCAATGTTTTTCCATTAATCGTGAGCATTAGGCGATACCTGATTCAATTTGACAAAAACAATCGCTTCACGCAATTGTGTCCCTGACGTGTTGATAGCGAATTGCCAAACGGTAAAAAGAACAAAAAATTGTTTATCTTGCAGTTTCTTTGAAAATCCGATTTCACCATCGTAATATTCCGTTAAAATCTTTTTAAAATTAGCATTTTGATTTAAAAAATTACATTTAAAATAGAAAAATGAACCCTGACCGCCTGCAGATTTATTTTTATAATCAATGTGATTTTATTAATACAATCAGATTTACTTTCAATGAAATTTTAAATAATAAATAGCCATGCGAAGCAAGGTCTGTTTCAATTTCACCTTTCGGCATATGGTTTGCGTGTTTGTTTATTTGTTACGCAGTTTTGGCCAAACGTTTTGAAATTTGGTGCGAATATATCTTGTATAAAGCCCAAACTACATATGCATGAGATTTTTTCCATTTATTTCCGTTTTAAGATGGAGTGCTCTCACTTAAAGATGAGAGTGAGTTACTAGCTATTTCCGGTAATACTGGCAAAACGTATAATTTTTACAGTTTCATCGAGAAAGCGTAAACTCTCTTATAAACTTGATCCAGTAACATTAAGTAAATATTATTTTTAACGGTTAAATTTGCGGAAAACGTTACGAACGCTGTCGCAGAGCAGCGTGTCGCCTATATTAAGGCTATAGCGCGAGATCTACTGTTCTTTGAATTACTAGTTTATTCAGATTAAATCGTTCATTACAATGGTGAAATTATACTTTAAGAAATGTGAAATAAAAAGTTATAAATTAAAAACAAATTGAGATCTACTAAAAATAAAGTTTATAGCTTAAAGCAGTTAGACTAATGAGGAAAAGAGATTGGCGTTTTCAAAATTAATACATTAATATATTCATCGAACTTACGACAGTAACTGCAAGTCTTGAACCGCAAGTCTGAGGTGAGCAGTTCAGAGACGCAGCAGACTGACCGGTGTATTAGCCACATCGACCACCGAACCATTTTTCCAAAGTGAATGTGTTAGCAAAGAGTAAGTTTTAAATATCGTCCCATAACTTTTCAATCTCATTAAACGTTTGATTCTCGACCCATCAGTCAACATTGTTGTGATCATAATTTTGACCAAAGGCATATTTTTTATTTTACTTCCGAATTATACATACTATAAAGAAAGTAATCATCTTGAAAAAAGCGACCATTTGTTTTCATGGAACTATGCGTATGAGTTAAAGAAGTAGTTTTTATTAAGATTTTTGTTCATGGTTGTGTTTGTGTTTCTGTGCACATAATTGGTGACTGAACTTGTCAGATTTTTAATGAATTTAAGTGTACTCTGCCAATATCTCGTGAATTTTTTAAAATAAAAAAACAGTTTGTAAGCACTTTTTCTGTTAAAACATTCTTAATAACTAAATTTTCTAAAAAAATAATTAAAAATAAATTAACACTGATTGAGATATCTCAAGTTTCTAATTAAATATTTATAATGAAAAGAAGATTCAGCTGTGCTGTAATGTAAGCAAATGTACCCTAATCGATCAGCTGTTTCGATAGAAAGACTTCGACTAACGGTGAGTATGGTGTGGATTTAACCTAAAGCCTCTTCGTATTGTAAGCTCTTCTGTACGGAAAGTTAAATTATTCAGATTAATTTTGCGACATAATCGCTTTATAAAATTTATTGTGAGTTGCAGGCAGTGTAACAACGAAATTGTAAAACCAAGAGTAGAGTTGCAGCTGCAAGTTAGACCTCTTTGAACAGATTGAGAAGGTTTTATAAAATTCGCGTACACACACGAGCTTTATTATTAATTTCACTCGTAAAACATTTATTTATATCTTTAGAGTGATATTGATGGTAGATTTTTGATAGTGCTAACACCGATCTGTCTAGCCTAAACAGCTTACACTTAATTATGTTAGGTTCAGATTGGTTTAAAGTTTTTAGTCTTTCCTAAAATTTAAAGAAAACATTTTGGAAAACGTTTTTTGGGGGTATTTACAGCGGCTCTGTGGCCTCCGACACGTTAGCTTATGTTGTTTTTGTGTACCTCTATCACTTCACCTTGAACTGACTCCAGTGCCCTTAACGAGCTCCACGATCTTTTATAAGATGTCCTGGTTGAACTCCTGATCTGGTTGCTGAGATCCAAAGAATCTCCATCTTTTGGCCTCCAGGATCTCACAATCAACGAATATGTGTGCTACGGTTTCAACACCCTGCCCGCAAGACGATATTTGTAAAAATCCCACTTTATGTTGATGATTCCGGATGTGGCCGTGTCCGGTGATCATGGTAACGACCGTCCTTAGTGACCTCCAGTTAAATTGAACAAGTGTCCTTGTCAGTACATGGTCTGGTCCCGAGAGAAGACGTTTCCTCAATTTTTGGCCAGGGAAATTGATCGTCTTCATCGTATGATGCGCTCATCCTTAGTCCATTTCCTTACTGCTCCGCTTGCAGTTGTGTGACTAATGCCTCACGCGGGCTCTGGTCCCACTACAAAACTTTAATGACAAGATTCGTGTGCCATTAACTGACAAAAAATCATATTTTTTTATTGAGGAACCATAATTAGACATAGTTATCACGCCATCACGCTAACAACCTCCAAGCTGCTGAGTCTTCACATGGTTCAGCGTTTATAGTATCAGACAGGTTTTTTGCAAACATATTAAAATTAAAGATAACGTGGCTCTCAACCTATTGTTACATTTAATTCGGTACAAAATTGGTTACCTCCTCAGTAGTTGGCAAACAATTCAAGCTTCGTCAAAATTACGTATTTAAGAATACGTCATATAATTTCGAATATGAAATCAGATTTTTCAAAAAAAGTTTAAGGTAATATAAAGTTGGAAATTTTACAGTTGTCAGAGTTCTCTTTTTTATTCTAATTGTAAAAATACAGTAATGTCAGCATATAAGGGGATCGTTTATGTCCTCTGTTATTAAATGATCTTCCTTTTTGTTAGCGAGACAGCTGTATGCCGCGATTATTTCCAATTTATTCCTGAGCCGCAAATGCCTCCTGTCACAAATGTTTCGCGATCTCACTTTGCATGATCACATTTTTAATGATATAGTCTGTAATAAACTGGTTCTTAGAAATTAGGCCTATTTCCCGGTTTTTGTTGATAAAATTGTAATTGTTAAAGAATATCGACTTACGTTTTTTTTAGGGACTTATATTTAAGACTATATTTAAGCAAAATGTAATAAAACTGAACGTAAGAATTCAAATATAGAAAAAATAATGATTATGAAGCTTTCTAAATAATGAAATAAAACAAGTGATTAAAAGTTCAATGTTTGAAATTAAAAAAAAATGAAATATGGAGGAACAACACATAGATACCAAATTTGATATAAAGAGATTTTATTTAGTCTAACGAAAAGAAGACGGACAAACTAGTTATTACTGTTTTAACTCGGTGAACCAGAAACGGTTGTATGTGTTACACTATTTAAACTATATTTTAACATTTACTTTGTGCAGTGAAAAAAGTAAACTTTATAAATTAGAGAAAGTATTCGGTAAGAAATAAAACAACATTAATGACGTCATTAGGGGAAGATGAAGTTTACTACGGTCCTTAAAGTTGCAGGTTTTCTAAAGCCCCAATGCAAGAGATTAAGAACTTTCCCGAGATATTTAAGACACTCAGTTTTTAAAGGTGGGCTCTGTATACGATGGGAAAATATTTCTGGCAACTGAAAGTGGGTCGTTAAAATGTAATTAATTCAAATATTTTTGTTACGGAATTATTTTGTATAGAAAAACACATTTTTATCAAACTAAAGTAAATAGTGCAATTGTATAGCATAATTAAAAAAAGAAAAATCACGACATGCAGTTATCTTGCTAGCATGATAAAAGCAAATTAAAATAAAATGTTTATTGTTACAAGTTTTTAAGAATATTACTTCATGATCATTGTCAACATTAAGGTACAGTGTTATTAGTGTGCATTGGCTGACAAGAAAATCTTAATGTTTTTATTGCGGAACCATAATTAGGCATCGTTATCACGCCATCACGCCAATAAACTTCAAACTGCTAAATCTTCAGATGATTCAACGTTTTGCACGTTGGACTGGTTTTTGTTAGGCAGTGTTTCTTATAAAAATAATTTTTATATTATTATATAATATAAACTTATTACATAAATATTATATAAACAGAGTTTATATAAAATAATTTTTATTAAAATTAAAATCAATAAAGTCAACCAATATTTTAAAGTATTTACAAAACGTAGCTGTAAATTACTACTTTGAATTTTAAAATTTCATTGGCAATAAAAAAATGATTCCTAACCACCGTCAGATTTACTTTCGTAATTTCAGTGGAATTTGAAAATTTCAATTAACATTTTTACATATTTTAACGCTGATTAATGTTAGTGAAATCTGATTTTCCAAAGAAAAGAGAAAATAAATAGTAATAATAAATAGTGGAGTAAAATAGAGTTTTATGTCATAACGAACTTGTCAAACTGAAATTTTATTTTTAGACCAAGTTTGAAGTAACTTGAACACGTGAGACTGCTAAAACGCACTCACTCACTCACACACGCACGCACGCACACACACACACACACACACACAATAAATATTCTTTTCAATGTAATACCCCATCTTGTGCGTCGGTAGACCTGTACAGTAAAATTTTAATTTTGATTAATTTACTACGTTTAATTATTTACAAGTTTATAAATTTTCATTAAACAAAATAAAGTCTATTCAGAAATTACACAACATTTTTTTGTTTTTTTTGTTTTTTTTGTTTAATGTTCGACTATTGTGCACACTTGGGCTAATGCAGACTTTGGGATGATTTATAGCGTATGAAAATGCCAAGTCCTCGCCGGGAATCGAACCCGGATCCTCGGGGTGAAAGCCTAGTACGCAATCCACTAGACCACCGAGGCAGCTAATTACATAACAACTGTATTGTGTAACGGTTGTTGTACGATTGAGTATGTCTTGCTGTATTTATGGTGAATGAATATTTGAGTGACAACATTATTGTAAACCAAAGTACAGTGACGAAGAAATTGACTGTAAGAATTGTAAGAAAAGAAAAAGAACATTTGCGAAAAGTGTAATAATGAAAGTGATAAGGATTAGCTGCTGAAAAACCTTCAAATTGAAAGATAAATTTTGTTATTTAAGTTTTCTTGATGTGTTTATATACTTGTTTGTTCTTGTAACTAATTAATATATTTTTCTTATTAAATATATTGAGGTTTGTTATGTACTGTAAGGTACATCATAGTAACTGCCCGAAACGTGGGCGTATTGGGGTCATTTAATGAACAAAATATATTAGGTACTTGCTGGTACACGTTATATTTTTCATAATTATAGTGCAAACAATACATACATATTTATTTTAATCATTTTAAATATCTGCCAAAACCAAAGTAATTAATAATACACAGAAAAACATTCAACTGACCACATTTTTTATTTGGAAGTTAAAAATGAAAATAACTGTTTTTTAACTCTTTTACTTTATGTCACTAAGACTAAAAAAAAGAATTGTTGACGTAATACGGAAATCGACAAAGGTTAAGCCTTATGTCCTACACATATGCGGAGTTAATGAAATACAAACTTTGTCTAAAAATTACAGTTCTTCCTAGCATTACTTGCAAACCGTTTTGATTTATTAGTAGAATATTTTTAAGTAGAGTGTATTTCTAAAATTTTTCCGAAATTATAGTAAACGTAGTGATTACAAAAGTTAAACTACTCGTAATTTAATGATTACAAATATCTAGAAAATTGTCTACACTGAAAATTCCATGAATATATATATCTTCTTCAGAAATATATTAATTTTACGAACTTATTGGTAACAAATACGAGGGTTGATCAAATATAAACGAGACTGATTTTTAAAAAAATTTATTGCTTACTTACAAATTATTCTTGATACAACTTATTTTGCTACATAGTCTCCCGCACGAGTAACACATTTTTCCCACCGGATTGGAAGTTTTTTAATTCCATCTTCGTAAAAAGTTCTCGGGCGTTCATTGAGCCATTGGAGCACGAAGGTCTCCACCGCAGAATCGTCTTCGAAACGCTGGCCTCCAAGCGCCTCTTTGAGTGGCCCAAACAGGTGATAGTCGCAGGGTGATAAGTCTGGACTGTATGGGGGATGTTCCATTGGTTCCCAGCCAATTTGATCGAGTTTAAGCCTCGTAGCGTTCGCCGAATGTGGTCGGGCATTATCGTGAAGAAGAATGACGTTTCTCGCCGGTTTAGATTTCCTTTTCCTACGAAAAGACTGTTTTGCGGCCTCTAAAACATCGCAATAATATTGTGCATTTATTGTGCGTCGTTGATGGAGGAAATCGACGTGAAAGGCGCCTTGATTGTCGAAAAATACAGTGGCCAATACACTTCGTCCGTGACGGAAGTGGTCGGGCGACGATCGTGGCTGAGGTTTTCTACTGCTTCCCGTCCTTCGGCGAATTCCTTGTGCCAAGCAAAAACGCGAGCTCTTGACAGGGTCCTGTCCCCGTATTGAGCCGTCAATCTACAAAATATTTCAGTCGGATTGACCCCCTCCTTGGCCAAAAACTTAATAATAATTCTCTGCTCCACGGAAACGTGCACTTCACTCTCACTCATTGTATAGTTTTATACTGAAGGGTCCGAACGGAAATGTTGCCCGTCTACGCCCGTCCCAAACCTCCCAGGCTACCTGAAACCCCACCCTTTAGAGTTCAATGTCCAACGGAAAAGTTTTTAGAAAGTCAGTCTCGTTTATATTTGATCAACCCTCGTAATAGGTAGGAGTGAGTTATAGAACAGTGCCGGGTTTGATGAAGTACTTTAACGGATTTAATGAAGCAGAATTAACTGTACTTCTTAAGTGTAGTTGCAGTTTTGTTTTTGAAACTGTAAGTGGAACCTGTTAAATCAGGATATTTTCCCGTATTAAAAGTATCAACAAATCTACTCTCATACATACGGGATAACCGTGGTGCTTTTTTTATCCGGTAGTAAAATTTTCCACATTTTTATTAACTTTAATTCTGATTTGACCTTCTTTCCTAACTTTTACTCCATGGAATTTTAAAATTAAAAAAAAATTTAAATTTAAATGTTTAAAATTTAAAATTTACTGGTTTCACGATTGCTCGACTGCTGAAAATCGATTTAATTCCGCTAGTGAAATTAAATAACTCGTGTGTATGAACTAGTAGAAATATTCTTTTGTATGGTAGTAAATATATTTTCCCATATGGGGAAAATTATTGTGTGCGTAGAGAAGCTATTATTATTATATTAGAGAAGCTAATATTCTTAAGCTTTAATATTAAGAAATTCAACCTGCGAACACAGACTCATGAAGATGTAATATAAAACACAATATTCAGCAGCACGATGTTTAAGAGATAAAGCGAGAGGAGAATAGATTAGGCCTATATACAAGGAGCTCTGGAGCTATATATCCCAAGGCACTAATTCTACTCCATGCTGAACACGGAACTCATACGGGCAAGGAATGTCCCGTAATGCATGTCCGTGAAACAGTTTATTAAGAGTCACACGCACGGAGTATAGCTTATTATGAGTGATTGTGATTGTGATAAGTAGTTTATTAGTGATTAGTAGCTTTTGATGGTTATATCTGTTTTCAAATCACTTGCGTTAAAAAAAGTAGTTTTCCCTTATTTTTTCTTTTCATTAGTGGGTAATAAGTCAAGTATTGCAGATATTAAATTAAATGAACAATATCTTCAATGTGACATTTTCGCAGAAGGGTCAAATTGAAAAAAAAACGTGTTTCAATATCAGTGACAACATAACATTGATTACTTACTGCCAACATATTAATGGAATAACTGTCACTTCGAATATTTGTAATAACAATTCTGACAAAAAATGTTATTTAAAAACGATGGATTTTATTTACTTTAATTTGTTACAGTGTGTGTATGTAAAAAAAAAAAAAATAAACATTATGGCTTATTAGTTTAAATTGTAAGGTATTTTTGAAAGTTCTGCAATTTAAAATACACATTCCTTATCTTCATGTAAAGTACCTACAGTTATTTACTGACATAAAAATTTACTGCTCAAACTATTTGAAGAAATTTCTTTAATATGTTACAACTGTAAATAATAATAATAATAATAATAATAATAATAATAATAATAATAATAATAATAATAATAATAATAATAATAATAATAATAATAATAATAATAATAATAATAATAATAATAATAATAATAATAATAATAATAATAATAATAATAATAATAATAATAATAATAATAATAATAATAATAATAATAATAATAATAATAATAATAATAATAATAATAATAATAATAATAATAATAATAATAATAATAATAATAATAATAATAATAATAATAATAATAATAATAATAATAATAATAATAATAATAATAATAATAATAATAATAATAATAATAATAATAATAATAATAATAATAATAATAATAATAATAATAATAATAATAATAATAATAATAATAATAATAATAATAATAATAATAATAATAATAATAATAATAATAAATAATAATAATAATAAATAATAATAATAATAATAATAATAATAATAATAATAATAATAATAATAATAATAATAATAATAATAATAATAATAATAATAATAATAATAATAATAATAATAATAATAATAATAATAATAATAATAATAATAATAATAATAATAATAATAATAATAATAATAATAATAATAATAATAATAATAATAATAATAATAATAATAATAATAATAATAATAATAATAATAATAATAATAATAATAATAATAATAATAATAATAATAATAATAATAATAATAATAATAATAATAATAATAATAATAATAATAATAATAATAATAATAATAATAATAATAAATAATAATAATAATAATAATAATAATAATAATAATAATAATAATAATAATAATAATAATAATAATAATAATAATAATAATAATAATAATAATAATAATAATAATAATAATAATAATAATAATAATAATAATAATAATAATAATAATAATAATAATGCAGCACAATGTCAGGAGGAACCGCGTTGTGTCCTTTGCACTGAACATGGACTAGCAGAAAAGGCATTGTTACACATTCCTGGAACTGGAGCGTGTAAAGCTTTCCGGGATGCGTTGGCAGCTAAAAAGGAATAATCAGGCCAGAATGAAAGTTCTGCAAGGAAACTTAAACAGATGTAGAGCTGCTGATGGCTTAATAGAGCAACTGGTGCTGGATACAGATGCATGTATAGCTATAATTAGTGAACAGTATCGTAACAGAAACTCTAAAAACTGGTATGCGGACCTTTCGGGAGCAGCGGCTATCTGGGTGACAAATACGCAGAGGGCGTCTGTGAGCGAGAGTGGGAAAGATAACGGTTTTGTTTGGATAAAGAGTAGGACGTAATGTACGTAAGCTGCTATTTATCACCAAACGAAGGAATCCGAGTGTACGAAGAAAAACTGAATGCAATAGAGGATGTTATTGAGCGATTTCGGAATAACTTGGTCATTGCTGGGGACTTTAATGCCAGAGCGGTAGAATGAGGAATGTCTCATACGAACCGCAGAGGGAAGTTGCTCTTGGAGATGGCGGCTAGACTTGGTTTAGTGGTAGTGAATAAGGGGAACACGCCAACTTACTGTAGACCTGGCTTTGGCTACTCAATCCCTGATGTAACACTAGTGTCAGAAGACTTGGCCCCAAAAATCAAGGGCTGGAAAGTTCTAAATGAATACACAGGGAGTGACCATAGGTACATCATCTTCTCTGTTGAGGAAAACAGAAGGACTACACATCCCAAAGTGCATCATCCACCTACATGGAATGTAAGGAAAATGGATAAGGATATGCTAATAGAGGCGCTAAATTTCGGATTACATTTCAGTAAAATTAATCGTCTAGAGGTACAGAGAGCAGATGAAGCACGAACCATTGTAGGTGAGGTTACCCGGATCATCCGACAGGCCTGTGATTTAGCTATGCCCCGTAGAAGGAAAAATAACAGTCGAAAACAGGTTTATTGGTGGACTGACGGTATTGCAGAGCTGCGACGTAAATGCCTCCAACTCAGGAGAAGAGCACAGCGAGCTCAGGGCAGACCCGAAGCGGTGACGCTGATGGGCGAATACAAGGTGGCAAAGAAAGCGCTGGTATACGCTATTCGACAAAGCAAAGAGAGATGTTGGAGATCTCTGTGCGATGAGCTGAACGACGACCCCTGGGGAATGGGATATAAATTGGTCACACGCAGGTTGGGGGCTGCTGGTGCCAATAGGACTATGAGTGCCAGAGTAGTTGAAAATGTGGTAGGTTCTCTTTTCCCTAACCATCCACGTATGGAAAATCCAAAGATACATCAAGAGAATATGGATATCCCTCTCTTCACAGAGGTTGAATTAGCAACAGCTGTAAAAACGCTTAAGGATGGGAAGGCTCCCGGCCCAGATGGAATTCCACCGGAGGTCATAAAGATAGTTGCTAGTGCTCAACCAAAACTCCTTCTCAACATGTATAATGCATGCCTGGAGGCAGGAATATTTGCACATCCCTGGAAGGTGGCCCGACTTGTTCTGATAAGGAAAGGAAAGGGCTGCCCTGACTCTCCAGCATCATATAGACCTCTGTGCATGTTGGACGTGGTAGGCAAGTTACTGGAAAATCTAATAAGACCTCGCTTACAGCATTCAGTTCAGGAGGTGGGAGGTCTTTCGGAGCGCCAACACGGATTTCGGGCAGGGCACTCTACAATAGGTGCTATACAAGAAGTTGTGGAAGCTGTTGATGTTGCTGATGGGTCTTGTCATGCGGCTAGACCCATTGTCTTACTGGTCACGTTGGACATAAGGAATGCGTTCAACACAGTTCGGTGGGAAAACATAATGAGAGAATTGGAACACACTTTCTTTGTTCCACGGTACTTGTTGACCATTATTGGGGATTACCTAAATGATCGCTGGATCATGTGTGATACGGAAGAGGGATACTTGAGCAAAGAAGTAACAGCACGAGTGGCTCAGGGTTCCATACTTGGGCCTGATCTGTGGAACATCTCGTATGATGGCCTCTTAAGATTGGACATGCCTGAAGGAGTACGCTTAGTAGGGTACGCTGATTATGTGGCTGCGGTTATCACTGCCAGGAATTTAGAGTTGGTTCAATTACGACTTAACCAAGTCATGCGCCGAGTAAGTGCATGGATGGAAAGCCACGGATTGCAGCTCGCTATCCCTAAGACCGAAATGGTCTTGTTAACGAGGAAACGAATACCCACAATCGTTCCGATGATGGTAGGAATGGAATGTATGTACACCAAGAGGTCGGCAAAGTATTTAGGAGTAACGTTGGATACCAAGTTGACTTTCTGGGAACATATTAGACTTGCGTGTGACAAAGCGGAAGTTATGTCCAACTCGCTTGGAAGACTTATGGAAAATATGGGTGGTCCACGTGCGGGTAGGCGGCGACTCCTGATGACGGTGGTACATTCGGTGTTGCTGTATGGAGCAGAAATCTGGGCAGACGCAATTAATGTTAGAAGACGTCGATCTCGATTACTCTCAATCCAAAGAATTGGAGCTATGAGAATTATAAGCTCCTACCGAACAGTGTCAGAGGCAGCGGTGCTGGTCGTGGCGGGTGTCATCCCGATTGATCTCTTGGCGCAGGAACGGAAGAACATCTTCACTTTAAGTAAGGAAGTCAGCAGAACTGAAGCTGCTAAAAATTTTAGAGAGACTACTTTGCTGGAGTGGCAATCACGATGGGATGGTGAGAATAAAGGGAGGTGGACAGCAAGTCTCATAAGAAACGTGCGCATCTGGACCAAGCGAGGACATGGTGAGGTTAATTTCTACCTCACGCAGTTTCTGACAGGGCATGGTTACTTCCGGTCCTATCTTCACAAGATGGGTAAAGTGAGTTCTATGAATTGCCGGACCTGTGAAAATAGAAGAGACGATGCAAGACACACTTTCTTCGAATGTGAAAGATTCTCATACCAACGGCGAGAAATAAATAACAAGATCGGAGAATGCACGGTGGATAATATAGTGGAAAAGATGTTGTTTTCCAAGAACAACTGGGATAGTATCTCAAGGTACATAGAAGAGATTTTGCGCTGTAAGAGAGAAGAAGGATGGCTTGAATCATAGATTTGTAAGGACTGCAGAGTTATTACCATCAGAAGACTTATGAACAAGATAGCAGGGCAATGAAGTTAGGCAGACTTGGCATATTATGGTGTTTGACCTGCCGGTCAAAAGGATGGTGGATGACCCTATAGGGGAAGACAGATCCTCTCCTCTGTGAAGTAATATCTCAGTGATGGTCCCGCAGACGAGGGAAGATGGAATGGAAGGTTTAATGGTTTTTACCGGGGTAAGGAGGCTGCCCACCACCTTCAGTCCCCGGACAAAGTCATAAAGATTTTTGTCCTTTTTTCCTTCCTTAAAAAAAAAAAAAAAAAAAAAAAAAAAATAATAATAATAATAATAATAATAATAATAATAATAATAATAATAATAATAATAATAATAATAATAATAATAATAATAATAATAATAATAATAATAATAATAATAATAATAATAATAATAATAATAATAATAATAATAATAATAATAATAATAATAATAATAATAATAATAATAATAATAATATTAATAATAATATCAATAATAGCATAAAAAGTAAAAGTGTTAACTTAATAAGTTGTTAATTGTTAATTGCCTGGTTTGGATTTACTGTTCACATGCTTACTTACACTTTGATCACGAATACTTTTTGCTTTACTTTCTCAGTTTCAAATAGCGGCGATATTTGTTTCATTTTAATATAAATAAACACGGCAGGCTCCCTGATGTGATGGAAGCGTATTTCCAAAAGTATTTTTTTTTATATTAACCTTCATAATTTGCATAAAGTATTAACACATAAAAACCTGTATTAAACATAAACTATAAAATGTACGTTAATATAGTAGCATTTTTAAGTTAAAACGAAACTAAAAAAATGGACCCTGAGCACCGTCAAATTATTTTTTTAAATTTCAAAGGATTTTAAAAACTAAGGATACTAATTTATTCAATTACTAACGACGATTGCGATAATGAAATCAGTTTTTCAAAAATATTTATGAAAATAAAGTTAAGATTTTTTAAATATTTGGAATAGCAGACATTTTAAAACTGTTGAACAAACTTGCAGGTTAACGAGCATATTCCAAGTTATTAAAATCGATTTTTTATTAAAATCGATTTTTAAATAAATCGGTATAAAATTACGAACCTGAGCGTGAAAAAACCGCATGAAACCCGCATACACACACACACACACACACACACACACACACACACACATATATATATATATATATATATATATATAGAGAGAGAGAGAGAGAGAGAGAGAGAGATAGATAGATAGATAAATGTATGTGTGTGTGTGTATGTATATATATATATATATATATATATATATATATATATATGTGTGTGTGTGTGTGTGTGTGTGTGTGTGTGTGTGTGTGTGTGTGTGTGCTTGCGCACACACACACACGCAAATTACCTTAAAAATCGAACTAGGGGTCAGAATCGCATTCATTTCAATTTCCCGGGTTTAGCTCCAATAGCTCCTTTTCAAATGGAAATTCGTTAAAAATAGTTAATTCTAACTCTAGATTACTTTCATTAATGCAGTTTATTAACAGCAACGTTAAAAATTATAATAAAGAAAAATCCCAAGCGTTGCAAAAGAAATAATTTGTTTCACAAATTTATTTTTATGGAAATTTTTATTTTTGTGGAATAATAAATATTATAACTAATAATATTTATTATATTACCTATTTAATGTTAATTAAAATTACCTTATCATTTTAGGAAGGGACTTTTCCCCACTACTAGCTGACGATTTGTTATAATGTATAAAGTACAGCGTTATCTCTTGTTTTTGAGTTACATAGACCTCACTAAAAGTCTATCTCCATGTTAGCCTTTGTGATTTCTTGTGACATTTAAAGTAGATCTGTCCAAAGAGATTTGAAGATGCTTCAGTAACTTTGGACGCAAAGGATGAAAACGAAGCAAGTAAATATGTTAGGAGTTTGTTTTTTACAGGAGAGTAAGAAGGGGTTACCATCCTTTTAACATCTGTTTGATGCTTATCTAACTTTGGTTACCAAATATTGTATTATTCATAAAGTAATAGTCTACTTTAAAACTTGAATTAAAGCAGAAATTTTGAGAAAATATTATTAAACTTGAAAATGTTTCTTGTAAGGTTATCATGTAAAATTAAAGAGTTAAAATACATTTCATATCATTATTAGTAATTTATTTTTGAATTACTAATCATTATTAGTAATTTTATAATTCTGAAAAACATTATGGTTTAATAATACAATATTAGTTCAATTAATTGCATTAATATTTTGTAATTTATGTAAAAATTATAAATCAAGATAAATGAAATTTGAATTTAATATTTTTTTAAATATAAGATTAGCTAAATTTAAATATATGCACCGATATTTGAACTTAATTAATTAACTACATTTATCTTTAGATCAAATAATTCAATAATTTAATTTAAATCAGTTTGTTGAAAATTATTCAGAAAACATAATTATTGAAATAATAGCACACAGATATTCTTATATGGAAGTACGTAAACTTACAAAAATGATAAGTTAAATGTTAAATTTAAATGTAATGATTGTTGCAAAACATTTCATAAACTTTCTAAAATTTGAATATTTAAATAAAACTCCGGTTAACCTTAAACAAAACTGAAAAATGTGCCTAATGTCTTGAAGTCGGTTCATGGGAACTTGCTGAAATTTAGTTTTACATAAAAATTCAAAGTAATACAGTGCATAAAATGTATAACAAAATAAATTTACAAAACAAACCATACTGATTTTCAAAGTTTGTGTTTGATTGCTTCCGTACCGCATTTTGTCAGTGCGCGCACACACACACATCACTGTAGAAACCGATTTTGATTAAATTTTTACTTGTAGGTATTGTTCTTCCATTTCTCCGGACGTACTAGGCTTTCACCCCGAGGATCCGGGTTCGATTCTCGGCGAGGGCTTGGCATTTTCATACGCTATAAATCATCCCACCGTCTGCATTAGCCCAAGTGTGCACAATAGTCGGACGTTAAACACTTCAAAAAAAAAAACCATTTCTCCGGAACAGTTTTTAAATTTTTGTTTAGCAGATTTTTTTAAAGAAAAATTTTGATCAAAAAAATATTTAAAAATAGGGTGTTTTCAAAATATCTGCTATATATTATAAGATTTTGTTTATGTGTGTAGTTTCTTAGTACTGAACCAAAATATATGAAGCACTATAGTTAAAAAAAAACTACTACGTCTTCTGACAAAACTGAAAAACAGATATAATTATCTACATCGGTTTTCAGATTTTCATCAAATTGTAAACATAAAAAATATATTTAAAAATTATAATATTAAAATATGTTAATGTTGTAACAAAAATAGTTAATACAAATTAAGTATAAAACAAAAATATGTATTGTTACATTTTTTTTAAATTAAAAAAAAGAATTAAATCGAAAATACCACAAACAATCCTCTACCTTGGGTTTAAACTAATTGACCGATATTAAATTTTGAATGTAGACAATTGAATAAATTAAATATTTCTTTTAAGAATAAATAAACAAAATTAAATAAACGCTGACAGCCATTTGGTTTGGTTTGTTTTTACAATTTACTTTTTATCCGTAATGCATTTTCATTTCATATTTGGTACTCCAATGTCTATTATTATAAGGCCTTCATTTGTGACCAAAATATGAATGAAACGTTTTTTTAAAATTAATCAGGTTTTCTTTATTCCTTAGGTTATCAGATTGTTCACAGAAATACTGTAGTTGAAGGGTGTTTAATGCTTTAGCACCAAGAGTTTTGGATAAAAATGCTTAAATTAAAAAAATATAATAGATAACAGTTCTAAATGTCTGCAAACTTACTTAATCAAAATTGATCAATCATTTCAGTATCCAATTATATTCATAGTTAGGCAAAAGAACACTATGCAAAAAAACACTATTCAAGGCAAACCCACTATGCAAGATTCAGATGCCATGAAAAAGGTCATTGGCTTTAATATCAAAATTTTAGGAATTAAAAAAAATTAATATGATGAGGAAATAACAAAAATATTGTTAACAACAACACTATTAAAATATATTAATGTCATTCTTAACAATATTATATTTTCATAAATCCTTTTTGGAAATTGTGATCAAAATTTCAAAACAGCAATGAGAAATTCTATTATTCAATAAAAATAATTTATGGTTACAGTCATAAATAGCAAATATAAAACGCGTTTCCATATAAGTATATAATACGTCCTAAAAATAATGTTATTTATAAAATATTGTAAATAGACACTAAGACTGCAATAAATTAAAAAAAATTTCAATCATGTTATTTACGAAAGTGAATAAACAATATTTGGTACTCTTAAAAAATAGGAAATCAATACGAGAAATAATTTGTATTCAGTTCAATAAATAAAAAAATAAAAAAGTACTCACCAAACAATAAACCAGTAACATATCCTTCTAGGTTTATTAGTTTTTTTATACTGTTTGTGAAATTGCAACAATAGTTAAGCCTTGAAGTATTAATGTATGAGAGCATGCACACTGATTAAAGTGTTGTGGGATGGAGTGGGTTGTACAGAGTGCATTATTATCTAGAGCTAATAACATCACTTGTCCAAACACACAAACACACACATACACACACACACACACACACACACACACACACACACACACAAGTACATTCCATTCCTACTGTGGTACGATAACTGATTGATGATTCACATGTGTCTCTACACACAGCTGAACAAAATTTTTACAAAGTTTTGAAAACTAACTTTCTTAGCATAGTACAGAAATTTTTTACATAAATCTCTAAATCTAGCTGCGATAATAATATATCTTTATTAATACGGCCTCTTTTAACACATTTAAAATCAAAGACCGGTGTTCACTTTAATGTTCAGAGTCTAAGTTTCATTATGGTCACTAATACCTAATTTTTTAATTGAAATTTTCTTAACGTCTCAGAGAATATTTCTGAATCCGTGACTGCCTGTTAGCAGTTTTTTATAAATATGCTTATCTCCTTTTCTGATTACAGTCACTTGTTACAAAATGTGCACCTTATATGTATTTACAGAGAACTGAATACAGCTTTTATTTTGTACCTGGATCATCGTAGCAACCACGTAACAACCATACAATTTAAATATTTAGATTAATTTGTCAGAAAGGTTAAGTTGGAGGGTAGAACAATGGCAACAAATAGAGTCATATATTTGCTGTTTTAATTATGAAATTGTTATAAAATGTTTCCTATTTTTTCAGCTAAAGAGACTCGTGATCTCAAATATATTTAAAATTAATCGGTCGAAAAAGTTAGCGTGTAAATATTTTTTATTCGCCTATAAGGTTATCGCCTATAAGGTTATATAAATTTTTATATTTATAACCTAATAGAGGTTTTGCCTGTGACCTTCGGATGCCAAATCTGGCTTCTTCGCAGTCTCTTACAAACTCGCATAATCCTGTTAAAATCGGGCGGATTTTCTATTTATGGTATTAATGGTCACAGTGAATCAATAAGAATAATAATAATGCGATTTTTACGTTAAACTTATTAAACGTTACTTAACCGTAGTTCGTTTATGTTCTTGGTGTGGAACGTATTTTTTTTATCCATACCATATCTCTAAAACACAAAGAAAAATGTAGTAATTCAAATAGTAGTATAGTTTTTTAACGTATAAATAAACAAACTATACCATTAACCATAACTGAACGTCATGGAATGAAATGATCTCTGTAACAGTACATTAACTCTACAAATGCAGCTTTGAAGTAACTACGCAGTTCATTAAACGAAGAAATCTGTGTATCTGGATACATGATTTAATCACTGTATGTATCTGTCATGTGATTTGAAGAGCAGTTTGCTGCTTTAATTGTCTCATATTACACTTTTAGAAAATTTTAAGTTCATACTCGTATACATCATTGAAATCTACATAAACAGCACTTTAAATTTTGAAATTAAGTAGAAAATACGAAAATGAATCCTAATTAAGTGAAGTAATTGGAGTCAGTTACAGTAATTTAGTAAAGTAATTAGGTCATTTCCTTTTTTCATTTAAATATAAACATTCTTAATGTTAATCTAGAATTAAGAACTAGAGAGTGCATATTAATGCACGCTAATATATACAAACGTGCACTCGTGCACGCACGCGCGCGCACACACACACACACACACACACACACACACACACACACACACACACACACACACACACACACAAAGTGGCCATCAAATGCGGAGCAGAGTCAAGAGGCGTCACCGGGCTCTGCTCCGCGTAACTTCGACTTTGTCTAGGTTCGGTCACAGTAATATAATAAGCTGACTCTGCTTCCCCTCCACACTAACTACGCCTCCAAACTTTTTATTTTCCATTACCCAGGTTGCCTAGATTAATGTTATTAAACATAGTACTTCCTAATATTAGTTATATTAGGCCTAAATATTTAGATTTTAAAGATACTTTAAACTGACTGAATTCCGCTTCCGGTTGCCATTAATTCCTCTCCGGTTAATTAATCATTCCTCTCCGCTTGGATCAACTCAGCGAAGTTCTGCTCCGTATTTGGTGGCCGCCCGGAATAAAATGTTTTCTGTAGACCCCGTCATCCTTAAGAAAAAACCAAAAATTTGCTTAATTCTTGAAGCGGTTGTTCTCCTTTGATTAGAGAAGACATACACCAAAATAAATTAAGAAAAATCAATGAAAATATTACATTATGAAAATAAAGGGGAACGGTTAAATATTTTAGAAAATTTAGGAATATATATGCTGAACGAATTTTGCTGGTTAATGAACATGTCAAAGCTACTGAGCATAATCGATTTTTGTGTCAAGGTTGAATCAAATCTGATCAAAATTGCAAAAATTAGAGTGCTAAAACACACACACACACACACATTTAATAACCCCTCAAAAAGTAATCTAAGAAGAGGATCAGTGCTCGTTTCAAGGTCTTGGATCTGGGCCTTATCAAAATTGCAGTTCCAATGGAAATTTTGCTAAAAATGAGAACAGTCACCTTGTAAATAACTACGAATTTTGTTGATTGATTGATTCTTTCCTGAAAACTACTCTATTTTGGTCGAACTCTAAATGATGAATAACCAATTAAAATAGCCCCGTCACAAGACTATTAAAATAAAGAGATGGTTGACGTTACAGCCAGGCTTTCTCCTAGCATGAAAACTAAAGCGAGTGTATTTTATATGCGAAAATAAAATATACGAAACGAACTCTGACAGCTGTCAATTCAATTACTTTCAATGAATTTTTTCAGATTTTAATTTCGAATAAATTGTAAAATTTGATTTTGCAAAGAGTATAAAATGAAAAATTATTTTTTTAAATAATTTTATTTGGAGTTACTTTGTTAAATAAACATTAAAAAAACAATATCCGTACCAACGAATATTTATAAATTTTCAGGAGTAATGCTCGGTTTTTTATTGGTGGAGAAATCGTCAAATCTAAATCATTACTTTCCACTAACAAGCAGGAATTATTTAACTGAAAAGATCCAATGTGAAAAACAAATAATTGGACAATTTCTTGTGTAACTAAATCTGCGCAAATTACTGTCCTTACATATTTTCAACAGGAGTACTCAGTTTTCAAGTAGTAAACAAAGCAAATCCTTATAATTCACATTTTATTAGGACGACTATAATAGAAGCAACACGATTCGTTCATAACGATTACATAAGTACATAAGACGTTAAATGCACTTTAGCTACGTGATAACGTTTTTTAGTGTAGAAGTCCTGCAGTTCTTAAAAACAGTGGAATGAAGAGGAAACTTGCAAGAATGAAGTTATCAAACTATAATTGCAGTGATTTATGCCGTATAAATAGGTTAACTTATTACTTCATTAAAAAAATTAACATAAAAATTGTGAACTAGTCAATACGTTTTGTTTTGAATGCATTAACGGTACAAACAAAATTTTTTGGGTTACATTGTTAGCAAGATGTAGAACTCAGGTTATAGTAACAGTTAAAAAATTTTGTTACTGAAACTTTAGTACTAGCTTTCGTAGTAGCTATTGCAGTACCAGTAGCTGTGACATGTGTAACGAGGTATTAGCTTAGAGAAAACAATAACACATGTATTAGCAGCAGCTCTTGTAAAAGCTGTATTTGTAGCAATATCAAAACTCAATCTGTTTGTAGGAGTAACAACAGCAGTTGCACTTGTAGCATAGTTGTCGCAGAGGCTGTAGAAGTACCAATAGCAGTAGCTGTCACTGTAGAAGTAATAATAGTAGTCGCCCTTGTAGCATAGTTGTCTCAGTAGCTGTTGAAGTGTCAATAACAGTAGCTGTTACTGTAAGAGTAACATCAGCAGTTCCACTTGTATCACAGTTGTTGAAGTAGCAGTAGGAGTATGAATAATAGTAGATTTCACTGTATGAGTAACAACAGCAGTTGCACTTGTAGCATAGTTGTCGCAGAGGCTGTAGAAGTACCAATAGCAGTAGCTGTCACTGTAGAAGTAATAATAGTAGTCGCCCTTGTAGCATAGTTGTCTCAGTAGCTGTTGAAGTGTCAATAACAGTAGCTGTTACTGTAAGAGTAACATCAGCAGTTCCACTTGTATCACAGTTGTTGCAGTAGCAGTAGGAGTATGAATAATAGTAGATTTCACTGTAAGAGTAACAACAGCAGTTGCACTTGTAGCATAGTTGTTGCAGTAGCAGTAGGTGTATGAATAATAGTAGATTTCACTGTAGGAGTAACAACAGCAGTTGCACTTGTAGCATAGTTGTCGCAGAGGCTGTAGAAGTACCAATAGCAGTAGCTGTCACTGTAGAAGTAATAATAGTAGTCGCCCTTGTAGCATAGTTGTCTCAGTAGCTGTTGAAGTGTCAGTAACAGTAGCTGTTACTGTAAGAGTAACATCAGCAGTTCCACTTGTATCACAGTTGTTGCAGTAGCAGTAGGAGTATGAATAATAGTAGCTGTCACTGTAGGAAAAATAATAGTAGTCGCACTTGTAGCATAGTTGTCCCAGTAGCTGTAAAAGTGTCAATAACAGTAGCTGTTACTGTAAGAGTAACATCAGCAGTTCCACTTGTATCACAGTTGTTGCAGTAGCAGTAGGAGTATGAATAATAGTAGATTTCACTGTAAGAGTAACAACAGCAGTTGCACTTGTAGCATAGTTGTTGCAGTAGCAGTAGGTGTATGAATAATAGTAGATTTCACTGTATGAGTAACAACAGCAGTTGCACTTGTAGCATAGTTGTCGCAGAGGCTGTAGAAGTACCAATAGCAGTAGCTGTCACTGTAGAAGTAATAATAGTAGTCGCACTTGTAGCATAGTTGTCCCAGTAGCTGTAAAAGTGTCAATAACAGTAGCTGTTACTGTAAGAGTAACATCAGCAGTTCCACTTGTATCACAGTTGTTGCAGTAGCAGTAGGAGTATGAATAATAGTAGATTTCACTGTATGAGTAACAACAGCAGTTGCACTTGTAGCATAGTTGTCGCAGAGGCTGTAGAAGTACCAATAGCAGTAGCTGTCACTGTAGAAGTAATAATAGTAGTCGCCCTTGTAGCATAGTTGTCTCAGTAGCTGTTGAAGTGTCAATAACAGTAGCTGTTACTGTAAGAGTAACAACAGCAGTTGCACTTGTAGCATAGTTGTTGCAGTAGCAGTAGGTGTATGAATAATAGTAGATTTCACTGTATGAGTAACAACAGCAGTTGCACTTGTAGCATAGTTGTCGCAGAGGCTGTAGAAGTACCAATAGCAGTAGCTGTCACTGTAGAAGTAATAATAGTAGTCGCCCTTGTAGCATAGTTGTCTCAGTAGCTGTTGAAGTGTCAATAACAGTAGCTGTTACTGTAAGAGTAACATCAGCAGTTCCACTTGTATCACAGTTGTTGCAGTAGCAGTAGGAGTATGAATAATAGTAGATTTCACTGTAAGAGTAACAACAGCAGTTGCACTTGTAGCATAGTTGTCGCAGTAGCAGTAGGTGTATGAATAATAGTAGATTTCACTGTAGGAGTAACAACAGCAGTTGCACTTGTAGCATAGTTGTCGCAATAGCTGTTGAAGTATGAATAATAGTAGCTGTCACAGTAAGAGTAACAACGGCAGTCGCACTTGTAGCAGAGTTGTCACAGTAGCTGTTGAAGTATGAATAACTGTAGCTGTTGTACAGTAAGAGTAACAACGGCAGTCGCACTTGTAGCAGAGTTGTCGCAGTAGCTGTAGAAGTATCAATAACAGTAGCTGTCACTGTAAGAATAATAATAGTAGTTGCACTTATCGAATATTTGTTAAGTAGCTGTCAATGAAGGAGTAACAATAGCAGTCACACTTATCGAATAGTTGTCGCAGTAGCTGTAGAAATACTAATACCAGTAGCTGTCACTGTAGGAGTAGAAATAGCAGTCACATTTGTCAAATAGTTGTCGCAGTAGCTGTAGGAGTACTAATAGCAGTAGCTGTCATTTGAAAATGAAACTCTTGCACTAGTTGTACTCGTAGGATTTACAAAAATGGGCGTAGAAGCAGTGGGTGTTCTAGTAACTAAATATCAATGTTCCTGCCAAGTTTTTTATTGATAAATATATGTTAATTTCATTATTTTTTGAAAATATGTTTCCATCATGTTAGCGAGAGAGCTGTGTGCAGTTATTCTTTAAAACTTTTCAAATGGAATGCTACTGTTTTCATCGTAGCCTAAGTCACTAGTGCAATGCATTAAGGGCGCTGGATTATGTTGAACTGTCGGCATTGCTTAAGAAGCACCATTTCCGTTTCCTTTCCTCAGTAAAAGCATTGTTACGTCACAGTGCTGTGGCAATGAGAATAGACCTACAGTTGACTTTATTTTAAAAGAATCAATGATTGAAAAAGAGCTCTAAAAAACTTTGCCTCAAAATTTGTAAATTTTCAAACAATCATTTAAAAATAATACAGTACTTCAAAAAATCTTCTTCGAGATTATTAGAACATTTTGGAATAAATTTTGTAATTTTATAAAATTTTAAAATCTAATCTACAGATTTTACGGTCGTATAATCTTGTTTTGAACAGATTTTGAGATATAACAATTATGTTTTTCAAATTTGTATTGGTTTTATTTTAAAACGGAAGAAGGTATTTTGTTAACACGCAAACATAAGCAAACTTATTTTCCAGTAAAAAGGAAAAATGTGTTACTAGAAAATTCAACATAATATATATGCAGTTTAAAAATAATTTACTTTACAAAATAAAAAGTCGAAGTAATAAATAAAAATATACTATTTTTTTAGAGACGCATTTCCCCTTATAATTGTTTTTCTTTAGATCGCTGTAGTAAATACTTAGTTATCGTTTTCACTATTTCCTCTCTAAATCGGAGATCTAATTTTCCCCTTTTGCTCGTTTTTCCAGGAAATCTATTCTTCAGGCTACATATATTATTTAATAATTCTTAGAAGAAGTGTGTTATGCCCATACTATCTTTTAACATGAATTGTTAAAATATATTTAAATAAATAATGCCAGAATATTGTTCTCCTCATTTTATGCCTTCTCAGTTTAATAATGTCCCATAAAAGAACGCAAAAAAGTCCTAAATTCAACCTATTTTATTGTTGATTCATTATATTTTTCTCAAAATATGGTCCTATGTAAACATTTATAGTTATGTCAGTTCTCTAAATTTGAAATAAAAATTATTTTTGATTTGTTTCTGTAAATAGAAAAATGGTGGTCGGTGTTGTTTCTTTTTACTTTCAAAACACATTTTTTAAATTTAGAATTGGGCACAATAATTTAAATTATGAATCGTCATAAGTAGCCAATATTTAGCAAAATCTGACAAACCGATTTTACAAATTTATACAATTTTTTCATATTTTATTTTAATAACTTAAAAACCTGGAGTTTTTGAAGTTTTACTGTTTGTGTAGTTATTAGTTGACCTATATTAGAGCAAAATTTATTGAAATTTTTATAGTCAGTATTGAAAAACTTTTTACAGAATGTTTTTAAAAAATTGAAAAATTATCCACAAAAAAAATTTATAGAAACCTCAAAATATGTCCCCATCCTTTTATAAACTCATAATAAATGCACTAAATTTCACAGATACGGGTCTACGTTTTACAATAATGGTCACTATAGTTCTTTTTAAAACGAAAATCCGATTATAAAATAGTTTAACCTCAATTTTCTTAGTCTTAACTACAAATACTTAATTAATTTTAATTAATTTCCTGACCTATCGTGAATATGAATGCTAGAGAGGGGTTGGCGAGAAATTTAATACCACCGATGTCTAAAGAATAATTATAAACTAAAATAATTTAAAAAATGTTTATGTTATTCTGAAATAACACGTAACAACTTAAGCATGTAATTAAAAAAATAAAATATTTGAAATTGAATACGTTAATAACTCATTATTTTAATTTACATAAGTATATTACTGTCTACATACCGAGCAATGTATACACGAATGTCTTACAAATGTTGACTTTAATCTTAAATTTACCGCCTGGAGGCTTGGCACTCTCTTAGTGCGTAACTTATGAAGAGGCCTTTAATATTAAGATGTCAATTTGCTGCGGGGAAAAGCAATTTGCAAAGCACACTGTACGCCTTCATTCCCTAGGCTCTACGAGTTACAGTTGTATAAAATAAAACTTGAGTTTACCGATAAAGTCATTACAGTTTTTTTCTCTCTCAATATAGCAAGCTTAGAAAATATGGAGATACTGAGAAAAATATTTTACTTCGGTTTTCATTGATAAACCAGTTTTCAGAGCCTCTAACTTAATTAAAAAAAAGGTTTACGAAAGCTAAACGAATCGACAGGTTTCGAAATATGACATGTTGGCCTATAGTTAGACTATATCTTAGAACAGTTTTCTTAGTTATAAAAACGTTTCATTTTCGAATAATTTACTTACATAAACAATCTTATTTATTAAAATCGTAAGAAATGTTAGTACAATATTTACTTAAATAAAGAAGGAGGAGGGGGAGGAGTAACACCTCGCTAAAAAACCGGGGTCCATCTGGCTCCGGATGGTAGCACCCTGTAAGTGCCCCTGCCTTGGGTTACAAGGTGAAACTTGGTCAACGGTCCTGACAGCGGAAGAGGAATCTCGGATTCCCAACGGTGGATGGAGCGGAAGAGCCTGGTGGTTTCACCACCAACCACAATTCCAAATCCAAAGGCGTTTGTTCTCAGATTGGGCGGCCTTTGGTCAGCGTCTGTTCTCCAGGTTAGGGGCGGCTGAGAATAACCTCCAGGGCTCACAACCTTGGTTGTAAATTCGTGGCTCTAGAAGTCACCCCCAAGAAATTATCAACATGGAAGAGTGTGAAGTGTGTGATGTAAGTACCTCAGGTGCACACCAGTGCACAAGCAGACATTCGGATTCTGGGGAGTCTGCAGCATTGCACAGAGACGAGTCGGAGCGTCGTGGAACCTCAAACGAGACGAAGTTTAGAAAACCTAATTACATGGCTACATTCAATGTGAATTCTCTTTTACAAACGGGAAAATTAAAACATCTCACTAACACCCTCAAAAGCCACAATATCATCATAACAGCTCTCCAGAAAACACGATTCTTGGATGAAAACGGTTTTGATTCTCAGGGATTCAGAATTTACAGGGCTTCATAATAGCAAAAACATTTTTAACTCTATTATTGGCTTTGAATCACAATCTGAAAGACTTTCAACTCTTACTTTTAAATCTGCTAATAGAATATATTCAGTGGTAAATGCACATGCCCCCATAAATGAAGACAATAAAAAGAATAGAGAAAAGGTGGAAATCTTTTGGGACCAATTGGATGATGTTATCCAAAATATTCCAGACAGAAATAATGTCATACTTTTGGGGAATTTCAATGCACAGGTAGGGAAGGAGAAGAAGTATAAAAACATTGTCGGGAATTACCCAGCGCATAACAGAACGAACCAAAATGGCATTAGACTCATAGAACTTTGCAGAGCACATGACATGATCTTAAAATCCACAGCTTTCAAGAAATTGCCTAGGAAACAGAAAACGTGGATTTCACCAAACCCACTCTTAGTTGAATTTCAAATAGATCATGTAGTGGTTAAAAGGAAATTTAGTAAGGAAATACAGAATTTTAAATTACTTAGGGGTGCAAACTTAAATTCCGATAATTATCTTTCTAAAATAAAACTTAAAATTATTCCCAAAAGGAAAATTCGGACCAACAGATTAAAACATAGAAATTATGATCCAGAGAAGATAATTAACTCGAAAGAGTTTCACATTGCCACTGCTGATTTACAAGATCAAGACTGGGATCAAATAAAAGAAAGTCTAATAACTAAAGCCGAACAACTTGCTCCACTAACTAAAATAAAAAAAAACATGCGTGGTGGACGGAAGAATGTGACAGTCTCATTGAACTAAGAAGAAAAGTATAGCACCAGTGGCAATCACAGAAAAATGAGCAGAACAGACAGAACTTCTTAAACATTGGAAAATTTGTGACTAAAAATCTTAAAAGAATCAAAAAAGCTCAGGATGATCAATTACTTATGCAGATTAATGAAGACTTCTCCAAAAACAATGTAAGAAATTTTTATAAGAATTTTAAAAAGAAATTGACTAAGTACGATCCACCAACTCTACAATTTCAGGACAGAGATGGGAATGTTGCCCATAACAACGGGGATATTTGTAGAATATTAGCGGAATATTTCGGAAATCTCCTTAATTGTGAGGAACCATCAGTAAAGATGGACTTTAATATATCTCCATCAACTAAACCTGACTCAGAACCTCCAACAGTCGAGGAACTCCAATCAATAATATCGAATCTCAAGAATTATAAGGCTTCAGGAGAGAATCAAATCACAGCTGAACTTTGGAAAAATGTCAACGAAAGTGCTATACAGTCTCTCAGAAACATCATTGAAGAAATTTGGATAAGTGAAAGAATCCCCCATGATTGAAAGACAGCCTTCATACATCCACTTCATAAGAAAGTATCCAAATCTGACCCTAACAACTACAGAGGGATATCTCTCCTTGACGTAACATACAAGATATTCTCAACAGTCCTACTACATAGGGCAGAACCTCAATTGGACCATCAACTTGGAGAATACCAGGCGGGTTTCCGGAAAAGGAGATCCTGTCCGGAACAAATCCTTAACCTCAAACACATCATGAACTACTAAAAGTCAAGGGCTAAATCGTATTTTATCACTTTTATTGACTTCCAAAAAGCATACGACTCTATAGATAGGGAATCCTTATTCTCGGTTCTGAAAGAACTAGACCTTGATAACAAAACCACAAATCTTATCAGAAAAACATTAACTAATATATTCTCCAAAGTTCAATTCAGGGGAGAACTCTCAACCCCTTTTGAGATTAAAACAGGAGTCCGACAAGGAGATGGACTCTCTCCATTGCTATTTAATTGTGCTCTTGAAAAAGTAGTTAGAGAGTGGAACGTGAATACGCATAGTGGAATCAGACTAGGAACTAAGAACAAAGTCATTAAGGTAAATTGTTTGGCTTTTGCTGATGACATGGCCTTACTAGCTGAGACATTGGAAGAAGCTAAGGAACAGACTCTTGAACTCCAGAAGCAAGCGTTAAAAATGGGACTTAAAATTTCATTTGAAAAGACTAAAATATTGACAAACATACAAAAACCACCAAAAAAGCTTCAAGCGAGAGAACAATACATTGAGATAGTGAAAGAATACAAATATCTTGGGGAATGGATCAGTTGGAACGCGTTAGAAAAAAAAAGCTATGGAATTTAGGAGAAATAAAGTTGAATTAGCCTTCCAACTTACCAAGGACACATACAATAAGAAGTCCCTCTCCTGGAATACAAAGATAAGGCATTATCATACGGTAATTAAACCAGAAGCCTTATATGCAGTTGAAACATTATCTCTCACAACCCAGGGCCTACTTAAAAGGCTGGAGATCAAAGAAAGAAAGATATTACGAAAAATCTTAGGCTCAAATTCCGTAACAACCAATTACTCCACATCAGTAATGAAACTCTTTACCAAAAAACTGAAACAGTATCAGACACAATAAGAAAAAGGAGAATTGATTTTTATGGGAACATCCTCCGAATGGACAAAAATAGATTAACAAAAAAAATATTTGACTACTTTCGCAGTAGAAGAGCCAAACCACTTTGGTTTAGAGAAACGGAGAAAGACATAACAGAACTGCAGATCACTGACACTATGCTCATGGACAGAACAGCCAAAACAATAACCAAGGACAAGAAGCAACGGTTCCAAAGCAAAGTCAAATCCAAGCGAACGATCCAAATCTCTGACGAAGAAAGAAAAGCAAGATCACAACGAATGAAGCAATACTGGGCTACGAGGAAGGCACAGAACATTAAAAAGTGGTTGATTTAGTGTACGCCAAAGTTGGGTGAAACGAATAAAAAGAAGATTTACTTAAATATCCTAAAAAAATAATTCTCTTTTTCAAGTTTAGATCATATAGGAGACTATATCTTAACACGGTTTTCTTAGTTTTTTAAAAAAGTTTCATTTTTAAATAATTTTCTTGTAGAAAATGTAAACAATCTTATTTACGAAAATTGTAACAAATGTTAGTACCAAATTTATTAAAATGCCCATAAATTAATTCTTTTCTTCAAGTTTAGATCATATATGTGACTATATTTTGGAACAGTTTTCTTAGTTTTTAAAAAAGTTTCATTTTCAAATAATTTACTAAAAACCTCAAGGTCGATTTTTTCACGATCACACATTTTTCTTTTTACTTGGTTTGGTGACAAAGTAATAATATCATATTAATGAAACTAAGCTCATTTGTACCAGCTGTTAGTGAAAAATGACTTATAAAACAAATACAACCTATAAAATAATACTAGCTTAAAACAGCGCGTACTGGGATAAAATAGTTCAATTGCTGTGTTATATTTGAAGTTATGTTTATACTATTTAAAAATTATTAAAAATATTTAAATTAGCAATTTATAATGAGATATTTATGTATAAATTCAACACTTGTCTTGTATTCTTTATAAATTTATTACATTTTTTCCAAAATGTATTGTAACATTACCATATGGTATACGAATACATTAGGAAACTTTAATGATTATGTAAAAATGTCAAACTATTTAAAATATTTTTAATATTCAGTTATTTTTAAAAAATAATTATGAAACCTAATACAAGTCAGTTTGTCCATTATATTCAACTCTTTAAAAAAATAATTATGAAACCTAATACAAGTCAGTTTGTCCATTATATTCAACTCATTTTAAAAAGTAATTATTAAACATAATACAAGTCAGTTAATCCATTATATTCAACTTTGTTAAAAAAATAATTATTAAACATAATACAAGTCAGTTTGTCCATTATATTCAACTCTTTAAAAAAATAATTATGAAACCTAATACAAGTCAGTTTGTCCATTATATTCAACTCTTTAAAAAAATAATTATGAAACCTAATACAAGTCAGTTTGTCCATTATATTCAACTCATTTTAAAAAGTAATTATTAAACATAATACAAGTCAGTTAATCCATTATATTCAACTTTGTTAAAAAAATAATTATTAAACATAATACAAGTCAGTTTGTCAATTATATTCAACTCTTTTTAAAAAATAATTATGAAACCTAATACAAGTCAGTTAATCCATTATATTCAACTCATTTTAAAAAGTAATTATTAAACATAATACAAGTCAGTTTGTCCATTATATTCAAAATGGACAAATATTTTTTTAAAAAATAATTATGAAACCTAATACAAGTCAGTTTGTCCATTATACATGCCTTGCTTCCGCCCAAATATATCATAAGGCATGTAAACTATTATTTTACCTTCGGAAATCGACATATTTGCTTTCAAAGTGTCGATGTTATTGTTATAGAGATTTTATTTTATCAGATAATTACTTAAACGTATATAGGCCTACATTAACCGAGACGGTCAATTAGGTTCAATACTTCGTTTGGGCGTTACACAACGTAACTTCGTTCCAAATTTCAATAACAATCGATTAATGGGGGGTCTAGCTGAAACTGCGTAACTCATCGTTAAATCACAGGCCACCATCTTGAAATGGGAGTGAGTGGGGAAAATCTTACAAATACTTCGTTCGAGCTTTATATAAGGTACCTTCGTATAAAGCTTTTTGTCAACACTGCCATAACAAACAAACAAAAAACCAAATGCCGAATATTTGAGTTGAAACAAAGACTTCGCTTCGCTCGATCAAACTTATGTTTTATTACACAGATCTTTATTAAATACAAATTCATATTATTTTTCACAGATCGTTTACCGTAACATTCCTAAAAACCTGTGTTTATTTCAGTATTTTAAAATTAATACGTGTAAAACGTTTATTTAAGATTTTGGGGTCAGGGAAGAATTTCTGCAAGTCTGTCATCCCTTCATAAAATAAATAGTTGAGTTTTCATATTTACGGTACTTTTAGTTCAAATAATTTATTTTTATAATATTTAAGTAAATTTTCGTTGTTTTTCTTGTGTTATTTTCTGTAATATGCTTCAATTTTGTACACGACTAGCGCCCATGCACAGATCACGTGCTTATGTGAGCACTGTTCCTTGTTTTTTTATAATTTATAATGCTTGTACGATATTTTTATAGGAATAAATAAATAAATATATGATTTGCCGAGGTGCACTAGACATGCAGATGGAATAAAAGTAAATACTACTTTTTAATTCTGAGACTTGGAGATCGATAGATTCATCAACATCTCAAGATCGATTTTTTCACGATCACTTAATCTTCTTTGTACTAAATTCTTATACCGAAAGTAAAGGTTTACATACTTCAATTAATAACAAAATAAAACATGTATGTTGCTATTTCCCCCCCCAAAAACATCAAGTTTGGAAACAACTGAAAAAACCACATTTCTGAAAATATGATCATAAAAGTTCTACTCCAATTTTTATTATAAAGGAAATTCATTCACTGAAAGAAAATAATTATTGTTATCTTACTTACCACCCGAAACTCAAATAGATTTTATTTCAAATGTTATTGCTCTTACCGTCTCGAACAGTCATATATGATCTGAATTTAAAGGACAGAATTCATTTATGAACATTTTAGTAAATTTGGCACTAACATTTCTTATGATTTGCGTATATAAATTGCTTTTTACTTGAATGTCAATCCGTCTGTTAGTATGTTTAAGTCAGTAGTGATTAAATAAATTACTGAATATTTATTAAATTATGTGTATTACTTGGACATATAATAAGATATTTTATAGATTCAAATATTTTTGTTCAATTTTTATTCTACAACTATAGTTTAAAAACAATTTTTTTTTGAAACATAAAAAAATGATCTCGAGATATGAAAACACTAAAACTGCATATACAATTTATTTTAATTTAATATCACTTTGCTTAGTCTTCAACGACGAGCATATTCATAATTACCGACGGACAGAAATCCAAGAAAAACATTTTTTAAAACTATTACGATAAAACTATGAAGATTAATTAAAATCAATTTATTTACAATTATGTTCTTGGTTCATTAAATTTCGTGTGTTATTAAATAAAAGTAAAGCAAAGATATTTTTTCCATAAAACTAATAAAAAATTAATCGTATTTTAAAATAGATAAAATTTTAAAATGCATGAGTTCGCGCCCGAATGCGAGAGAGAGAGAGCGCGCGTGAACGTGTGTCTTAACTTTCTAGCTTGCATTCTAATTTTTAGTTATATTTGATTCATGCTTGACATAAGTTGTTTTTTTTAATACCCTCGGACAAGATGGTTGAACAGAAAAATCCGTTCATTTAAAAATGAGAACCTCTCAAAACAAATCTGGTTAAATTAACTTTTATTCTTTCTTTATTATTTTTTTGTGCATTTGTAATAAAAATACACACTTTTCGAATACAGGTAAACCTATTAAAATTTCATTTTTTGTAATGCTAAAAAATTGCTTCTATCTAGCCAGGGAGACAGCTGCCTAAGAAGATTGTCCTTGTTTCTCTCAACACTAAAACAATACTTTTGTAAAAATAATATCTTGACAGTATCACATCTTAACGCCAAACGCAAAACTTACTTATGAGTTAAGACATCAGAGAGCGTTTCTATTCTATCAGATAACAAAATGTCTTCCTCGAGATATACAGTAGCTACCAATAACACTTTGCATATCGCTTTAATTTAATTGATACTGAGTAAACTGAATATAAAATTGTATTTCATTCACTTCAAAGTTGGAATGCAGTAATTGTTATAGAAACATATTGTAACGTATTATAATTTTTATTTCAAAGCAAAAAGTGTCATTTGTTACAAACAAGCGTAAACTGTCGGATACTTATAGGGTGATTCAGAAAGAATCCTCCATTCATCACAGGTGTATCCATTTAATTAAAACAATGAAAAAAATGATTCTACAAACTCTTAGTTTTGGAAAATTAGCAAATAACGGTTTCTCACGGCATCAAGTATAAAAAGAGTTTGATCGGGAAACATGTTGAGATTTTTATGAACTTTTACATTTTCAGGTCTTTCGAGTTGAAAGTTATGAACTGTCTCTCTCTCTCTCTCTCTCTCTCTCTCTATCTATCGGTATGTGTGTGTGTGTGTGTGTGTGTGTGTGTGTGTGTGTGTGTGTGTGTGTGTGTGTGTGTGTGTGTGTGTGTGTGTGTGTGTGTGTGTGTGTGTGTGTGTGTGTGTGTTTGTGTGTGTGTGTGTGTGTGTGTGTGTGTGTGTGTGTGTGTGTGTGTGTGTGTGTGTGTGTGTGTGTGTGTGTGTGTGTGTGTGTGTGTGTGTGTGTGTGTGTGTGTGTGTGTGTGTGTGTGTGTGTGTGTGTGTGTGTGTGTGTGAAAGAGAGCGAGAGGAAAGTTTTTGAAGTCTTTTTTGGTAAAGAAAAATGTTAAAATCGGATTTTCTGAAAATCGTCACTAAAGATTTTATCAAAATTTGATCAAACGCAACCTATATGATACCGTATATATCTGCAAAGTTTATTAAAACCGTTTCATCAGATTGTGCTGAAAATGTAGTTATACGAGTATATGAAGACTATATTTTACATGTATATATCGTCATGTCAGTAAAGCAAATTTGTAAATGAAAAGATTTTACAGTTCAAGAGTAAATTGTAAAAACAAAACAAGATCTGATTGCCGACAGTTTTTTCGATTGGCACTAAAACAGTTATTTCTGCTCGGAAAGTGAATTAGCCGTACTGAAATTACTTTAGCTGGATATTCACGTTTATATTTAGTGACTTTATACAGTTTTTAAACATAAAAAATCCAAAATTATTATGCAGATTAATGCTCTTAGCGGGAAGAAAATGAACTAAAAATATAAAAAATGTTCAAACTTAGTTTTCAAAATTAATCTTTTTTTGTTTCAATACAAAATATGTAAGTTTAAAAATATTAAATTCATATTTTACAAAATTTGAATCAGTTTTCATAGAAATGAATTTTCTATAATTCTTTATAAATTTTCTTTATTCCTTTTTTTAATTTAAGGCTCCTACATTATGCCTGTTAGACTAATGAGGACGGGTGAACAGCATTAACGGTTAAAAAAACAATGGGAGCAACAGCGGCTAAAACTAAGAACCCTGAGATACGCAGTTCAGAGACAACAGCAGACTGACCGGTGCTTTAGCCACATCGAGAAAAAAAATGTTATTGTAGTACACATTTGAAAAAGTGAAATTCTTAACCTCCATCTATTGTACTTTATCCAATGGATTTTCTTAACAACCTTTACCTTAGGATTAATTACGTCAAAAATAAACTTATAAAACCACTAAATTTTCTCGTTTATTTTTATCTCACTAATTTTAATAGAGCTTAACGCAACAAATCATGTTCGAAAAGTCTTGAAGTTGTAGCTTCTTAAGAAAGTGTTTTTCATCCTATTTTTAAAGGAAGCGTTTGATTTTATTTTGATGAGAGAAATACGCTTGTAATCCCGCACAGTCCTTCTGAAACAACTTGTATTGAATTAAATCAACTGCATTTGTTATTTCAAATGTTATTTTGATGGCAACAATGTGTAGAAATAGCTGATCGGTTATCATGCAAGGAAGCAACTGAAATAGTACAATCACTTGACTAAGTAAATGTTATACGTCTTTAATTAAATATGTAATGCTTATAAATGAAGTTTACAATCATGAAAATGTAATGGTTAACTTTTTCAAAAACCAACTTTGCAAGTCTACACTGTTAAGTATTTAAAACTCATCCTTACTTGTAAAACATCACAATTTCCCAGGATGAGTCTGGAGTAAAACGAGAAACACGTTCCAAGAAGTAATTTTTGTAACATTTTTTTTATTATTGTACAAAATATGTTCATAACTAGAAATAATACAATCATTTTTGTTTATTTTTCATAGCAGCATGTGTATCTGCACACAATATTACTACTTATTTTTCTATACGATGCAATCTAATTTAAAGTTTAACCTAAGTAATAAAATTTACCAAGATATTTTATTACTCGTACTTTGTCCTAGTACAGTGCTTGTTCTCATTTATTTTAGATGCACCTGCAGCAAGGCTAACTTAATATTAAATGCAAATTGTCCAAGAACAAGTACACAGTATTTCAAATTGTAAATGCTGCCCCGGGCTTTAATTCGTATTCACGTTGTATCGCTGAACGAAAAGTTATTTAGATGTAGGTTGTAATGGAAATAAGTGAATTTCAAAATAAAATATCTAAAATATAGCCAACGTTCTTCCAATAACTATATACGTAATAACAAGGACTGAACGTTAAAAATTCTTTTTTTTTTATTATGCAAGTAAAAATGGAGAATACTTTTAAAAAATGTGAAATCACATTCCAAAGTTTCGTGTATATTTGCAGAGGCAGATTAGTTTCACATAGAAACTTTCAATCAGGCATTTAGAAAAAGAAAACAGAGAGACAGTTGTTATGATTAACTGCTAATTTCAAAATTGCGTGTTAACAGGTTTTCACCCAATCTTTAAAAGCATTTACGAAACAATTTCAATCCTCTAAAAATTGGTTTTAGCCCGGATGTGGATTTGTGTACAATGCTGGATATTAAACAAAATAACCGATTTTCCTGAAATTTTGCATGTGAATATGTTTGATTATTCTTCTATTAGAGACATTTTTTTAACTAATATTACAAACGTAAGTTTTTTGGACAGATCATAAAAAAATCTGGTAATGAAAAATCTGGTTAAAAATCATTTATAATGTTTTCTCCTCCTTTTTATTTTAATTGCGATAATTTTTGAAAACATAACAAAATAACATAGCTAGTTTTTAACAATATAACCTGAAACTTATAGCCTAACAGCTGCTCAATGAAATCAGCTGATCTTTAAGATTTAATATAAAAATACTGATCTTGTAATATAACTACCAAAATTAAATTAACGATTCATTTCTTATACTTAAATCGGTCAAACTTCTTAGTTTCCGTAGTGAAGTGGACATCGCGTGTGCCTCATACGCGCTAGATCCCCGGTTTATCACAGCGGATAATAATTTTAATTATAATTAGTTTAGTATGAAACTTGCGTCGTGCAAACTATACTGTTTTGTATAGTTTTTGTATAGAAACTAACATTTTTCTTGTATCACGCATCCCGCAAAATCCAACATCAAAACCAGCCCTAAAAATTGATTTTATCAATATCGATTCTAATTACATTCTGTAAACTTAGTTTAATGTAACGTTTACAGATTTAAACAAATCGGTTGGGTGCAGAGATCCATTCGATAAGTGTCATTCTACGAGTATTAAATAAACTGAAAATAAGTGTTATTCTATAAAGATGTTTTTGGTCACTAAATTCACGAGTAATTTGTTTCAGGAATAACTGAAAAAATAAACGCTTAATAAAAACTGAAATCGTTTAAGTAAATTTAAAAAACGTATTTATTTACCTGTAATTTTTAAATTTTATATTTGTAAAATTGACATTAGATTTAAACCTACCTATGTGACTACAATATAAGGAAACCTGAAACAAGTCTTTAAAAACAAAGCCTTCAATATTTTTAAAAAAATTTAATTTTATTTACAGCTGAATTTTTAGTAAATAGTTAATCAATGTCAATAATTTTCTGATTAAAAAAATATGTTGCTGTATTTACTAATGACTTTTATTTGAAAAATGAACTAATCGAGCTGCCTTCGTGGACCTTGAAGTGAACGCTGATCCTGATTTTTTGAAATGTGGATAAATATGTTCTTCTTTGTTTCTAACGAATCCCAAAGATTGTGCAAAGAAAAAGCTAAAGAAATTAGCTATAATCTAGAATCTACGAATTTGAATTGTACAATTTTGAAGATTTAGTAGACTGACCGGTGCAAAAAATAGTTTTTTAATAGTAATTTGAACAATTTCGGTGTCCAGGAATCCCAAAACATTTTCAAAGTAACGTCCAGTTTAAATCTTTATGAAATTAAATTTTTGAAAATCTGAATTAATTATACAATCAACGTAGACATTTAACTAAACTTACATTATTGCGTATGGAAATATTTAATTTATACCATATCGTGTCAAAAAAAAGGGACACTGAAAATAATCTACCAAGTTTCAAAGGTTGCAGACGTAGAGTTTATGCACTAGAAGTGTGTAGGTGACCTTATAAGCGCCTAGCTGAATTCTCTAAACAAAATCTCGTTATGATTTTGAAAACCTGCAAGAACCTACGCTCAAAACTATATTAGGGGGTTCTATATTACGGTGTCCATTTTCCGTAATTTCACCCCAGCAGGGGTTAAATTAAACCTATCCCTACACCGTAATATTACCACCCCCGCTGTGGTATGTTTCTCGTTATGTTTAGAGGCTTCATGTCTATTTCGAACTTTAGTACAGTAGTTGTTTAAACACGAAGTAACTTTATCGATGTAGGTATATTACGATTTCCTTTTTTAACAAAAACACGAGACAAACTGATTTTTAACAGTTTCTGACCAAATAAAGTTTTTTGAAAAATTAAAAATTGTTCTAGAGATAAGGTACAACCATATCTCTAAAACAAACAAATGTCTAAAACAATTTCATCAAAATTTGTTAATCACTTTTATGATCATGGTTGTGCACAAACAGAAATTAAAGTAAAAAGTACTTTTTCATACTCAAGGTACTTGAAAACGGAAAGCTTATTCAAACTTTTGTTGGATTTATTTCATGACTACAATACATTTTTATACTAGGTATAGTGAAAAATTACAATTCTGATTTCAAACAATTTTCCTCCTTCTTGTTAACGAGTTTGCAGCTCGATTTCTCAATGTTTCTCTCCCAAATTAAACACTTCTAGAACATGTATGATTATTTCATTTTTCATTTCTAAATTTTCATCTACAATACTAAAATAGTCACTATTAAATTCAAATAACGTTTTTAAGTATTTGCTAATGAAACAATCTTACATTAAATTTGACAGGCATTTCCGACATTTGTTTTCGAACTTTTCCAAGACATAGGCTTAGTCTGGTTAAAGAACTTTGTTTACGGAAATAAACTATAAAGTAAAGTTGATAACGAAAGAAAAACTTTAATTTAAACTTTTGATTATAACACTTTAATAGCGCGTTTTGAATAAAAAAATAATCTATTGGATCTTCTATCGTGAAAAGTTTTGAGTATTATTAATGTTTTAGAATTATAATATTCGAATTTTTTATTCGAGTTGATTCAAAAGTGGCAGAAAAATTACTTTGTTATTAACTTTAGATAAGTTACTTACCAGGCAATTGTCGTTCAAGCGTTTAGAAAGTCAGCCATTTTAAACCTTAAAACTGCTACAACATTTTTATATGAATGTTATTGTATATCATTTAACTAATGTGACCTAACTAAAATCCATCATAAATTAACATTTAATATTCTAAAACGTAACTGAAAATATAAAACTAATACTGATGGCGGTCAGAATTTATTTTAAAATGTTTATAGTAGTATTTGAATATTTAAAATTATAGTTTATGCAAATTTTTACTTTCAAAAAGCATACGACTCTATAGATAGGGAATCTTTATTCTCGGTTCTGAAGGAACTAGACCTTGATAACAAAACCACAAATCTTATCAGGGAAACATTAACCAATACATTCTCCAAAGTTCAATTCATGGGAGAATTTTCCACCCCTTTTGAGATTAAAACAGGAGTCCGACAAGGAGATGGACTCTTTCCATCTCTATTTAATTGTGCTCTAGAAAAAGTAGTTAGAGAGTGGAACGTGAATACGCATAGTGGAATCAGACTAGGAACTAAGAACAAAGTCATTAAGGTAAATTGTTTGGCTTTTGCTGATGACATGGCCTTACTAGCTGAGACATTGGAAGAAGCTAAGGAACAGACTCTTGAACTTCAGAAGCAAGCTTTAAAAATGGGTCTCAAAGTTTC
Organism: Callitettix versicolor; assembly: GCA_022606455.1. NCBI lineage: Eukaryota > Metazoa > Arthropoda > Insecta > Hemiptera > Cercopidae > Callitettix > Callitettix versicolor. The sequence goes on from CM040189.1 coordinate 63,842,770, forward strand.
ATTTTAAAAGACTAAAATATTGACAAACATACAAAAACCACCAAAAAAGTTTCAAGCGGGAGAACAATACATGGAAATAGTCAAAGAATTCAAATATCTTGGGGAATGGATCAGCTGGAACGCCCCCCTAGAGAAAAACGGTATGGAATCTAGGAGAAATAAAGTTGAATTAGCCTTCCAACTTACCTAAGACACATACAACAAGAAGTCCCTTTCCTGGAATACAAATATCACACGGTAATTAAACCAGAAGCCTTATATGCAGTTGAAACATTATCTCTCACAACTCAAGGCCTACTTGAAAGGCTGGAGATCAAAGAAAGAAAGATATTACGAAAAATCTTAGGCTCAAATTCCGTAACAACCAATTACTCCACATCAGTAATGAAACTCTTTACAAAAAAACTGAAACAGTATCAGACACAATAAGAAAAAGGAGAATTGATTTTTATGGGAACATCCTCTGAATGGACAAAAATAGATTAACAAAAAAAATATTTGACTACTTTTGCAATCGAAGAACCAAACCACTTTGGTTTAGAGAAACGGAGAAGAACATAACAGAACCACAAATCACTGACACTATGCTCATGGACAGAACAGCCAAAACAATAACCAAGGACAAGAAGCAACGGTTCCAAGGCAAAGTCAAATCCAAGCAAACGATCCAAATCTCTGACGAAGAAAGAAAAGCAAGATCACAACGAATGAAGCAATACTGGGCTACGAGGAAGGCACAGAACATTAAAAAGTGATTGATTTAGTGTACCCCAAAGTTGGGTGAAACAAATAAAGAGACCAATTTTTACTGTCTTTGTCATGGTGAAGCAGGATTTATTTTTGTTAAATAAATAAATAAAATAAAAATATCGCAAGGTACAATCCCTGGTAATGTAAAGCTAAATTATTTCAAGTGTTCATACAGTAACCTCAACAAAGGTTTTAGAATTAATTTTTTAATAAATTTGGGAAAAAAATTACAAGAAACTATTTTCTGTAAATAAAATAGTAAATTTGATCCATAATAACCAGGTGTCGGTATTTACAAGCTTGCATTTTAAAAGTATGTGTGATACCTTACTGCAAACTACATTTGCATAAGCCTTTGTTCCTTTGAGCATATATATTAAGAGTAAACAGTTTGGGCGCGACATTAGAAAGGCGGTGCTGCACAAAGAAGTGACGGCCTGTTTGTATATTAGGCCTACATATAAGTTATTCTGTTCACCAAAAATAGCATGAACTGTAATTTGAAGTGAAGAGACTTTATTACAAGTTTAAAACACCGAAACAAGTTTTAATATGTTTCATTATCATTGAAGCATTTAATCGTTTATAGTTTATTGATGTGATGGCGAATAACTTTTAAATAAACGAAAATTAAAAAAATCCTTATTTATTCTGCAATAAAAATATGAAAATTAACTCCGATTGTCGTAAAATTCATTAACGTTTTACGTTCAATAAATACGATATTAATTTAGTTAGTAACAAGTAACATTTATATTAATTAGAATTTAAATTTGCATTCAAAATAACGATGAAATAAACACTGCCGCCTTCAAATATTTTAAACCAAATTTGTTGCTAATTTAAGCAGATTTTAACGTAAATTATAACGATAAAATTGGACTTTAAAAAATGGGTAAGTTTAAAATAATAAAGATTTTTAAGGCTTTCAAAGGCTACCATTTTGAATCAACTGAACGTATTTTGCTCAACAACAAATCTACGTATTTTGTAACAAATCAGCCTAAACTATTACCAAAAACATATCTCTAAAGTATATGCTAAGATATCGTACATATCTTAGTATTTAAAAGCTTGCATTGTAAAAGTATCATTTGTGATGCCTTACAGTAAACTACATTTACATTAGCCTTTGTTCCTTTTATATATATATATATATATAGCATATATATATATAGCATATAGTTATATATATATATATATATATATATATATATATATATATATATATATATAAAGAATAAAAAGTTTGGAAGCAACATCAAAAAGACGGTGCTGTACAAAGAAATGATGGCCGGTTCGTATATTACATATAAGTAACATGTAACCACTAATTACATATAATTAATTTTGCGCACTAAAATACATGAACTTTAATTTGAAGTTCATTTGTATAAAAAGTTTAAACACGGAAATGTATTTGTTGTGTTGTATTGTCAATTAAGAAATCATTAATGTTTTACTAACGTAATGGCAAATAACTTCAAAATAAACTCAAAAAAATACTGTATATTTCTGCATTTTATATTAAAATATAAAATTTAACTACAATTTTTTATTCTGTACTTTTGTTCCAAATTTGAACCAAATAGGACCAAAAATGCAAACGGTAGAACGGTACTGATTTCAAGGTCGCGGGTCTTGGCCTTACCCAATCGATATTCACTAATAATGATGCACGGCTAATAATTAAAAAACATAAATTGTGCCCGACCAAACGTATTGTTTGCATATACGCTGCGTCATACAACATACTGTACGTGTTTTTAAAGCCATAAAAATCCATTCAGTTGAAAACACATTCGCTTCGTTTCCCAAACACAGTGGACGTCTAGCTGCAGTGCCAACCAGCTGATTATTTATTACTGTATAGCCAACACGTACGTTGATCCCTGGGGAGAGGCTATTTATTTATTGGTAACTTGTCATTTAGTGTTTTACCAAATTATTGTTCGGTTTTAATAATTGTAAATCAATCTAATTGTCACTTTTATGGTTTTTAAGTGAAGATAAAAAACCAAATCTATAAATCTATTCTATATGCATGTAATAACGTAAGGTCTAATTTTCAAGAAAAATTGTTACACTATTGTGGTGTAGCAGTGGAGATAATACTCTCCTAAACAGCTGATTTCGAACCACAGCTCTTCATTAGAAAGATTTTAACTGAGGTTATGTTTATTGTCATGGAATAAATTATTATAACAAACACATAACTATTATTTGTTTTTCATTATAATAATGAGTTCTTATGTAGTACTTGATATTTTGAGAAATGAAATGTAGTACAATTTCATTGAAATCTTTACGTACTTTGAAATAAAATCAACTAAAGATTGTTAATGTTTCGTGTGTACTTAATTATTAACATATTTGATAATTATATTGTTTAAATAACAAAAAAGAAGATGAAAAATTGTTTGAAATCTACAACACAAACGACTTTATTCTAACAATGGTTGATATGTAAAAATCCTAAGACGAATTTTGTTAATAATCAGTCCCATTGTAGTGAATGTAACAAAATGCAGCACATTTTTCCTATTTGTATCAAATGTGGTTTCTGTTATTACAGAAACAACATTTGATTATAAATAGGAAAAATGTATAAGTTGTATAAAAGTTTGTATAAGTTGGTTAAACAGCAAAATAAGTTCAAAGTTTCAAATTGGTGGCTATTTCGAACAAAAAAAAATCAAAACGTTTTGAAAATCTTACTTTACAATCTCAATCGGCATTAAAGTCTGCATTTTAGACTAAGAATTTAAAATTTTTTAATTTCATTGAAAAAATCTAACGGTGACTATCGTACGTCATTGTAAAATACTAAAATATTTTTTGTAGTCTCTATCTTCCTCTATGTTCATAGTACACCAGTAAGAAAACAGGTTGTGCTGAGTCACCGGCCAGTTTGCTGCGTCTTCATGACTGGTAGGTTCGAGCTAGTTCACTGCCGTAACACTTAACTAGCCTAACTTGCATAATGTAAAACATTAATGGAAATAATCATCAGTGTCTAATCGTACTGGTTCCGAAAGTAGGTTGAAAAACGTCGAATACATCTAACACACATGCTCATCGACCGACGAATCCATTCGACTGATTAACAGATCAACGGGAGCGATCACTAATGGCCAAACAAGCAAGGCCAGGCTTGCGCAACTATTTTATTTGTGTGCAAATTGCTTGCCAATCGCATCAAAATGAACAAACTATATTGCAATATAACTATAAACGAGTATATTGCAAGTCACTAGAGTAAAATGCATCAAATAATTTATCAAAGTAAATAAGGTAAAGTATAAAAAAATATTATACTGTGAAATACTACAGTAAGCGTTTTGGTGGGCATATGTGAACCCATAAAGGCTATCTTTACATTCCATTTTTAATAACTAAGTATGCTATTATTTTCCAACAATGAACAAAACATATTGCATACTTTTGTCAGACGACTGATGTCTTTAAGTGCATTCGTCTGGAATTATTTCCAACTCGATTACCCAGGCAACGCACAAAAAACAATCACCATATAAAAAAAGCAACATTTTATAATTCACACAAAAGCGTCTGTTTTATAAATTTTACTGCTGTTTCTGTCGCTGTAATTCAAAACTTTACAAAGTCACTTTGTAAAATATGAAACAAAACAAACGAGCGTATTTCAACGGTGCTGAAAATGTAAAAAACATGAGATGAATTTTGTTAACAATTAATCCCAATGTAGTTGAATCTAACAACATGCAGCCTATTTTTTCTACGGAAAATTTTATTTCGTTAAAAAACTAATCACGAAATTCTCGAAAGAACTAACACTATTGAGTAATAAAATTAATTATATGGTAAATGTTTATATGCAACTTATAATTATAAAAAAATCTAGAAATGAATCTTGACTATAGGTTACTTAGTAGTAATTTAAAATAAATAAATACTTCTATATGTAAGACTCAACGCTGACTATGGTGGTGAAATAAAATTTGTTAAGTAAATAAAAAGTAGGACTAATGAATGACTAAATATTATTAATGACAGCAATTTGGAGACCCTTGGTCTGGTTTTGTTAAGTAAGACACTTGTCCAAGTTACTACTACAATTTACGTCTTAAGAGATTTTAAAGACGCATAATAAATATTTTAAATGTGTGTAAATAAAAGCAAAACACTATTTGCAAACAAACACGTAAAAGTGGTAAATCAACAAGTAATTTTTCATTTTACTGTTCTGCAAATGAAAGATTTTTTCATATTGGATTTTTGATCTTTGGCTAAAAAGTATTAAAAGTCCAATAGAAGCGGTGAGAGAATAAGTAATTGGTTCTATTTAAAAGCATATAACTTCTGAGGGTAAGAATTGTATATATATATATATATATATATATATATATATATATATATATATATATATATGTGTGTGTGTGTGTGTGTGTGTGTGTGTGTGTGTGTGTGTGTGTGTGTGTGTGTGTGTGTGTGTGTGTGTGTGTGTGTGTGTGTGTGTGTGTGTGTGTGTGTGTCTTTAAGTTCTTATATTCTTGACGGTTACTAAAATTTATGATATATGATTATCACCGATGTCCTGGTTTCGGTTTTACAATGATAATTGAAATTCAGAAATAATTAAGAAAAATATGGTTTAATTTATGAAAAACTGTATGTATATATATATATATATATATATATACGTAAAATATTAAATTAGATTGATTTATATAGTACGAATTGAAGACAGAAACGTCTGCAATAATCTCAGCTTTTTATAAGCGTAATAAGGTGGTTGATAGAGTTGTTACATGCAGAGCAGGATAAACCTTGGCTCATTGAAACAAAACCACAGACCATATTAAAAATGTAATTGTTTTTACACTTTAATATAAATTAAAAAACACGTTACCTGGAGTTTATTAAATAATCATATTTAGTTACTATTTACTCTGTTATTTTAACCTCTGAATGGGTTATTTACTAAATAAAATATGAGATATTGCAGCGTCCATTATGGTAAGATCCAGCCACGAGTCCTTGAAATAAGTATTGAGATTAGTTGAGATTATAATAGTTTAGACAAGTTCGTTTCCTAGCAAAATACTTTCAACCATTTAATAATGGCGGTCATTCAACTTTTTGCATTTTTTAGGATCCCTATGTCCCGCATTTTAGAATTTCTTCCTATTGTCTTATTTGGACTTGTAATTAAAGTAGGTTTCTTTCAGGCATAACCAGTCAACGATAAATAACTGTTGTGTTGTATTCATATCATAGTGTGCCTTTAAAACGACGGTGAAGGAAAAGCGTTATCACTTTGGATGTGTCTGTACGTCCTTGGGTTTGCGATTATTCCTTTTCGGTTGTGGTAGTATGCTGACGCAGTCATATCACTGTTTGATACTCCCGCAGGGGGGTGCAGATTAGCTGCACCTATTGAGAGGATTTAAACGTCCCTCGCGATGCCCGAGTCTAACACACACTTACATTTAGGGAGGCGATAGTAGCCTCAATGTGCTTGTCGCCTTAAAATTAACACACACAAAATCACTGTTTGATTTAGTACGTGAACTACATTCAAAAGAGAAATACCTTATAAAGTAAAGGTATTTTGCATCGGACTAGGGGATATATGAAATTGTGTTTAAGTGAAAGAAGTGTTCGTTGGAGATGTAGTACGAATTAATGAAGAATGTAGAGTTAAAGTAGATTATTGAGAAAATAAAATGGTTAGAAAATAATAAATTGCCGTTTAATACTGTAAATGTTTTTCATTTATTCATGGAAAAAACAATACACCACAACACAGTTTTTCACAAAAGAACTGAACGCATTCGACTTGAGACTGGAAAAACTACTTAGGTGAGGTTAAAAAACCCATCCAGATTGAAGTTCCTAATCGGTCATGTTTTTCAAGAACAAAATTCAATTTTGGTACTTTACCTCCCCAAAATCGGTATCTGCTGGTACATGTTGAGAAACAAATCTTAATATGAACAGAATTATTAAATCTGAGGCATAACGCAAAAGACCCGAACTTTCAGTTATTTTTACTGCTTTCTTTGTGTTAAAAAATAAAATTAGGCCAATTTCAATATCGTGATTGGTAGTAAAATCTATATAAATTGATGTCGAACATTTTTAACTTTAATCGAAAATACGTAAATAATTGTGACGGCGATGAGAGATCATTTTAAGCGTTTTCAAATTACTGTAATTTGAAAATTTATATAACGAAATTATGCATATTTTAATGTTGAATTATGATAAAAATTGCTGTGATACTAACACTATATCAGTCAATAACGGAAGAGAACTATTAAGCGAAACCCTAACAGTACAGCAGACAACAAGGGCTTGCAAACCATTCAGAGTGATTTGATAAACGGCTTAAAGAATTATTGCATTACTTTCTTATGTTAACAATATCTAAAAAAGAATTTAACACTAGAAGTGAAACAATAATGGATGAATTAAAAAAATAATAAATAATTGTGTTTTTATTTTGGGAACACTCTTTGTTTATATTAACCGTCAATGGTTTTGCTACATCCCTTTCTAAACATTTTCATAAAAATAATAATTTTCGTCAGTTTATATTAGTCTAATCTTTGAATTTAATCGATATGTAAAAGCCATTTTAAAACTTATATCAAGTTAGTATTATTGTTACTTTGTCAAAGTTTACTATTCCAGTTTCTTCCTTCCCAGTACGTGATCCTAAACTTTACTTACTTAATGAATAAATGTTTTTGCCTTTTGTTTTCAAACACTTTGTGTGGTTTATTTGGTTATTTTTGCTGTGAAAAAAGTGAATAAATACTATTATAAAATCCATAAAATAAATAAAACACACAATCATTCATTATCATGGTAAAATATAGTGGAAGCAAAAGGCTAGGTTCCATCCGTCAAAATACATTTTTTTACTATTTTAATTTCTAATTATTTATATTTTCAAACTGTTATTGACTGTTTGAAGTGCCAATAATTCACACTCCTCGCCAACACAGAGATATTAACTGTTGACAATAATTAGAGTGACAGGCGAAACGCGCGTCCAGTAGAATAACAAACACAGTAATGAACGTTTATAATGCAAATAATACTCCACGAAAAAAATAGTGCCAGATTCTTAGAAACATTGCCTTTCATGCTTATAAACATTCATTTAATAGGTTCATTTATTGAACGGAGAAAAAATCTTCATTACGGTGAACGTTTAATAATCCTCTACCGCCCTCTTTTAAAACCACGAGCGCCATTCAAAGCACGTTAATAAAACAAACTTCACCACTCAAGCAAGTACTTAGCGCCGTGCAAACTTAAACTTTAGCCGCTGTGAAATCCTTTTAACTGAAACCTGAGGCACGTTTATTGAATTTCAAAGAAGAAACGTTCTGCATTGCAAACATTATACTCTCTTAATATTGTTACTAAATATAACACTTTGAAAACTAATTTTATCTCATACAGTACAAAGTTTAATTAATTCTTCAAAATATTATTATAACTCGAATTGATTTACGTGTACGAAAAAGAAAGAACTTGGCAAAATCATTACAGTTGCAGATTAAAAACCACTGTTAAAAGGAGAACGAGTCGGGTGAAGAATTAATCTTCTCAGGATTGAAGGCTGAAGGTTTCCCGAAGAAAGACGGATTATGTTTCTGCAGAAGTTGATTAATGATGGCGCTAGCGTTTAGTGACGTCACACAACGAATGGTTTTACTCAGTTTAATTTAATAAGGGTCAGTTTTAAATGTTTCTTACGCTTACTGATTTACAAGTTGAATTCATGTTGGAATTTTTGAAGTCTACAGCACGTTATTTATTTTAAACATTTTTTCTAAATACTCTCATATCATTATAAATGCATTAATCAATCAAAGTATTCTTCTTTTTTTTTAACTTTATATGAATTTCAGTTATATTTGTGTTATATTCTAATTTTCTTTTTCTTTTTAACTTTAAAATTTATTTATTTTTAGTTTAAAATTTGTTTACATTAAAGTTATGAACTATAACTATACAAATAAAGTAAGTTATAAATGAATGGACATTACGCAACACTGACAAACATATGATCAGTTGTCGTGTACTGTACTCAAAGCAACATTAATTACATGCAAAATGGCGTCCAATACAATTGTATGCTAACAACATATGTGGCAACATGCTTCCGAAATATTCAAACATTTCCCGAAAGCTTTTAAGCACATTAAGGGATATTTTTTAGGTTTTTATGGTTGAAATACATGTTTGAAACTAACACACACTAGAGTGTGTATTTTTTGTGGTTCTCAGAATTAGGAAAAATAATATTCTAAAAACGTTTTGCAGATTCCAAAAACAAGTATTCTGGTTGATTTTTTTTTGCAATACTAGCATCAGTGTCAATGAATTAAGCAAACTTCAGTGACACAATTTATTAAACAAGCAAAATTGTCAATAAATGAAGGAAGCAAAAGTGTCAGTTCATTAAGCAAGCGTAACTGTATCTATATTAAGCAAGCGTAGGTGACAATACATTAAGTAAGCAAAGGTGTCAACACATTAAGTAAGCAAAAGTGTCAATAAATTAAGCAAGCAAAAGTGTCAATTCATTAAGCAAGCGTAACTGTCTCTATATTAAGCAAGCGTAGGTGCCAATACATTAAGTAAGTAAAGGTGTCAATACATTAATTAAGCAAAAGTGTCAATAAATTAAGCAAGCAAAATTCAATACATTAAGGAATGTGTGTTAATACTTTATGCAAGCATAGGTTTCAATACATTTAGCAAACAAAAGTTTCAATATATTTAGCAAGCATAAGTATCTATGTATTAAGTAAGCATAAGTGTCCATAAATTAGACAAGTATAGGTGTCAACATAAAAAGCAATTTTATAGCGTAATAAATCAAATATTTATTTTCCTGGAATTAATTTGATTTTTCCCACATTTATTAATGATTATAATAAATAATCGTTAAAAGTATTTACCTATAACGCGAAGTGAAAGAAAGTTTCAAAAGTAACAAAATATAATAACAGAACATAAATAAGTTTATATCATAGAGTTATTTATTTAATTTGCAATAAATTACAAAAATTCACCGAAAACGTCTAGAAATCAGCAAATTGTATGCCGTAACGTTTTTGAAAGTAAATAATGGTCGTTTTTTGTAAGCCCATTATTTGTTTTTAAATATTCCTGAATTGTTTTATTATATTTATCTCAGCCACTGATAACAAAGGAAAAATCATACTCAAGAGATAAATGAATCAAATAAAATTATTTTAACATACTTTATATATTTGATATTTTTTGAAAGGTAATTTAAAATGTAAATAATAGAATGTAATAATAGACAATTTAAATTTTCTATTTAAATGTAATCTAAGAAAAGAAAATTTGAGTTTCATTTTATTTATTTCAAACATGTGTGCATTAACTATACCAAATTTGTAGTATAGATATACAATTAATTCGAGAAAATATTTGCGTATTTTAATTGTAACAGAGTCATACATTAAACAAACTTTGTTAAATGAGACTTTGATTGCACTCTGCTGTGTTATAATTACCGAGGTAAACAGAACCTTCAAAGTGAAATAGGCCATGCAACTGTAACATGTTCTAAACTAAGCGACGTATAAAGTTCAAGTAAGTAGGTTATAGTATACAAATTTAAGCAAATATGTTACGTTATGTAACCAACTGTTTCACAGCTGTTTCGCTGACGTGACGGAAACGAATTTCCCCAAAAACCTTTAATAATCGAGTTTAATTTATGATTTTAATGGGCAAACAGTTACTAAAATTTAAAAAAATATTAAAAGTATCCTGAACATCGTCGATTATATGTTTGTATTTTTAATCACGATGAAAATTTAAAATTTTTGTGACGGATTTAAAGATGGTGAAGTAATATTTTCAAAACGAACGATTTCTTAAAAATTCTTATCGAAATTCATTTCAAAAGGATTAAGAATGTTTTTGCGTAACGGATTTTCTACTACCCCTGTTAATTTTTATGTCCAGATTGAATTATACAGGACCAAAATTGTGGACACGAAAGTGCTAATGTGTGTGTGTGTGTGTGTGTGTGTGTGTGTGTGTGTGTGTGTGTGTGTGTGTGTGTGTGTGTGTGTGTGTGTGTGTGTGTGTGTGTGTGTGTGTGTGTGTGTGTGTGTGTGTGTGTGTGTGTGTGTGTGTGTGTGTGTGTGTGTGTGTGTGTGTGTGTGTGTGTGTGTGTGTGTGTGTGTGTGATGTAAAGAACTCATCAGAACATATTATAGAGTTCAAGAATCCGCCATCTTGAAACAGAAAAGAATGGGAAAGTTTCTTACACATATACGTTGTTCGGCCTTTAAGCAAGATAACTTAGTATCAAATTTCAAAACACTCAGACAATTTGTTTGGTTAAAAATGCATAACAAACCAATAAACCAAAGGCCCGACCGTTGAGTTCAGACAAAAATTTCACTTCGTTCGGTCAATAATTCATTTAACTATAAGGAAGTTTTTGCAATTTTTTTGTACCATGTATTTAGAACGTGTCGTTTCAAAGATTAACAGAATCACTGCTAACGTTGTTCCAAGTTTGCCAATCTAGTTTCTTACTAACGCTGTGACGTCACTTGTTCTCCTTACGATCAAACTTCTCTCGTCTGTTGTGTTCCAAACTTGGCATGTTTTGCGAGAGACTATAAAATTTTATACGGCATTTGAAAACTTTGAACGGAAATTAATCCTTAGTTGAAGGAATCCAGCGCCGCTAGAACAGGGATTTAAGTATATATACACATTAGAAGGACTAAAGTTTGTGGGGGGAATTTTTTTTTAAGTTTCACGACTGGTTTTAAAGTCTAATCTTATTAAATTACTTTATGCAGACCATAGCTCAGTCCATTGGTTAAAGAGCTTGAAACCACTTAAACTTGTGAAACGAATAGATGTATTGGCGTATAATAATAATAATAATAATAATAATAATAATAATAATAATAATAATAATAATAATAATAATAATAATTATTATTATTATTATTATTATTATTATTATTATTATTATTATTATAAAATTTTTAATTTTTGGGTAACTTCAAAGGAGGCATACGTAACATGAAGGGATTGTATTGTTAGAGACAAGATATATTATGACTACCTGTAAAAATACGAGAAAAACAATATTTTACTATACAATTTTTATTATATACATTTAATATACCTTATATTTTATCTAGTTCGGTTAACTCCGGAATCACTAATTTATTTATTTATTTTTTTTTTTTTTTTTTTTTTTTTGCTTAGTATACTGACTAACGTTTTGAATGATTGAGAAAAAAATAAGCTAAATCTAACAAACCTGTTGTAACAAATTTGCAGATTTCTTTTTCTCCAATAGATATTGCCAGAGTTTTGTCATGGTCTGTAATACTTTAATTTAGAAAAAAATAGCAGTATCGTTAAAATCGGTTTTAAATAAAACTCAAGTTTTGTTTAAGTATTTCTTACAAAAAATCTCAATAAGTTATTGACGTTGAAAAACTACAATGAAAAAATTACATTTATGAAAATATCAAGGACAATTTTGCACTGTGAGAGCGTAAGTAATTTTAGAAAAAGTAAAAGTAAAAACAATCTACACAAATTATTTTTCTTGTGTAATTGAATGGCCTATGTACAAACATTTAAAATAAAAATTGTTAATTTTTAAATTAAAATTGTACTGATCAATGCTAATGCAATGGAGCTGTGGAACACCCTATATTCCGACAACAATTACAACCAAACAAGTTTCTAATAATGGAATACAAGTGAACAGATTCAGTGATAATTATTCCATTCAAATAGGCTATATCTACAATTAATACGATACTGATTATTTCAATCAATTGTGTAATATTGCACGGTTCACAGATTCAACGACTAGTTTAATGAACTGTGGTTTTAATTCATAGCTGTGTTTAACTTAATTACAAAATATAAACATAAGAGTTTGGACAGTAATTGGAACTACTGACAGTAATTATTGTCTTTTTTTATTAGTTTGTATTGCAATAATTAATTACAATTAGGATAGCTTTAAACAGTTATCAGCTAAAACATTAATTATTTTCAAATTTTATCAAATTTAATTGAAAATAGGAAAACTAACCTATTATTGTTGCAGATTAAAACACTGTTGACTAAAAGGTAATCAATTCTGTGACATATCTATGTTCGCACTGCATTGTATTTCATCACTGATGCTTATGAAAGCGTCTTTGTATCTTAGTTCTTGAAAATTTCATATTTAAAATTTGAACACTTGGTATCTGACAAAATCACAAACGAAAATAAATTAGGTGTGAGGCCCAAACTTTGTGGAGACCAACACATGGGGATGCTACATCCAATATACCGTCCAAGGAAATTTTCAAATAAGTCCATTAGAAAAAAGCAAAATCTTATTTCTAAGATTTTTGGGCCGCTATCTTTTTATAAAATTGCTTCAGCTGCAGGTATGCAATATTGTTTAACAAATGTTACCATTAATAATTTTAATGATTATTTATATTAATTTTCATTTAATAATTTTTTTTATTCAAAATAATAATAAATTTCATGAAGGAAAAATGAACCAATAGGTTTGTTATGAGATTTAGCTCACCAAACAATCAATTCGAAGAAATAACTCTAATATGTACTCAGACTCGATATGGCTTTTTTTTAACCATATATATTTCCACGTTATGTTTATTCACTTTTCCAAAAACTTAGGAAGTGGCTTCATATGCAAATTTTTTTAAGAATTCTATAAACACTAAATTTTAACATATTCAACTCACATGTTGCTGTCTTAATAGATTTTTTACGGTCGTGAAGAATTGATCGTTACACATTTTCAATAGCTACATTTGGTAGCGGAGGCCTACCATTGCCTTTTAGGTGTTTTATGCTTCACTGGGCTCGAATTCTCGTACGATTTTTTTGAATAATTAAGTACTTTCTTGATTGTCGATGCCGATATTATCGAGTTATAAATCTCCCTTTCACTAAGATATCAGATTTGGTTTGAAAAAACCACACAACAGAGTCCTTTATGTTGTGCTTTCGTAGCATTTGGCATATTAGAGGTTATGTTATAATATTTTAATTTCTGAGCAACAACAATGGATCAGCTGGTATTTTCAAAATAAGCTTTAAAGAAACTTTATAATTTCGATTATTATAGTTATCTTAAAAATTATCTAAATGTAGTTCTATAACTTACGGTTAAAATTTGTGTTTTTTTAAATAAAATATAGGCCTAATTATATAGAATACAATCTTTAACGACCCTTCAAATAAGTATTATTAGTGAGGTCCGGATCAGTGCTCATTTCAAGTCCGAATCTGAGTCTTCCCTGGATTTAATTTTATTCAAATACAATTTTAATAGAATAATAACTACGCAAAAAATTCTATTCCAATGTATTAAAATAAAACAGTACCTTCTTTTCCAATTGAAATTTGTAAGAAACAATGAAAAACAATGAAAATAATTGTAGGTTTCTAAATGTTCTGGAAACTTCGGTACTGACATTTTTAGTCTGTTCAAGAGTTATATTTTTTTCGAAACAAGGATATGTTAGACAAACGGAAAACTATTCATTTCAGATCTTGATTTTTATGTTTGTTTCATCTCAAGAGAACATTTCTATAAAGTATTGCGTTCAAAAACAACCAGTAACGTTTATAAAGAGTTTATTCAAGTACAGTACGAATGATGGAAAAATAAAACCTTGAAATGAAAACATTAGCATGGAGATAATTCTAAAATTATTAATATGATCGATCAGGGAAATATAACAGATAAATAAGTACCTCAGAAGGGAAGTTGAGTTTTAAATATTTAAGGCCTCAATTAGCGAGACCCTTGAAAGACTCATTAAAAAGCAATCTGCATTTCTGTTTGTGAGGGTTGCTACGAGTGGTTTACGATTATTAGTTAATGAGTATTTTAAAAATGATCTCTTGGTTTGCTTGTTAGGAAGCCGTTGTTTGGGAAATAGTAATTTAAAATTCGAATTAATTCAAGTTCAACGAGAGGAATGCTGTGAAATTAATAGATACGTATGAGTAATTTTGAAGTCACATATATATAAATGATACCCTCAAAATCTTAATATAGTAAGTAAACTAATATTACAAATCGCAACTAAATGTAAAAAAATAGGTGTCTGAGTGACCATCATAGAAAAATAACCGAAATAATCAGTGATACTGATTACTTTTAGAGATGGTAGAATATATGTCACCGCTAATTTGCAAAAACCACTTATTCTATAGATTATCTAAGTAACGTCCGAAAATTGTTTAATTTCTCAAATTATCTAGGCAATCTGCAAATTACTTATCAATCAACAAACTTTTGAAATTTAATGATATGGAAACTGTTAATAGGCACATCATTACCTAGGTGCACATAAACGGCTTTCTAGCGCGCGCGCGCACACACACACACACACACACACACACACACACACACACACACACACACACACACACACACACACACACACACACACACACACACACACACACACACACACACACACACATATATATATATATATATATATATATATATATATATATATATGTGTTTTAATTATCTAACGTCTATAATATTTGTCAAATTTGATTAAAATTTGCCACAAATATCAATTTTGATAATAACGTAAAAATGTGCGTTACGCAACAAAATCCGTTTTAAAATTGTAGTAATTACAAAATAATTTCTTTATTTTAAATATTTTTCTGAAAATTTCAACGCTGATTGCAATGTAGAACCAGTTTTTTTAGTAAGGTAAAACAATATTTTGGTATGGTTACTTTTCAGAAATTACTTTTTGAATTTCGTCAGCAAGGCAGGTGCGTGCACGCTTATTATTTCAGTGTACACTGTGTATTTGAGATACAAGAGAAGTCGTTAGTCCTAATTCATAATTCCATTTGTAGCAACCCTTTGCATCACCCCTTTAATCAGAGATATCACTGATTTATGTTAAGCTTCACGCTTCTGTCACATGTGGTATGAGAATTAGTATTTTAACTGCATAAGTTAATACATCTTTATTGTTTACACATAGGTATATTGTCAAAACTTATAGGGGCATGCACTTTTCTAGTTAAAGTGCTGGAAGCAAATTTACAAAAAGAAACAATACCACAATTGTTATTTTATATTTCACTTCTTTTGAAATCCTATTTTCTGTCATAATTACAGTTAAAATATGTATTAATATATCTTCAAATTTTGTTTTCTTTTTTTAGTAGAATTTGAAAATTTCAGTTGCGAATTTATGCAGCGCTGATAAACGATGGTCATATCTGTTTAAAAAAATGATACGCCAATAGTTTTTCCAATGGAGTTTTGCTGATATCAAAAGTATGGTGTTGTGCTTACAGTGTACAGATTGTGGAATAAAGGTTTGAGTAAATCCTGGCCGATTACGATACGTACATGTAGATATCTAAGAAAAATTCTTAACATCTCTTTTTTAAAGAAAGAAAATATTCAACCATCTAAAAATTTCAATTAGTCAATTTTCTAAAAATCTAGAAGTTACAAATTCCCTTGTTCAGTAAATTCAGCAATAAAAAGAATATAAAGAAAATATATTATTTTATTAAAACGATATTAAGAATAATTTATAGTTTTAAGTTAGATTCTGTACTGAAATTAACAGGTTAATAAGTCTTGGTAATACAAACCAAATATCCCTTCAGACTATTATAATTAAATAAATTACAAAACAATAATAAATGCTAAAAAATAAGTTTTTTTATATGCCTATTTGTTAGTACTTGTATCTGTCATTAAAAAAACGACAATAAATTTTCTCAAAAATAGTTTTAACTATTATTATTAACTGAAGTTAGCATATTAAAATCGAAATAAATAATAAATAAATGATACTTTTCCTTCAAAAGAACAATTGTGTTTAAATTGTTTATACTTCCTGAAATTACGAATATGAAAAACATTCTGTTTAAAATAGTTTCTAAAGATTGACACCAATTTTACTTATATTGTCGATAGCTTCCAAATCTAATGTATATGCTTCTTAATTTGCGAGAAAGTTAATGCTGCTCAAAATCCCGTTTATTATGTTTCGAACGTGAATGCAGAATAATGAATTTATAACAAAACATTAGAGGTCCGTCCTATTGGTAAGATGAAAATATTGGATATTGCATGATTGATGTCTTTCTGAAAACCGCTATAATTCGGTCGAACACTAAATGACAGATCACCAATAAATAGCCACGCTACCAAGGATCGATGTACATTGGCAATTCAGTAATAAATATTCTACAAACTGGCGTTAGGAAAGGCTTCTGACAGTCAGCGGAAGTGAGTGTACTATTTATTTGTAAAGTGTAATAATTGTGAAATCATATCTTGTTATGGATTCATTAAAAGTAAAGCGTTATTACAGTAAGCAAATTTTAAATAAGTATTAATTAAGTGTTGCAATTAAGTATTAATTAAGTTTTTGTGCTGTAGGTAATTACAATGTTCAAGAAATTTATTAAAATTATAAAAAAATTTAATTTAATTATTTTTGAATAAAATTGACGTTTTTATTAGTATAGGCTTATTATCGATAACAGTATTTTACTATAAAATAATATATATTATTTTCAACATATTATAATCATTATTAACACAATTATATGTATAAGTAATTCAAATAATTTTTAATATATTTTAGGTTTCATTTTGTGTAAGATTAAGATTAGAAAAATAGAGAATGGATTATACAACCCTTGGCACTGCGATTGAGCAATAAACCTCTTAGGTACTAGTTCAGCAGATTGGTGCCGTTAGTAAGTTCTAACAATCATCATGTGGGGAAGTATGCAAAAGTAATGCTGCTCAAAATACCGTTTGTTATTTTTCGAACGTGAATGCAGAATAATGAATTTATAACAAAACATTAGAGGTCCGTCCTATTGGTAATAGTAGTTACAATATTATTACTTAGTTTTAACGATAGTGAAGAAATTAGTCTATAATTATTCAAAACCAAATGTACCCAACAATATCAGACATGTGCGTACTACGTAAGTGAAGTCATAACTAACGACACTGTACTAAATTTAAAATTTTAAACATTTTGAAAAACAATCGAAAAAAGAAATAATCGCAACAAGTAGCTGTGTCGCCGAAGTAAAGAATCTTCTCACAAAGCTTTTTAACCAGTATTTTTGATCTCACAAAAACAATCACCCCTTCTTCTCCTGGATCCCACACATAGCTCAATATCTACTATACAGTCCTTTCGCTTACAGCCAGTTCGGTTATCCTGCCTCCCGTTACACAAGCACGGAAGCAACGCCGATTTACCTCTGCTCAAGCATCCTGCGTTGTTGTGATGGAGGTTGGCTTGAATTACTCTCATCCTTCTAAGGAGAAGTCACTCTGAAAAGAAACTAGCATTTTCGGTAGAAAGCCACATCTGAATCCAAACTGATTGATACTTAAAAATTTCTTTTGTTTAAAAATAAAATAAAATTCTTTTCTAATAAGAGCTAAAATACAATCACTCATCCACAAAATAATTTTTTCTTACGCTCTGCATTCTCTTGCCTCTTTACATTTTTCAATATCATTTAATTTACTAACAGAAATGGAAAAATTTGTAGATACAGAAACCCGAAAATATTTCATCGACTTATTTCCCGATTGACTTTATCCAAAGTTTCAGAATGCATATAATTTTCAATTAAATCGTACATTCACAGATATAGATAATCTTAAAATAATTACAGAACGTCAATTATACCAGCACGCGAAACTTTAATCTATCATTCCTTTTCAAAAATATTAAACAATTATGTGATCAGTACAAGTGAATGATAAGGCAGTAATTGTAGTAGGTTTATTAACAAGTACTTTTAGAGCAAATCTGGACAATGAAATTAAATACTTTTTGTTACTAATGCTACTTAAACGCTATCATGATTTATGCCACCTATGCAAATAAAATTATGACTACAACAGTGTTCAAATAATACGCTGTCAATATCTGTTGAGAAATCAAAAAATATAGACATGCAATCTATAAACAGCATTGGTAAAGACACTAGGTAAAGTCAATATTATTTAATTGGACTTTAAAGAGTCTACAGAACAAATGACAGAGAGCATAGTAATTATGCTACAATTACAATGATCCCTAACAAGCACCACAGCTTCTCCAGACCTACATTTATTATTACAATGGCTGATTAAACTGATTATAAAAGGACATTTTATAATGACCAATCATTATGTCATCAATATGGCTAAAAAACCGAATTTATGTTAAAACAATTATATTAGCCTTTAATGTTAATGAATCCAAATGAGAGAGAAGCAAGTCAAAATACAAAATAGTTTCTGATACTCTGAATATTTTGTTTTAAAATAGTGAAGGTGTTTTAGTTACTCATTAAAATTTAAATTTAGTAAAACATATTTTTATTACATCACTGGATTTCAATAACTTAATGCAATTTGTTTTATCCTTTTATTAACTTGGGCAGGCACATGCAAACACACACACACACACACACACACACACACACACACACACACACACACACACACACACACACACACACACACACACACACACACACACACACACACACACACACACACACACACACACACACACACACATGCACGAAAAATTAGCCGCCTCGGTGGCCTAGTGGATAGCGTACTAGCCTTTCACCCCGAGGACCCGGGTTCGATTCCCGGCGAGGGTTTGGCATTTTCATACGCTATAAATCATATCTCATCGTCTGCATTAACCCAACTGTGCACAATAGTCGGACGTTAAACACCAAAAAAAAAAAAAAAAAACGAACACACACGCACATTTTAATTTAAACTGCAATAAAAATACGAAAATAAACCTTGATTGATCGTTGTCAAATTGAATTACTAAATTTTAAACGGATTTTGAAAATTAATAATGAAACTTTATACAGCTTCAAATGCTGACTAAAGTAATTAAATTAGTCAAAGTAATGACTAAAGTAATTAAAATTTCAAAAATATTCAATATAGAAAAGTTAAGAATTTTTAAAAAGCTTAAGTGGTCACAAATTTTTAACTGTTTTACAAATTTTGCTATGAGCTGTTGAACGAATATGAGCTTAGAGAGTGGCGTTTCAGGAGTTAAGCCGCTATTAGGAGATCACTGGTAGGCTACAAAATGTCGCAAAGTATATAGCCAAGGGGTTTATGTTTATGCTTATATAATATATATATATATATATATATATATATATATATATATATATATATATATATATATATATATATATATATATATATATATATATATATATATATATATATAAATACTATGGTATATAGTTTTTTGAGGATGTCGTTTTAAAAAAACTTTTTTTATTAATTACAATAAGATTTTAATATGCACTTAAAAACTTATAATAATTATGTAAGTTCGTCTCATATTCATTGAGATGCGAACTGAGTGAAACCTCGACTAACACTGAGCTTATGCTCCTCCCTCTCCACATACAATAAAAATGCTTACCATGCTAAAACTACATTGTCATCACTAAATCTAACAGTCTACAATTATTATCTGTATAACTAATGAAAATGCTTACCATGCTAAAAACTACATTGTCATCACTAAATCTATCGAAGTCTACACTTATTGCCTATATGACGTACACACACACACACACACACACACATATATATATATATATATATATATATATATATATATATATAAGTTATATAGACAATTATTGTAAACTTTGCTAGATTTAGTGTTAGACTTAGCTATATTTAATGCTGACAATTTAGCTTTTAACACAGTAAGCATTTTCATGTACCTAGAGAAGAAAGAGCAGAAGCTCAGTGTGAATCGAGGTCTCACTCAGTTCGCATCTCAATGCATATGAGACGAACTTAAATAATTATTATAAGTTTTAAGTGGATATTAAAGTCTTATTTTAATTATTAAAAAAGGTTGTTTTTTTAAAAAAGCGACGTCCCCGAAATCATACCATAACTGGCGCAGTCGGTAGGACACTTCGGGAAAATTAGTGCATATAATTTTTTTTTCAGTTTCAACTGTTAACCGAAGTGTCGAACAAAAGACCAACCGTTTAATTTAATAAGTGCATATTAACTAAATTGAACACAACCAACCGGCAAAGTGAATATTTGCAACCGTAGAGTGAACATCTACATCCGAACCGAAGTGAAGTGAAATAATTGTGTAAAAGTTCAGTGCATCACGCAATGAGCATAGAGTTTTGGATTTTGTAAGTAATACAAAGAAGAATAACCTTTGTGAATCTGTATACATTATCCTTAGTTATTTATAACATTTTAACTTTAAATAATAATTAAATTAAATTTTTACAATGGCAACTCCTGTTTTAAAGAAGGAATATCTAGATATGATTCCGGAATATTCTGGAGAACCAACAATGTTAAGAAGATTCCTATTCATTATTTTAACACGGAAGAAGACGTATCACAAAAAAGAACAGACTCCGTTAAACAACAAATTTCAAGTTACATAGTACAAGCTAGAACCAGTCAAATTATGAAAATTTTGGTAAATAATATAAATAATGGTGAAGGAGTGTTAGCATATAAACAAATAAATGGGTTAGAAATTCCTCAATGTTTAGTAACAGTACGTAACGGCGAAGCTCTTTGTCCCATTACTAACAACACAACAAGAAATATTAAATTGACTATAAATGAAAGATTTAAATTAGAACCTTTAAGTGATTACTATATTTATGAACCAAAAACATTGGACAATAGAATTAATTTTAATATGACTGATTACAAAAGTCGAAAAAATATTTTTGATTTGTCAAAAATTAGAGTAGAATACATGAATTCGGAAGAAAAAATTGCCATTACTAAATTAGTACAAGAGTACGCAGATATTTTTCATGTTGACGGAAATAACTTGACCTTCACTAATCAAATAAAACATATAATTCGAACCACAGACGAAATTCCCGTATATTCTAAAAACTACAGATATCCAGAAATTTATAAAAACGAAGTTAACAAACAAATTGATGATATGCTGAATCAGGGAATTATTCAACCTTCTCAATCCCCGTGGAACTCTCCAGTTTGGATTGTACCCAAAAAGCAGGACGCCTCCGGTAAACAAAAAATTTCGACTAGTAATAGACTTCAGAGGCCTAAACTCAAAAACAATTGATGACCGATTTCCTTTACCGAACATAACAGATATTTTAGACAAATTAGGACGATCTCAATATTTCTCGACATTGGACTTAGCTTCAGGATTTCACCAAGTGGAAATGGACCCAGACAGTGTAGAAAAAACAGCATTTTCAACAGAAACCGGACATTACGAATCCTTAAGAATGCCTTTTGGTCTAAAAAACAGTCCTCCCACATTTCAGAGAATTATGAACAATATTTTAAGGGTATTCAAAATGAAACATGCCTAGTATATTTAGATGACGTCATAATTTATTCGACCAGTCTCCAAGAACACATACAAAGACTTAGGGAAGTTTTTGACAGATTAAGGAAAGCAAATTTTAAAATTCAGTTAGACAAAACCGAATTTCTTGGAAAAGAAGTAGCGTATTTAGGTCACTTAGTAACAGCAGAAGGTGTCAAACCAAATCCAGATAAAGTGAATGCAATTAAAAACTACCCAATTCCAAAAACCACCAAACAAATTAAGGGATTTTTAGGTCTATTGGGATACTATAGAAAATTTATTAAAAATTTTGCTGGAATTACTAAACCTTTTACAAACTGTTTAAAAAAAGGTGCAACAATTAAAATAGACGATCCAAATTATATAAACTGTTTTGAAACTTGCAAGAATATATTATCTAATGAACCTTTGTTACAATATCCAGATTTTGAAAAAGAATTTAATTTAACTACGGATGCTAGTAATTTTGCGATCGGAGCAGTGCTTAGCCAAAATAAAAACGGAGCTGATTTACCTATAGCCTATGCGAGTCGAACGTTAAGTGATAGCGAAGTCAATTATTCGGCGATAGAAAAGGAATTACTTGCTATAGTATGGGCAACTAAATATTTTCGGCCCTATATCTACGGAAGAAAATTCAAAATTTATTCGGACCATAAACCTTTACAATGGCTTTTTTCAGTCAAAGAACCAAATTCTAAACTTCTTCGGTGGAGACTTAAATTAGAAGAATACGATTACCAAATAGTGTATAAAAAGGGCAAGTTAAATCAAAACGCTGACGCACTTTCTAGAATACAACTAAACGTTAGCGATATCAGTCCAGTGAACTCAGGATCAACGACCGATCAAGACATTCAGCAAACAGTAGCGGAATCAGTAAATTTATATTTTCCGGAATTAGACAAAGGACTTCCAGAAATAGACGATGCTCAATCGATGTTAGCCAACATAGATGAAACGGAAGATATCTTAGTCGACTTGGCAGCAGCAGAAGATAACGCAGAAGATAACGCTGAAGATAACGACCAGACGTTACATTCAAATTATGAAGGTAACACAGTGATTGAAATGCCAATTTTGGATGAACCTGTTAATTTTGGAAAAAACCAGATAATAATATCTCTTGTAAACTATAACCCCAAAAAAGTAAAAATACAAAAATTATTTAACAACAGTAAAACAAGATTCATTGTAGAGATATCTAAAAATAATTTCGATAATGATGCCGTAAATTTTGTAAAACAATATTTAATACCAAATATAAAATATAGTATATACTTTGAAAACGATATTTATGAAAAATTTGCAACTTGCATAGCCAGACATTTTAAAAATTCGCAACTATGGTTAATTAAATCACCACAAAATTAGTGGACATAACCGATGAAGAAGAGGTTCAGGAAATCATAAAAAATTATCACGTAGGGAAAACCAACCATCGTGGAATTCAGGAAACATACGAACAAATAAAAAGGAGATATTATTGGCCAAATATAAAAAATCATATTCAAAATTTTGTAAACAACTGTGACATTTGCTTAAAAACAAAGTACGAAAGGATACCCTTAAAGCTAGAAATGAATTTAACACCAACAGCTACGAGACCACTACAGATAATGCACGTGGACAGTATTACGCTTGATAAGCAAAAGTTTCTAAGCATTGTTGATAGCTTCTCTAGATATGCGCAGATGTATTGTATTGCAGGTGCACAGGCTGTCGAAATAGTCAGCAAATTTTTGGAGTTCTTTTCTCATCATGGCATACCAGAAGTTATAGTAGCAGATAACGGCGTGGAATTTAATAACAGGTTAGTAAAAGAAATGATGTATTTACACAAAATAAAAATTCATTTCATAAGCACACAACATCCACCATCGAATGGGATGGGAGAAAGATTACATTCTACACTAATAGAACATATAAGATTATTAAACAACCAATCTGAATTTAAAAATGAAACAATAAAAATAAAGTAAAATATGCAATAATCGCCTACAACAACAGTATACATTCTGTAACGAAATTAACTCCGTTTGAAATTTTAAATGGACACATAAATTCCAATTCACTTTTAGATATTGACGTTGAGAGACAAGTTATGAATGATTACGTTGCCACCCACAGAGAAAGGACACAAAGATTGTATGAGATTATTAGAGAAACAAACCAAAATACAAAGGAAAATATTTTAACTAAAAGGAATGTCAATAGAGAATTAGTACCCGAAATTCCATCTGATGTTTATGTCAAAACTGTACAGAAACAAAGTAAAACTAAAAACAAATATAATAAAGAAGAAGTTACTTCAGTAAACGCAGAATTAAAAACGGCAAAAATTAAAGGGAGACACCCTAACACCAAACAAAAAATCCATCTATCAAAAATTAAAAGACCAAGGAAAATCAGTAAAATTCCAAAATCTAATGATCCTTCTATAAATCCTGTTCCAGGTCCCTCCTCTTCCTTCAGGGAGTAATTAAAGATAAGCTAGAGATAATTTATGTAGAAAATAAACTTAATATTAAGAAAACTAGGTATACTTCAACCAAGTATAATTTCCACAAAATAATTGTTCAGTGAAATATAAAAAATTCATCAGTTCTATAATAATAAATTACCATTAGAGCCATAAATAGAAAATATTTGGGCATTTGAAAGTGTAATAGACGTAAGTTGTAAAATTAGAGCTAAAGAAATAGTATATTTCTGAAATTGCTTATTGTAAATGAAATAGACTATAATATTTATAAGTTGTTATTTGTACCAACCAAATATGAATCAGGATATATAACTGTAATTCCTAGAGTAAAATATATGTTAATGTCTAAATCTAAGTTAGGTAAGGTTAAACTCTTAGGTAATTGTAAGAACAAAATTCATTCAAAATCTCTATGCTCATTGGAACAAATAACTAATCATAATCTTGATTGTGAAACATCTATAATACAATCCGGCAAGACAGACAGCTGCAAATATACTGCATTGGAGATTCCTGAACATTTAATAATATGGATTCCTGAAATGAACCAATATTTGACAATTTTACCTCAAAAGGAAACCTTAAAATTTATGAGTCAAAAGGAAACTACAGCAACTACACTTCAAGGTATCTACTTAATCAGTCCCAACAATGATTCAATTTTTTATCAAAATAAACAATTGTATCATTCATCAGAAACAAAAGGTGGTCATCCACGATTCCTAGATGCCTCTGGATTACATCTTGAAGTCAGTCAACGACCAGAATTCTCCATTAATCTAAAGAAATTGGAAATTGGAAAAAATTAATTTAGACGCTATATCAAAAATTCAACAACATTCAGTTATTACAACAAAAATCAGCTTTGGACCATCATCATATTCGGAAGTCTTCTCCTGGTGATTATTTATATTGTGTTTAAAAGATTTTCGGGAAAAGACCAACGTCAACCCAGCACTCAACCACCCCCGGAAGTTTTGTTTAGGGATGGAGGAGTTATATAGACAATTATTGTAAACTTTGCTAGATTTAGTGTTAGACTTAGCTATATTTAATGCTGACAATTTAGCTTTTAACACAGTAAGCATTTTCATGTACCTAGAGAAGAAAGAGCAGAAGCTCAGTGTGAATCGAGGTCTCACTCAGTTCGCATCTCAATGCATATGAGACGAACTTAAATAATTATTATAAGTTTTAAGTGGATATTAAAGTCTTATTTTAATTATTAAAAAAGGTTGTTTTTTTTAAAAAGCGACGTCCCCGAAATCATACCATAACTTATATATATATATATATATATATATATATATATATATATATATATATATATATATATAGTCTATAAATAAATGTTTAGAACTTTACGTTTGATGTTGTTTTTTATATAAAAAGACACATTCGAAGCGATTATATGATTCACGAACGACGCCAAAGAAGTATTTCAGAGAAATACAAAGGATACTGTGTATAAAAGGCTTTTATGACATGTTTTACTTTAATATTTCTTTCTTGAAAACAGTGAATGCATTTTATGCACAAAGTTTAAAGTATATGTGTTACACTTTTTCCGTTTTCCGGAATTCACAGTTATTGTTGAACTAATATTTGTTGTGAGATAGTTTTTACAATCGTTTTTGAGAAATTGTTTTGTGTAAAAATTGCTTTGAGTTACCACAAAGTTTAATGAAATAAAACAAATCAACTTAATGTACATACACATTCTATTAATAGTTTCGGTCCAAGTGTATTGTGTATTTTATAGGACATTTAAAAAATGTTTTATGAATATAATACATTAATTCATTTATTGAATAACATATTTAAAAAACTCCATGTCATAATTAATTATTACTTAGTTTTGAAGAAATTAGTCCCTAATTATTCAAAATCAAATGTACCCAACGATATCAGACATATGCGTACTACGTGAGTGAAGTCATAACTAACGACATTGTACTAAATTTAAAATTTTAAAAATATTTTGAAAAACAATCGAAAAAAGAAATAATCGCAACAAGTAGCTGTGTCGCCGAAGTAAAGAATCTTCCCACAAAGCTTTTTAACCAGTATTTTTGATCTCACAAAAACAATTACTATAAAAAGTTACCAAAAAAGGTAACATTGTAAATTTTCGAATTGGAAATACGAAAATCATCTTTCGCCACATTACGTTCATTTATGTATTTTGCAAAGTTTAAAATAAAATCAGACTGAAATTGCGAACGTTTGAGTGCTAAACACACACACACACACGCGCGCACACACACACACACACACACACACACACACACACACACACACACACACACACACACACACACACACACACACACACACACACACACGAGTGCTTTACAAATTTTAACGCCTGGAGGCTTGGCATTCTCTTAGTGCGTAACTTATGAAGAAGACTTTAATATTAAGATGTCAATTTGCTGCCGGGAAAAGCAATTTGCAGAACACACTGTACCCCTTCATTTCTCAGACATTTTATTCTCTGAATTTGGAAAATATTCAACTTGAATTTACAGAAAAATCATTGCAGGTTTTTCTTAAATAATATTGAAAATTTTAATAAGAAATATTAATTAAAAAAATGAATACAGTTATTGTATTTGCATTAATAATAATATGAACATCCCTATCATTATTATTAATATTACGTTATTATTATTATTAGTATTTCCCCAGCGTGGTAGGGTAACGAAAGCAGAGTTAGTTTCAAAACCGAACCTAGACACAGTTCAAGGACTCCGCTCGGCACCGTTATGGTTTAAGTGGCCGCACTCACATCAAAAGCAATAAATTAAAGTTTTCAATACGTAGTCCTCTTTGTAAAGCCGCCCTGCCTAATACATGTAAAATAACTAAATCTCTCATTCAGGAGAGATACATTTTTAATTTGTAGATATATTGCACACACTTTCTCAATTAAATCCAATCATATTCAATTTTATCTTACATCATATTACAGTTTTTTGTTTACTGGTTTCATTGTTAAAGTTTTTAGTATAATGTAGATTTTTAAATTTAGATTTCAATAAATTGAAGTATCTCTTTTCTTTAATACTTGTTTGTATAACATATAGACTAATTTTTTTTATTTCGATGTGAGCGTTAAGAAAAGCTCAGCAGGGAATAGCATCCCGCGAAGCGGACTGATTTGTCCTGTAAAATGTAATGTTTAACTAAATGAAACATACGTGTAGCACTATAAAAAACAGAATGATAAATTGACAGAGGTGAATAGATATTTTCTAGTTTTGAACGATGGCTTCCGAACATAATTATTCTACAAAGTTTGACCCTAACTTTCGGGCATAAGTTTTGGTAGTGTACCTAGAACAATTAAAAAAAAATTAGGATAGAAAGGGAAATATGCATACGTTGAATGAACAGAGTTTCGAAAATCTGTTATACATTTATTTAAAAAATGTTTTTGTTCCTTTTTTCACCATTAAGTGTTTACTAATGATTTTAATCTCCTCAACATCATACAAAAAGGATATAACACACAAAGCTTTCTTCAACATATTAGTGGAGACGTCGACTGACGATGCAATAGTTATGTAGTACGATTGTCAGGAAAACCTTATACTGCCCAAGGTCCAGAACACGAACCAGCAGAAAGACTTTCACAGCAATTAATTGTATTAGTACAATTTTACAACTGTCGCAAGATCGCCAAAAGATAAAATGAGCAAAGAAAACGTATTTAGTTTCTGATGGTGTAAGAATTAATTGCCCAATAACTGGAATGAAATTACTAGTGCTATCATGTTATTTAAAATAGTCAATCCTTCAATTAAAAATGTGCACCTTTTCGAATATGTTTGTAGGGGGCAAAGAAGAACACTGTCCTTTTAGAAATGTTGGCTATGTGGCTAATAGAAAATGTACCTCCACATGTGCTCAAGATTGAAGCGGTATATCTTTTAACTGGTCATTTGTTCATAGGCCTACCCCTTGATAAAGTATTTGGACTTGTTGAGAGAGATTCAGAACGACACAATAATCATACCTTAAGATTTCAAAAATATATTTTTTTAATTAAGTAACTGTCATAAGGTTTGGATCCAACAGTTGTCCAGTTTATGACTGGAAATAGGCATTGAGGGCAGTGCTTAACCTTCAAGAAAGTGGCAGAAACTTCGAAACGTTTCGTTTTAAACCGACATAAAACGAAAGTGCAGGTACGTGGGGAATCATTTTATGTTAGTATCTGTGGCCAAGCCAGATCAGAGATTAAGAATGATAAATCTGTTTTCGAGATTATATCTGAAATAGTAACACTGCGTTGTGCTGTTTATGAAACAAAACAATTCCTAAACATGTAAAGGAGTTATTGCTAAGCCACTATGATGCGAATTGGACTGATATACCCCAATTGGGCATTTTGTTGTGAATTTGTCACCTGTTTGTGTACTTTTGTTTATGACTGTGATGGATACATGCCATTTTTTGTTGCATTTTGTTTAATCAGTTTTGAACATTTATTTCTCTTTATCCAGTTTTTATTATTTTAACATAAGCCTAGACTAGGTTTTAGTTTTTATGTTTAGGTTTGGAATTTGAGAACGAGATTCACCTTACACTTTCGAAATACCTTGTTGTTTATACAAACAGGAAGATAAATGCTTGAATACAAAGTAAGTATAACATAAAAATTACTGTATTGTAAAAAGCTTATTTTATTTTAAACAGGAATAAACATTATTCCCGTTCACTTCAGATGCACCAACTGCAATACTAACTTAACTAAATACAAACTGTTTCTTTAAGAATAAGCACATTTTACAACCTGCTACAAGCACTTGTAAATTATGGTATCTCTTGTAAGTATTACTCAGGTATAACTTAATATATATTAAGTTTTGAAAAATATAAAACCATAGACTTATTAAAAACAATTGCAAAAACAATACACAAACTTTCGCACATTCAATTATTATAACAAAAATACACTTCCGGAAATAACAAAATACCGGAAAATTTTATTTATACTCGCATTTTAGTCAATAATGAAGAATTATAACTTAATAAAAAGTATAAAATTTTAAATTAAGAAGTGTACGAACTGAAGTTATTCGGGAAAAAATACAAATCTGAAACCTTACAAAAAAGTTTAACATAGCCATACGTTTTGTTTGTACACCAATTGGGTACATTTTCTATTTAACAGACACACTGTCTTCAAATTTTAAAAATTATAGTTAGCATCAAAAACTCGTTGTCAAGGAAATTTACTAAATATGTTTCCCTTAACTAAACTATGTTTATGAAATCGTGTCATTTTTGAAACGGAAATCATACGTGGCTCAAGAAATTCATTTTTGTCCAATCCTTGACTTTAATTCTACACAGACAGTTTGTGCGACAAAACTGAACGTATTTGTGTAAAGCCATGTAAAAAACATCGAGTTGAGGTCACACTCGCGTCGGTTCAACACAATGGAGACCTCGCTACTAACAAAGTCTGCCAGTTATTTATTACTGTTGTGTTCACATGATCTCTGTACGAAATACACTGTGTTGTTGGTGAGCTGTCATTTCACAGCCAGCCAAAGTTATCTGAAATTGATTCATTTGTCCATTACTGTAATAAAACTTACATTTTAATAACCACTTCCGTTTTTTTTATAACTCACGTATAGGTTGTTATTTAAATGTGACTATATTAGTTGTCACAATAAAAGTACTTATACATAATTAGTTTAATAATTTGATTTGGTTGATTTGGTATACCCCGCAGGGGGATGCATATTGAGAGGGTTTAGACGTCCCTCGCGGTACCCGAATCTTACACTTACAACACTACACTTACTACTTTAACACTTTACACTCACACTTACACTTAGGGAAGCGATAATAGCTTCAATATGATTTTCGCCTTAAAATATCAAAAAAAAAAAAAAAAGATTTGGTGTATAAGAAAATCTTCAGAAATATTCTCAGATAATATTTTTTATCAATTTTAATTTGACTTAGGGGCCTATTGTTTTAATAGAAAGTTTCAATAAGTATTGTGAACGTAAAAGATGTTAAGTTATTAAATATATATCCAATTAAAGTCCAAAAAGTAGTTTTGTATATAGGTGTTTGTCCATCTGTATGCCTGTACTCATGGCTACTGTTAGAGTAGATTAGATTGTATATTAGAGGAAGGGATTGTAAAACCTCACACACTGCGATCGACGGACCTATTATACAACTTAAGTACTAGTTCAGCAGACTAGTGCCCTTAGTAAATTCAAACAATTGTAGGTCCCTAGCGTCCCGGAAACCAAAAACTTTTAAAGGCCTCCTGCTAGCAAGAGCCGTATAATAATAAATTATGTATTCTGCAGTACGGCATAACCTACACACTCTTTCTTCGTAGTACATAATTCTGTGCGGCCTCAGACTACCATGCCCAGTAATGAGACCCATGATTTTCCTCAGTTGTGCTCTGCCCAAGACGTCTGCCGTCCCTCTAAATTCTCCATGAGGAACCTTGCTTAAGAGGTGCTTGCTATGGTAATGTCCATGAAGGTTAACCCATCTTGCCTGGTGTTGCTTGTTAATCCACCTGTTGATAGCAGACCCGCCTAATGACAGAGATCCCTAAAGCCGGCTTGGATCCGATAAATTCAGATGCAGATCTCAGTCCAGCCAGTCGGTCTGCCTCATCATTATCCTCAATGCCCTCATGCCCCGGAACCCAGTGGAGAATAACTTGGTTTACCACGGACAGAGCATTGATGTTTTCTCGACACTACCAGACCAGCTTGAACTGAATTGTAAGACTCACAAGTGATTTTTTTTGCTGCCTGATTATCCATATAAATATGAATACAAACCCTTTTGAAGTCATGTTTCAAATTCTTCCTAACACAGTCATCAATAACTATTATTTCAACCTGGAATACTATTGCATACTGTAGCAAGGCAACAGCTTTCTTCGCCCTTGGTCTCAGGAGGTACACTAGTGCCTATCTTGGAGCCATCTGTATACCATACTAGGTCTCCAGATTTTCCTAACACACAATCTTTCTCCCTGATGTCATCTTTACATCAAAGGGTCTAGACACTATGTGTTGTTTGGCCGCCTGATGAGTTTTCATTGTTAAAATCGAGTCTCTAATATTTTCTGCGATTCTAGCATGCCACATAATTGAGGATAGCCAGAGTCCACTATCCTGCAGCCTATATGCTACACTGCGTGCCTCCACCATAACATTTAGGCCATTTAGCAGGGGCAAGTCGCTGGTGTTAAAATTATTACTTGAAAAATTTCGATACAATTTTGCATATGAGAAGTGTTTTTGACTCACATATTGGAGTTATTTATTTTTTTTTAATTGTTCCCAAACCCTTTTTGTACAAAAATTTAAAAAATGAACAAATTTTGTGTATATGATTTCATTAAAATTTAGTTTAATGATTCTAATTGAATGTTTCTCATATTTAGTTCTTAAATAACAGGCGAAGGCATTTGAAATGAACAGCTGATGGGTTTAGAGAACCCACTGTACCTCTAGCTCATATTACTCTCATTCATCTATTCAAGACACACATGTACACACATTTACTACACTACATAATCTGGCTACCTACAAAGTGTAAAGCTATGGTGCTGATGGAGTGGCTCTGACATAATGGTGTATCAAACTGAGCCTGGGATGCACTTTAACCAGTGCCAGCAACTTCCAGTGCCTTACACATGCATGCGTGGCTCTGTGCGGGTGGACATAATTTCCCTTGCTACTCATTTTCCCATGATTAAGAATGTAAATATAATGAGCGGGAACTTAACGCACAAAGAAATGGTTAAATGGGAAATGGGGCTCAACCTCCGTGATAAGGATCAAGAGAAAGAGATAGAAATTTAAAGAAAATTAGCAGAGCATGCACCTGCAAGTACCTTAGTAATAAATTGGGTACTTGTCATCTATTAGAATTGGAGGATTTACCATCTTAATTCCTCTTCAAATCTTAGACTTTATAAAGAGACATAACATGAACTAAGAGATGAACTAAGATCTTAAGAATATATAAAGGAAACGCAATAACTCTACGAGGCAAGAACTGTGCAATAGTAACCTTAGAAAGTTATTTATTCATTCATTCCTTAAATACCACTTCGTCTGGCATTATTGCCCAAAAGAAAAACAATTGGACAAATTAATAAAACACGTTCATCATTATTTTGGTCACATGGAGATTGATAGTTAAAAATGCCCTGAATTTGAAAATGAGGGTATGGGGTAAGTTGAAATAGTAAATGTTTGTTTACTGTCTAATCATTAACTTATTTTATTTTAAATTTTGTACACTGTTATGAATTAAGGAACGTCTTATATGACCAAAATACCTGACAAAATGAACTTTGTTCATGACCAAAGTTTCATGAAGTAATTTTGATACGTTGGTTTTGTTGGATAACACTTATGCAGCTTATATTTGAGTAAAATAGTAAAAGAATTTGTTAAAGTAAAATATTGAGAAAAATACAGAGAACTGAAAATTCCACAAAGGAATTTAACAATTTGTTGAGTGCTGCGGGATGAGGAGCGCTAAATGTGAGTCTAGTGTAACCTCTCTGAAAACCAAATTGACATCTTAATATTTTAAAGCTTCCAGATAAGTTGGGCCATAGAGTTACGGCCAGGCATTCAGGCAGTAAATCTAAGATTACAGTCAACTCTTGTTAAGCATTTATGTTTAAGATGCTTGGCAGTTAGCCTTAGTAACTTAAAAAAAAAACAAATCTCAAATTAAAATACCATAATACTTCAAATATTTTCCCTATAGAGTTATTAAAAGTTTTATACTATAAACAACATTTTAATTCTTATACTCTCATTGGTTTATGTACATGTATTGTCACGTACTTGTAGATACTGACGTGATTAAAGATATCATGTTTTCTTTAGTTTTTCGTATAAGTATAACTTCAAAGTTTTTGAGAAAAACTGTGAAAAACGTAGTCTCAATAATTGTCAGAGTAGTGTTTTTGTTTTAAATAGTTCATTGTCTGATTTATGATAAACACAACAGAAGTTTATTGGTCAGCGTAAAATGATAGTTCACTTTCAAGCAGAACATAATTTTCGTCATGTAAATGCACCTTCCACAAAACAGCTTACCAGGTTTAGTTAGCTAAGACTTTTTAGATTGAAAAACATTTAAACTTGTTATTTTTTGACAAAATCAATTCAGGTACAACATAATTGTAATTATTGATGATGTATCATGAAACAAAATGACAGTCGCAAAGGAATGGCAATTCATATTGATACGATAGCGACATTAGATTTCCAAAAAACTGTAATATGAAAAATTACTACATTAAAAAAACTTATATATATATATACAATTTTAAAGACTTTTGAAAAAATGACCCAATATAATCTCAAGTTTAGCGCTTGCATGTGATGTCCGCTCATGTATCTTATTTTCCAATGAAAAATCACTACTAAAAATCTCATTATAATGTTTTTTAATCCTGAACGAAAGTGCTTGTTTCCTTCCTGTAGTTACATTTATACGAAATAATTATTTGAAAGGAAATTAAATAATTTGAACTACTTACGCCGCACCGAAGCAGTACACAAAGCACTACATACACCTTTTCGAATTTACATTTCTGCTTCTGTAACATTTAAAATAAATGTACACTTTTGAGATTTAGCAATTCAAAAACTATAACAAACACACTTATTATTCTATAAGTTCATTCTATAGCGCAAAAATCGTTTACGTTAATAGCTCTTACAGGTTCATTAACCAGAAAAATTCGTTAAACATTTTCAAAATAGTGGTCATTTAAAATGTTTAAAAGTACATCACTTTTTTGTTTTAAATATTTTGAAAAATCTGATATCTTCAACGTAACGAACATTAGAAACTGCATAATTAAGCGGTTTTTTTAATTTTCAAAAACCATAGATTTTAAGAAATTAAATTTCACAGCCGTGAAGGTTCTTTTTTGTATTTTAAATGTAATTTGAAGGTTTAAAATACTAACATAAGCAAATTTTTAGGCATATCCACCCAACCTGTGATAGAAGAAGTAAGACATTAGATCAAATATCTCAAAACAGACTTGAAGAGTGGGTAGCAGAGGTTGAGATCTGATAGGAATGTCCAGAGGCTGAGTAGAGAGCATAGAGTTAGAGTTAGTGTTTGTTAGGACTGTGTTACAGATGGCGAAGGTGATGGTCTGGATGCTAAATACCCTTGGAAGAGTTTCTACTAGCTGAAGATGCTGGGATAAGGGCAATTAAGGACACCATGGGACTCAAAGTAGGGCACTGTGGTCTGAAATACGCATGATTAGGACAAGAATGTACCAAGGAGAAATCGTTTGTAGGTTATGTATGAAGTAAGAGAAACCTGCAGACCACATAATGTGTAATTGTAAGGTTCTTGTCAGCAGGAGCAAAGAGTACTTGGCTTCCAGGACCTCTAATATACGAGTTGGGTTAGTTGTACCTCGTACGTTAGTTGGTGGCTGCTGGAATCCAACATGATAAATTGGAGAACATGATAAATTGAGGACACCATTCTGCTCAATAATAACGAAGAAGCTTAGTTGAACAAAATTCGCAGGACCTGGGGCCACCTTTTATTAAAAATATTTAATCTTGATGTTAATATGCAGATTTTAACGTTGTTTGTGATGGTGAAATAAAGACTCAAAAAGTATTTTTTTAAAAATTTGCTTTTCCTACGAGATAGCTGCGTGCCGCAATTATTATTTTTAAATAAGCTTACTCATAGTTTGTAAATATTTCCAAATTTCCTACGTTTTTATAGTTTTAATATAAGACTTTTTGAGATTTAAAGACTAAAACTTTTTATTTGAATTTGTGTTAGTCTACATATGAGTACGAAAAAATGACCAACATGCCAAATTTCATTGAAATCGAATACTATGTTTTGCCTCCTAACCTAACCTAACCTTTATTTACTCAGGTAATTAAAAATCTGATATTCATTCCAAAAAGCTAAAGAGGGATATCTCCAGCTACCAGTATACTTTCGTAATGCTTTGCACAATAAAAAAAACTTGTAGTTACAACATTAAAATAAAATAAATTTTAATGTAATGTAATAAGGTAATGTAAAATTGAATTAATGCACAGCTCACTCGGATATTTTACATCTCGCGTCACGTTCAACGTTTCCTGTATACTTTTCAAATCACTGCTTTCCTTATAATTACATCACAGCAAAATGCAAACAAAAATATCAAAGTCCCACTTAACACAGTTACTCAACGTATGACTACATTACTTTTTAATTACAAAATACAAGTATCCATTAGCTAATTGCTATATCTTTATAGAACATGTTTTAAGGGTTCGTTAATGTTCTTATGCACTTGTGTATGTAGTTAAACAAGTTCTCGATAAAACGTGACACACATATTGATTTCGGAAGTAGTTTAAACAAGTTCATTACCAAACAGAATATCGATTTTACAGTTAATCGATTTTAAAATTGCGGCAATTCGATTATTTAACCATTTTCTTTAAAATATCATTTTACTATTGAGTCGACAATGCATAAATTAGTAGGCCTATTTAAATTATTTAAACTCACGAAATATACGAACCAATACTACGGAAATGAGAGCTGATTTCGGAATTTTTAAATTTGAAAATTTACAAGATTTTCTAAAAGCGTAAATAAAACCTACTGTTTTTAAAAGATTTTTAATTTTTAAGAAATTCAAATTAGCGCATGAAAATATTTTTTTGAAAATTAATATCATCTCATAAGCGCGTCAGTAGCGCACAATAGGCCTGCGTTTTATTACTTGTGCAGTGATAATATTTATTCTAACAAACAATAGTTTGTTTTACAGTTTCTAGGTAACGGTTATCGTTTCCCTTTTGTTTGTTTCGTTTGAAAACTATGCATACCAATCATGGAGCCTAAATTACATCAAAGTATATTAAAGAGTATATTCATAAAGTTCTAACATGTATATTGTTATAAAAAAATGTTACACCTTATAACTGGTATTGGTTTATTGTTTGGAAGTATGGGAGAAGGTAAAACGTAAATTACATAGACAATGTTTGTTTTCTTGCATTTTACAAAATTTTGTCAGGTATAGTAAACAAATGAAGAACATTGTAAACATGTCGTTAGCTTTTCAAAGTAGATACTGAATTATGGTAGTAATAATTGTGAAAAAATTAATCGAAAATTTAATTTTCACACACACACACACACACACACACACACACATATATATATATATATATATATATATATATATATATATATATATATCCTTTTCAATAAGTTAAGTAAGAAAAGTATTTGCGAGAAGAGAGAAAGACAGACAAAGTTACCTCTGGATTACAATCAGCATTCACTATTTTCAACTTTCAATCCACTTTCATGTTATTATTTTAGTATTATTGATTTAAAACGTTTTCTACAACATTAATAAGCATTTTAAAACTTTTAGATTTTGGAGTGATTTCAAACGATACGTCACACAGTGCTATATCTGATACAGATTCTTCAGACGTGGAAATTGAGTTGGAATATGGAATTACTGTCGTAGTTTTTGCTGGACCTTTTGGATTCTATATGGACTTAGAAATGATTGTAAACATCTTAGGCTCATTTGCGCAAAATATGGTTCCGTACATTGTTGACGGATGAGTACTAATCCTTACAAAGTTCTAAATATTTATTACTGATTCATAATAAGTAAGTAAAAAATAAAAGGTTACGTCGTTCTTATCATTTGTTATTATTAATTGAGTATTCAACATTACGATGTTATGAGCATTTATTATTAACAATCGAGTACTAAACATTACATTTTTTTGAAGATTTATTATTAACAACTGATAACTAAACATTACATTGTTCTGAGCATTTATTATTAACACATAAGTAGGGGTTACTTAACGTTACATTGTTCTGAATATTTATTATTAACAATTGAGTACTTAACCTTTCATTGTTCTGAACATTTATTTTTAACAATTGAAAACTAAACATTACATTGTTCTGAAGGTATATTACGTATTAACAATGGAATACTAAATATTACATTGTTCTGAAGTTATATTATTAACAATGGAATACTAAATATTACATTATTCTGAAGATTTATTATTAACAATTGAGTACTGAACCATTGTTCAGAACATCTATTGTTCGTTCATTGTTGTTTATTTATTTGTGTTTATTGTTATTTGTTGTTCTGAACACTACATTTTCGAACAATTGAGTACAAACATTTCCCTGAATTATTATTAGTATTATTGTCAACTGAATACTAAATATTGCAATGTTCTAAAGATTTATTAAACGTTGAGTAATAAACACTACATTGTTCTGAACATTACTGTTGCCAACTGAGTACTAACCATTATACTGTTCTGAATTATTACTGACATCTCAGTACAAAAAAAAATTCACTCTTTTTAACATATTTTTCCATTTTGTTATTGTTGTTTAACGTCTGACTATTGTGCACACTTGAGCTAATGCAGACGATGGTATAATTTATAGCGTATGAAAATGCCAAGCCCTGACCGGGACTCGAACCCGGGTCCTCGGGGTGAAATCCCAGTACGCTATCAACTAGGCCACCGAGGCGGCGTAAATATTTTTCCAACGGAATACTAATTGTCATAATTATTAAATAATTTTACTGAGAATTATTAACCAGTTTACAGTACTGAATTATTGTTGATGAAGGATTACTTTTAAATTTTACATTATACAGGTACTGTGAGTGAATATTAACCGTTCTCATATCCTGCATATTTGATAATGCGTTGATGCATTATTTATACAAGTTTCAATGTTTAAACATGTAAATTATACAAATGGATGCTCATTTAAACATCTGCGATATAAGTAAGTTCTATTATATTTTTTGTGGCATTTATTCTTGTTGAATTATTCCTAAATGTTCCTTATTGTTATTAAATTTGTTATTGTTATTGTTATTCCTAAATTTGAGAACAAACAAATTTATCAATAGATAAATATATACACATCTATCATTGATGAATGATTATAACTAATACGAAATAATTATAATAAGAAAGTAACACTGTTCTTCACGTTTTTATTACTGACTATTTATACACAATTATTATGATTCAAACAAATTGTTGATTAAAAATTAAATTATTTTAAACATTTTATCGTTACCTATTATTGATTTTTATTTTGTTTTTGAAAATATTTGTTTAATCTAAATTTCCAAAAGTTACGCTGATTATATTTTGTGTCTTATCACTAGTGTTTTTAAAGAGTATTTATACATCGCTGGAAACTAAACTAACTGATTTAGATGACATTTGTAGGTATAGTTTAATGATACAAGACAACGTTTTCAAGCCTTTTTACAAAATACACTTTTAAATTAAAAAAAAAACAGATATTCCACTTTACGAACGACTATTATTCACGTCAGTTATATACATGATATTCAGGGATCAGCGTTAACGGGAAAAAGCAAAAGAAAAACGCCAGTAACTACGTATCGAACCCACGATATTAAAGTGTTCATATCCACGATATGTTCAAAGTCGCAGCATAGTGATCGGTGTTTTGGCCACATAAACATTTATTCCTAAGATTTTCTAAAAACAACATAAACGGTTTTAATCAATTTTGCATGAAGTTCTCAAATCTGTAAAACAAAAAATAAAACCCTTTGTTTACATATTTGAAATTTGTTTACCCTTTCATAAAAAATTTTTGAGATCTCTGGAAGAAAAATCGAATAGTCTTTTAATTTGGTTTCAGTTCCAGTCATGTATGAAAATTGTGACAAGTCAGTGTAGTAAAATTAAAACTAAAGAAATTAAATTGTGAAATAAACCGGATAAAAATGAAATGAACTTTTACTGTTGTAGGTTTTTTCGATTTTTAAGCACTATTATCTTCACATTTGATGAAACGAATTCAGTTATCTTCAATGTGATCAAGTTTGGAATTTTTGATTTTCAGGATTTTGATTTTTGTTTATTATTAACCAGATTTTTCGAGGCAATTAATTTATAAGATTGTATAAATAGTGGGCTATAAATTGTTCCCAGCAACTTATTAGGGAAATTCCATTACGAAAAGATCCTTTGGAGCACCATAATGATGAGACCCAGACCCGAAATCTTGAAGTGAGAGCCGATGCTAACTTTTTGAGACGCACACACACACACACACACACACACACACACACACACACACACACACACACACACACACACATATATATATATATATATATATATATATATATATATATATATGTGTGTGTGTGTATGTGAGAGAGATGTATGTCGACGCACACAAAAATCAGACAATACAACACAGTCATAAAACCGGAGGTATTATATGCAAGCGAGACGCTAGCACTCCACACAAAAGCTACCATGGAGGATATTTTGAAGGAAGAACGCAAAATTTTGAGGAAGATCCTTGGCCCGAGATTAACAGAAGATGGATACAG
This sequence comes from Callitettix versicolor, assembly GCA_022606455.1. NCBI lineage: Eukaryota > Metazoa > Arthropoda > Insecta > Hemiptera > Cercopidae > Callitettix > Callitettix versicolor. The sequence goes on from CM040189.1 coordinate 63,882,977, forward strand.
GTTGCACTCCCGGAAGACCACAGAGAATATATCGAACCTGGCAGCAGATATCAGAAAAAGGAGGCTTCGGTTCTATGGACACATCAGTAGAATCCCAACAACGAGACTTACCAACAGAATCCTTAAGTATATACAAGGTGTCAAATCAACAACGTCGTGGATCGCACAAGTCAGAATAGACCTACATGACGCAGAAATAGACTCAACAGACGTTGAAGACAGGAACACATACAGGAGAAAGATGCTCGGTTGGAAGGTCCCAGAGAATGAAATCCCAAAGAGAGCAGGGGTATAATAGACGGAGGAGTGGATGAGGATCCATGGGGACAGGATGAGTGAGGTGTGGAGGATTAAAAGGAGCAAGACATGAGTCGGAGTGCTTTGTGTGATCCAACAGGGTCTATACGCAGATAATAATAATAATAATAATAATAATTATTATTATTATTATATATATATATATATATATATATATATATATATATACAGGTGTGTGTGTGAGAGAGAGAAAGAGAGAAGGAGAGAGAGAGAGAGAGAGAGAGAGAGAGAGAGAGAAGATAGATAGAGCGAAAGAGAGCGGGGAAGTGCTTTTTTGGATAAAGAAAAGTGTTAAAATCGGATTTTTAAAATCGGCTCTAAAGATTTTATTAAAATTTGCTCAAATGCAGTTTATATGAAACTGAACAAAACGTATAACTTCATTTACTTACAGGATTATAAGCAGTATAAAGAAACATAACACAATTACAAATGTAAAATGAAATCGTGGCTTGTTTATTTTGCAATTTTTGAAATTCACTTTCGTAATCAGTGTTAAAATCTGCATAAAGTACAATTTAAAATTTTCATATTCAAATAGAGAAAATGAAAATAAACGTGCCAGATCAGATTTCATTTTCGTATGCATTTGAAATGCCATTTGAACGCTTAGAATGCTAATATATGCAGATTTTAACGCTGATTGTATTGTATTGGTGAAATTGGATTTTCATAAAAGCGTAAGATCACGAAAATATGGTTGGACATTTCCTTTTATCTCGCCAGCGAGACAGATGCGTGTAACAGGATTCCGGTGCAAATTGATAGTATAGCCTAATTGAGCTAGTTTTGATTCAAATTGAAGATTGATTGCGCCTAACATAAATGTACGTTGAAACACAGGGGTTGCAAAGTCGGGTAACAACCATTGAACGGCGCCATACAATAAACACATGAATGCTCGACCTCCGCCCATATAACCGACCCTACGCAAAGGGCTGCCAGTAATTAATTAAGCTATTACGTCGGTCAATGGGCAGAGGTTTTAGTGGAAGTGAGACCACTAACAGGTCTTTGAAAACAAATTTAGTTAGTGATCTAAAAAAAGTAAAATTTTACTCCATACAATAAATTCTTCTGTAGTGATATAAACTGAGAGGAAAATTAGTTTTTAGTGAGTTTCCTTGGATTTGAGAGAATTGGTTTTACGCTTGAAAGAACACAGGCATACGCACACATGTTATAAAAATAATAACAATCACTGTAGATTTGGATTCTCAAGGCCAGTATCAGAAAGTAGTAAAATACTTGATGAGAATGATATTATCAGGAACAGTGGAAGATTCTACATGTTGAAAAGATAAAAAGAAAATGATAAGAAAAAAGAAAATGGAAAATTATATATTAAATCTAACTTCATGGTAAAGCTCGGAACCACGTAATTAAGGCTGATTTTGACATATAACTTTCTTAAAAGGTCATTAAAAATTGTATATAAATCAATTTTAAATACATGATTATGCATTTCTCTTAAATTTTGATCATATAAGCTATAAGCACTATTAAAGTCAAAAATGCTAATTTGAAAAAAAGGCATATTTATTTTTTTTTATTAGATTTACTCTCAATTCGTAATTTCGATTAATTTAAATTTCGCTACATTCAGTTCAGCTATAAATTTTTAAATAAATACACGGGCAGATTTTAAAGTTTTTTATACATTCTGGGCCGGAAATTTAGGACCGCAGCGGTCCATGCATTTTTTTTAGAAACAGATGGATTAAATTTGAGAAAGAATTGATAAAAATCGTTTTATAAAAATTTGCAACTAAATTTTGACAGTATAAGAGCGTCAAAACCGATACAGAAAAATGGGAATACTAGACTTATAAATTTTTAACAAAATCAGACAATGGGTTTTATTCAAGCGATGTGAACGAACACACACAAAAACAGGTAAAACTTTTCAGGAATCTGAGGATTAAAGGAACTAATAGTTTCATCAAAATTCTAAAATCAATGTTTTCATGATCATTATATGTACTCTCTTTGTATCATAATTTGCCAGTTTGTAAGGCAAACTGAACTTATAGATAAGATGAAATTCAGTAATTGCTTACCTGAATTATAAGGTTATAATGTAGTAATATTTTGTAAAGAATAAAGGTCTCCTTGTAGGTGCGTTTCAAATCTAAATAGCACTTTTGTATGACTTAAAGTACAATGAATAAGAGCTGCTCGTAGATGTCTCACTGACGTGATAGAAACTCTTTTCCAAAAAAGTAATGTCACAATAATTTTTGATATCTTAGGCCACACTTTTTCTAAATCTGAAATATATTCACTGTCACAATAAGTCTCCATAAATTATAATTTAAAAGTTTTCAACCCTGTTGGAAATTAGTTGCCTTTCCACTCGTATTAATGCTGATTGCGATAATGAAATCAGTTTTACGAATGTAAGTTAAAAACGATATGACTTTTTCAGACTTTCAATTGTAGATATTTTAAAACTTTGAAGGAATTTTGATTGGTAGCAAACTTTCCAATCTAATACAAATATAAATACTTATATTTTGTAGAGACATTATCTCTGTTGTGTGTGTGTGTGTGTGTGTGTGTGTGTGTGTGTGTGTGTGTGTGTGTGTGTGTGTTTTAGAGTAATGTACTGTGTGTTAGTGTGTAAAACATTAAATATAAAAATGTTGTCCAGAGTTTAGTATCAGCGCTCATGTTAAGGTTTGGGTCATTAAATTTTGATCATTGCAAATACAATAGCTTGCTGGACACTTCATAAAACTCAACATTAGACCTACTTGCAAAGCAGGAAGTGTTTGGCACATTTAAAACTGACCCTTATTAAAATAAACTGAGTAAAACAATTTGTTGTATGACGTCACTAAACGTTAGCGCCACCATTAATCAACTTCCGCAGAAACATAATCCGTCTTTCTTCGGGAAACCTTCAGCCTTCAATCCTGAGAAGATTAATTCTTTGCTAGGCTCTGTCACATTTTAACACTGCTTTTCAATCTGCAACTGTAATGATTTTGCGAATTTATTTTTCGTTTCTGTGACACACGGATCGATTGTAATGTGGCGGTAGTAAAGTTTTGTTTAGCTGCAGTAGTTATGTGTTATTGTTTCGTTATTTCAACAAACAATGATTTATTTATAAACAATGATTCATTATATATGATTCATTATATTCCTTTTATAGTTTCTATATTAATTGCTTAATATTATAAAATAAATTGTCCATCCGTAACAGATACTATGTCCTGACCTAACTTCATAAAATTCAAAACTATCTGATTTTTTAAATTTTTGACAAGAAGAATATAAGTAGTTACGAAAAATTCGATGTATAATTTAGATACTTCTTAAATTTTCTGAACTGTTTAAATTTTAATTCCGAATTTCCGAGACACTTTTTATACTTTTACTTAAAAACGCTATACAAATATATATATATATATATATATATATATATATATATATATATAACGTATTAAATAAATGAATAAAATAAATTTAATACAATTTATTTTATTTTTATTTTATAAACTTATTATTTTATTTTACGAATTTAAAGTTTAACTCAAAGAAAAGTATTTTTTAAATCATTTTTGAGAAAAGTATTAACAGTTATCGATTTTAAATTATACTCCTATACAGCTCGTGTTCAATGTATAGACATCCACTAACAAAAAATTCTATTATTGAACAAAAAGTAAAAATAATGTATAATTTTTTCTCTTCCTTTTTAATTTTAATTACTATAATTTGTTCGAAATCACAAAAAATTAATACAGCTAGTTTTTAGCAACATAACCTTAAACGTATTATAGCCAATCAGTTCAATAAAATCAGCTTATCGTTACGCATTAATTTAAAACAACAGATCTTTTAATATAACTACCAAAATTAAATTAACGATTCACTTCATATTATTCTTAAATCGGTCAAACGTCTTTGTAGTTTTCGTAGTGTAGTGGTTATCATACTCGATTTACGAGCAAGGAAGGTCCTCGGTTCGACCCCAAGCGGAAACACGGTAACTTTTAATTAAAATTAATTTAATAAGACACTTGCAACGCTCAACATATACTGTTTATATATCAATACAAACATGTTCCTTGCATTACGCATCCCGCAAAATCCAGCATTACAACCATCCTTAAAACATGATACATGTTAATAATATCTTTCTCTCGCAAAAAATAAAATTAATTTCTATAAATAGTATAGCTTTACTTCATACTTTAGAAAGCTACATGTCCATACTTCAGTAAGCACTCATGTGTCGTGAACATATTTTATTGCAAGACGAATATATCTCTGAATTATTCTGAAACAAATATCATAAATTTATTTGATAAAATATCTGATCACGAACTTTTAAAAAGGAAATATTTTATATTTGTTAATTATTTCTTATCAAAATCCGTTTAAAATATTCGATATTAAAAAAATCATTATTTCTTAATTTTCACTTTTAAATTAACATGATCTTACAATCTCAGTAAGCAAAGAAATCTTAATTTAATTAAATTTTAAAATGTAAAACATTTCATTGTAAAATATAATAATCGCTGCACGAAGCATTCTCGCTAACGTAATGCAACCGATTTACCAAAAACGTAAAAATAATAAATAATTTAAATTATACATCTTTTAATTTCCCTTGCATAATCACCGTTAAGATTGACACGAATTATCATTTCATATTTTCAAATTATACTAAACCGTTGTCATGTTCATTTCTGTATTTTCAATACACTTTAGAAATACTAAACATGTACGCCGATTTGAACACAGATTACTGTTATAAATTCAGGCTTTAAAAATTATAATGAAGTTTGGATTTCTTTAAATTGTGAGTTAACGCCATCTGGAAAGGATTGAACGCCATCGTCACAGTTTACTTAAAATTTGCTACACTGACTTAAATTACATGTCCTCATACGTGTACACAATTTTAGCAAAATATGATGAACAAAATTCCAGAAATATATCCGACTTTGCAAAGTCTATTTTCACAGCCATAGATATCCATTCAGTTGAAAACATATTCGCTCCAGTTGACACTGCCTCAGTGAGTCAGATTATTTATTACTGTACTGTGATGTTATACCCCGCCCGCATATAGGCCTACATTGACCTCAGTGGTTGTGGTAACTGTGCAATGATAGAGATGCATCACTTCCTTCAACCAACTTTTACATTTTATATTGCATAGAGCGGTTTCATAATTCAAAACTTGCGCTATAGAATTTGAATAATTTACAGAAAAATGTTTAGTAACTTTATTGTTGTTGTAAAACGTATTGTCGATTATTAGCGAATATCCATTAGTACTCGTATATGGAGTACTGAGAAATGCCATCTTTGCCTCTAAACATTGATACCCAGACTCGGAAAACTCTCTCCAAACGTTTTAAGATGTCGTTAAAATTTATACAGATACACATACACACACACACACACACACACACACACACACACACACACACACACACACACACACACACACACACACACACACACACACACACACACACACACACACACACACACACACACACACACACAAGCACGCACGGTTCTTACGTGTAACTAAAAAAAAATCTAATGATAATGTTAATTCCAATGCGAATGAATATTATGACTCGCTGGTATTATTTATGTTTAATCAGCTGATAAAATAAGTATCCTTAATATAAAAATAACCTGAAAAATAAATTCATATTAATGGAGATTTATTTATGAGAAATCAATAATGACTGTCAAAGTGTGTATTGTGCGTGCTGTGCAACTAAATAAAAACGAGCAATCTACGCATTTATATATCGTAAGCTTTTGGTTGTATTCGAAATTAGGCCATTTGTCAGTCTACCAACCAAAATGAAATGGAAAATTAAGTTTTCGGCCGGCTGGAATTCAGTCCATTAGCTTATGTAATTATCCATTATTTACTTATAACGAGGAAGCTTTTCCGTATTGCTTTCTAACAACAGAATAAGACGTATAAAAATGTCGGAAAAACAATAAAACGTGAAAAACTTACTTTACTTCCATTCATGACCGTTAGTTTAGTTAGGTGTTGCTGGTTTTGACAATGCAATTAAATTAACATGGAATTTATAGGAGTAGGCCCACATACTAATAATAAGGGAGATGCCTCGGTGGCCTAGTTGATAGCGTACTGGGCTTTCATCCCGAGGACCCGGGTTCGATTCCCGGCCAGGGCTTGGCATTTTCATACGCTATAAATCATCCCATCGTCTGCATTAGCCCAAGTGTGCACAATAGTCGGACGTTAAAAAAAAAAAAATACCAATAATAAGAATTCGCAGGTATAAATTCATTAATTCATTAATAAATTCATTAAGGTATTAATATTAATTAAATACTTAAATAAATAATTAATTATAAAGAAATATGTAGGCATATTGATTGCTTTTTAGGACACTTGTATCTGATATGTAATTTTTAATTATACCTTGGCTTACTTTAAATCACAATAACCAAGATATGAAGAAAAATAACCGGGTAATTCAGCCTTGCAGAGAATGTTTTATATTAAGTTTACGAAACTTTAAATTTTAAAAGGCCATAAAGTTTTACTACTGTCCCACCTGAGACATATGATTCAGGAAGACTTACCGTGGATGCCTGCTGCGTCAGTGATGTCTATACATCTGTCTGGTCAGCACTCTTTTACTACCAATTTGTGCCTCAGTGCTAACTAAAACCTTAAGGTTTTCTTCTAAATTTTGAATACATCTCTCCTGACCGAACTGTAATTTACCTGATTGCTATTGTTCATTTAAAATTTACACGTACGCAAATTTTATAATCATTTTCATATCGTCTCTTTTTTTCTTCGACGTCTTCCGACTCATGGCTTCCATTTGATTCTATCCTCTCTATCTCACTTTCGTATCAACTCCTTCTCTCCAACTACGTCTCGGTCTTCCCTTTTTTTGCGACCATGTAATTTCTATTTTTGAATCTGTTCATGAAGGCGATTTTCGACCATCCTTTAGACACGATCGAACCATCGAAGTTGTTTTGTCTTAATGTCGTCTGCAATGGTGTGCTTCGTATCCATGATTTCACGGATTGTTAATTTTTTAAATCTTTATCAGTTTCGACCGTTTGCGTCTCCTCGCCAATTGTCCCATTTCTGTAGCTTTTAGATATTTTTTGTTTTTTGTTTCAGTGCTTTACTTCGTTTATACTTTTTATAATTGTATTATAATAATAATTGTATTATAATATGGGATTGTATTATTATAATCCCATATGATACTGTGCAGTATCCTTGTTGCTTTACTTCTTTTCTTGCTGTGTCTAAGAGTCCATCAGTAATAATTGTTATTCCAAAATACTTGTAAGTTGTACACCCTTTGATTTGTGTATTGTGTTCCGGTAGAAGATTACTGTTCTATGACTCAATGCACATGTTTTGAATTAGGTTTAGGTTTAGCAAAGATATCGAATCTTGAAACATTGAGATGTTCTTACAAATTTTACTCGTGCTACAATTATATGTGAAGAAATTCAATCTCAAAAATGCTTGCTTTTTGGCTAACAGTTTGAAAAATATTTTCTCTAAAAACAATAATGATGAACAAATGTAGGGCAGACACTGATTTTAAATGGTAACTCACATTTTTTCATCTGTGAATGAATAAACATTAATATAATATAACTAGCTGTTACCCGTTGCGGCTTTGCCTGCAATTATAATGTAAGCAATAAAATTTATAGTCGATTTTCAAAATCAGAATAGGTCATTTCATTTTAATATATTGCTATATACAATATTATACGATTTATAGTTTTCGGCCGAGACATATAAATTTTTGCTACTCGATACTCTAAAACAGGGTCCCGTCATATTTTAATAAAATACTGTATTATTAAAAAGTCATTATTATATAATTAAACTGGAATAGTATTGTGTTTATCTCAGATACCTAAAACGTGTTCACACCAAATGTAATCTCATTTGGTTCAGTAGTTAAAGTGTATTTTAATAACAAACAAATAAACAAAAACAAACTTTCAGAAATATAATATGATTAGCTGTTACCCGTCACGGCTTTGCCCGCAATCATAATATACATAAAAGATCATGCATTACCGTGTTAGGACCAACAACCGTGTTAGTTAAGTTTTGGAATACTCTTTAAAAAAAATTAAGGTTTTTTTCCTGCATCACCGTTTAACCCAACAACCGTGTCAGTTAGGTTTGGAGTACTCTTTTTAAAAAAATAAATAAAGGTTTTTTTAATGCTTCACCGTGTTAGGCCTAACAACCATATTAGTTTGCTAATGAAGTATTCTGTAAAAAAATATAAAGATTTTTCACGCATCACTATGTTAGGCCTAACAACCTTGTCAGGTTATGTAGCCTAGTATTTTTAAAAAAAATATAAAGGTTTTTTGACGCATCACCGTGATAAGTCCAACAACCGTGTCAGGATATGTAGTACTCTTTAAAAAAATTTAAAGGTTTTTTCACGCATCACCGTGTTAGTTAAGTTATGGAGTACTCTTTAAAAAAAATATAAAGTTTTTTCCATGCATAACCGTATTAGGCCCAACAACCGTGTCAGTTAGGTTATGGAGTACTCTTTTGAAAAAAATAAATAAAGGTTCTTTTAATGCATCACCGTGTAAGGCCTAACAACTATGTTAGTTAGCTTATGGAGTATTCTTTAAAAAAATATAAAGATTTATCACCCATCACTATGTTAGGCCTGACAACCGTGTCAGTTAAGGTTTGGATACTCTTTAAAAAAATAAAGGTTTTTTTCACACATCACAATCATAGGCCCAGCATGATCATATCAGTTAGGACATATCAGTTAGGACATAACTAAAGACATATCAGTTAGGATATGTAGTATTCTTTAAAAAAATATAAAATTTTTTTACACATCACCGAGTTAGGCCTAATAACCGTGTCAGTTAATATACTTAGTATTCTTTTAAAAAAATTAAAGTTTTTTCACACATCACCGTGATAGGCCTAACAACCGTGTCAGTTAGGATATGCAGTATTCTTTAAAAAAATATAAAGGCTTTTTACGCATCACCGTGTTTGGCCTAACAACCGTGACAGTTAGGATATGTAGCCAAATAATGTTTAAAAAAATATAAAGGTTTTTTTACGCATCACCGTGTTTGGCCTAACAACCGTGTCACTTAGGTTATGCACTATTCTTTTAAAAAATGGGTTTCCTATCATCCAAACCCGTGTTAGACGTATTTTTACTGATCTGTAGATCAGTAAAACAATAAAAATATGTCTAAAATCAGTACAACACGGTACCGATTTTCGCCGGTAGCAATTTTGAGGTTATGTTGGTCACTTTTATTTTCGATTTTTATCGTACTTCTCCTGCTTTCATATTTTGGATTTTTGCTTTTGGGCACATAATAAAGCATTTTAGTAAGAGAAATATCGAAAACTCCAATAGATGCTGCACTGCATATTTACCATTTTTTCATATAATGTAATTACACAAATATATATACTACCTTACAATTAAAGTATCCTAATAAAATTTTATATAATATATATATTCTGCTCTCTGTTTTACAAACATTGAATAGTCTTAAATGAAAAATACCAGATTGTGATCATTAGATGAAAATGTAACATTAAAAACAATAATTTTGCAATAAATAAAACATAGATTAAAATTTGTAAAATGGGATTAGATCTATGTCCATCTCAGGTGCCTAAATCTCATGTTCAGTAAACAGTAATTAAACCTAACTATAGTTAACAGATGTTACAAAACTAAAAACTGATAAATATTTTGGGCTGGGTAAGTAGTATAATGACGTTTTGTAAAACGGGAATAGGCCAATATGTATCTCTGATACTTAAACCATATACGTACCGAATTTCATCTCAATTGGTCCAGTGGTTAAAGCGTGATTGAATAACAAACAAACAAACAAACAAACACACAAACTTTCAGAAATATAATATGAATTAGATAATATAAATATAATATAATAATATAAACACAAAATATACTTGTGTGTGTGTGTGTGTGTGTGTGTGTGTGTGTTGTGTGTGTGTGTGTGTGTGTAAAACTGAAGATCAGATTTTCAAATAAAGAAAGTTTCTAATCAATTAAGAAAAACATTTTTTCCCTTTATTTATTAAAATGTTTCTTTATGTATTTAATGTTATTAAATGTTGTTACTGTTTGGAAATTCGCTCCCATCACGCCACCGAACTGCATATAGCGATTGTTTTCCATTTTACTTCATACAGTGACTTCACAATTAACAGTAAGAAAAATTTCAGAAACTTGACACTGAATGTCAGCACATAAACTCAGTTGAGTGCCATAACTTGAGTTGAATCTTATATTTACTTAAAAAGGCAGTGGAGAGCTAGCTCGTGCATGGAAGACGTAAAGTGGCCATTATTACTTTCTTTCAAGTTCCGCCTTTCCGATGTTGTTTCAAAAACTGTTTTGCCTTAATAGATCTGCTGAAGGAACCGCAATCGTGTAACGCTCTTTCTCTAATTAAATTAAAAACAAACATTTTTAAGCTCTAAACCCAACTATCGCGTAAAGCGGACATACATTTTAAATTTAAAAGCGTTTGTAAGACATTCAAAAGTGATACTTATTGTGTTTGCCTATGAACATATTTCGAGAGTAAATATGTTAGTTTTATGAAATAAAGAAGTTTGCTTCCTCTTTAAAACAAATTCAATTGGAAAATTAACTAACTGAATGGCCATAAAAAAAAAAAAAACTCCTGACCTTGAAAATAGTACCTGAATTTCACTCTAGTGGAAATTTCCTGATAATGTCATCTGGAACACGTAACGTAGTGTTCGTTTATGTTTAAGTTTAAGTTTAAGTTTAAGTTTAAGTTTAAGTTTAAGTTTAAGTTTAAGTTTAAGTTTAAGTTTAAGTTTAAGTTTAAGTTTAAGTTTAAGTTTAAGTTTAAGTTTAAGTTTAAGTTTAAGTTTAAGTTTAAGTTTAAGTTTAAGTTTAAGTTTAAGTTTAAGTTTAAGTTTAAGTTTAAGTTTAAGTTTATGTTTAAGTTTATGTTTATGTTTATGTTTATGTTTTATGTTTATGTTTATGTTTATGTTTATGTTTATGTTTATGTTTATGTTTATGTTTATGTTTATGTTTATGTTTATGTTTTTGTTATTGTTTATGTTTATGTTTATGTTTTTTTGTTTGTGTTTTCGTTTTTGTTATTGTTTTTATTTTTGTTTTTGTTTCCCTTTTTTGTGTTTTTATTTTTGTTATTGTATTATTTTTGTTATTGTTATTGTTTTTCTTTTTGTTATTGTTTTTGTTTGGTTTTTTGTGTTTGTTTTTGTTTTTATTTTTGTGTTTGTCTTCATTTTATTTTGTTTTTGTTTTTGTTATTGTTTTTGTTGTTGTTATTGTTATTGTTTTTGTTATTGTTTTTTATGTATATGTGTTGTTTTTGTTTTTGTTTCTGTTTTTGTTAATGTTTATTTTTATGTTTATTATTATGTTTTTGCTTTTGTTTTTCTTTTGTTTTGTTTTTCTTTTTGTTATTGTCTTTATTTTCTTGTTTTTGTTGTGGTTTTTGTTTTTGTTATTATTGTTTTTCTTTTTTTGTTTTTGTTTTTTTTATTATTTTTTTCTTTTTCTTTTTGTTTTTGTCATTATTTTTGTTGTAGTTTTTGTTTGTTTTGGTTTTAGTTTTTGTTTTTGTTTTGTTTATGTTTTTGTTTTTTATTTTTTTTTTTTTTTTTTTTTGTTATTATTTTTGTTTTTTCTTTTGTTTTTGTTTTTGTTTTTGTTTATGCTTATGTTTTTGTTATTGTTATTGTTATTGTTATAATTTTTGTAATGGTTTTTGTTTTTGTTTTTTTTGTTGTTGTTTTTTGTTGTTTTTGTTGTTGTTTTTGTTTTGGTTGTTTTTGATTGTTGTTTTTTTGTTTTAGTTTTTTGGGGTTTTGTTTTTGTTTTTATTTTATTTTTTGTTATTGTTTTTTATTTGTTAATATTATTGTTTTTGTTTTGTTATTGTTTTTGTTTTTGTTAACGTTTTTGTAATTGTTATTGTTTTTGTCTTTTTTTATTGTTATTGTTTTTGATTTTGGTTTTATTTTTTTTTTGTTTTAGTTTTTTGTTTTGTTTTTGGTTTTAGTTTTTTTTTTATTTGTTATTTTTGTTTTTGTAATTGTAATTGCATTCCTATTTTGTATTTACTCAGGTTCTGATACAACATAAATCTAAAATGAATATTAAGAAGTGTTTTAGACTTCAGTGTTACATTTCATAGTCTTTGGTATTAGTTTCACAAATTATATCTTATTTTTTTAAATTCAAATTCTATAATGAATTTTTACATACACGTTAAAAAATAATAATAATTTTTTCCTCATTGTATTTAAAATTTTGGTTTTTCATTGTTTTTTTTACCAGAAAATAATGTTATTCAAAATAATATTTAGTTAGTTCTCTTAAGCTAAACTAAACGGTAAAACATTCAGTTACTAAAATTTTCACAAATGCAATACATTAAAAAAATATTGAAAATTTCTTTAAAAAAATATAATAATAGGCATAAATTATTATGAGGCAACGTTCTGTGAGGTACATTCTTGTATTACGGTAAAGCTAAATAAATTAAGCTAAACAATTACTGCCATGAATGATTTTATGAATAACTTGAGTTCATCTTCTTGGACAAACAATTTTCATTTGAAAGTAGGTTGGCATTGCCTCGGGTCTTTAAGGAATAAATGAAATCCTAGCTTGATCTATCAACAGAATGCTCTAGAGCAATGTAACCTTTTATTAAATAGCTTACTTATAGAAAACGTTTTATAAATTAAACTTACTTTGAAATTAATTTTTTAAACATGTTTTAATACATTGTAACAAAGTGACATTTTTTGTCTAATTTCACCCTATAAGAAGTATATATTTAATTATGATTTGGAAAATCGATATTGATGGTTTTTGAGGCCATATAAGAATAAAAAAATTGTTTTTACTTGAATATATGTCTGTCACTGTGTATGTGAGTCTATACATCACTAAACACTAAACGAATTGACCGACTTCGATTGACCGATTTTGGTTTGTAAGTCTGCTTTAAAAGGTGCTTTTTTAACGTCACTAAAAAAAATATATTTACCAAATTTTATTCAAATTTATCCATGAGTACTGAAACAAAGCAGTCACCATATATTCAACAAATTTAGTTCATTAACTATTGAAAGAATCTGGGAAGTTGGTAAAACGTATCAAAACTGGTTCATCAAAATTTTTAATATTTGAAACAAAATTAAGTGTAAGAAAAACGATTTTAAAAAAATTCATATTTGTAAAAGTATTTTTGGTCAAAAATGTTTATTATTTTTTTTAATTTAAAAAAGGGTTTCGATATCAGCAAATTTTATAAAAATCAATTTCATCAATTAGATTAGTTTCGATCATGCGTATATACACAGAGAAGGGAAACATAGACAAGACAATCACTTTCTTGCTTTAGAGACCTGGAAAAGGATAGATCAATCAAAACCTCAAGAACTACATATTTTATTACCGACCATCATACTTAATGCTTTAATTAGTGAAAAAGTAAAATCGCAGAAAAAATGCCCAAAACCTGTTATATACGTAAAAATCTCAAAATTTGTACACTCCCCATACTTACTTATGTTCAGTGTAATGAGAGATACAAATGTATAACAGCAGATATATCCTAAATGTAACTGTTTTATAAAATAAACTAAATATAAGAGTTCTCAGACGTCCAGAATCAAAGGAAAGAAATGTAGCAGTAACCTCAGTAGTCTATTGATTTTGAAAAAGACACATCGTCCAATGGTCGTTAATAACGTACTAAACCCGTTGTTAGTCAGCTAACCTGATTCGTTATCGAGTCAATGGGAATACTTTTATGTTCTAAGGATCTAAGGGTGTCCTTAACAAAGAGGAGTTGAAATAAAAGCTTAAAAGAATAACTTTTAATAAAATGAAAGCGGATTTATAATGACATTTCACTTTAAATCGAACACGGTACAATTAAGAAACGACAAGAAATTTTGCTTTTAGCATTGTTTTAGTGAAATGTGTATTTAATTTTTAACTTAAACTAGTTTAAATTTTTTACACAGTGAGATATATTGTGACCGAGTGCAAAAATGTAGTTTGTAGCATAAGCATACAAGAATAACGTGGTCATCAATTTTTTGGTAAAAAGAAATTAATAATTATTAAAAATAGGGTTTACTTCAAACTGACTATAACGGTTTCAGATCAAACTTGTTCAAATGCAATCCTTCAGCACCGAAAACAAAACTCACAATCCACCGCCTAAATAAAATTTGGTTCAAAGTTATGCAACTCAGTTATAATCACTGATTACGATGGTGTAATCAGATTTTAAAAAAGGTGTGATTTATACAAGACGAGAAAATGGTAATATTTTAAATAATTAATGACCGTTATTTTGAAACTTTTGAACAATTTTTTCTGTATAACGAATATGTCCAAACTATTAAAACAATGAAATTTTGTGCTAAGTTTCAGTCAAATTGGACTGAAATGGCGAACAATAAAACTGCTGAAACACACACACACACACACAACACACACACACACACACACACACACACACACACACACACACACACACACACACACACTCACAGCTTTCCTACTTTATGCCAGTTAGATTATAATGAAGACAAGAGATCAGCGTTAACGGTAAGGATAAAGCAATGGAAGTTTTTACGAGATACTCGTAATCCCTCAATACATTTTCTAGAGATTTTCAATACATAATGCTCGAACAATTGTATTTCAGGTGGAAAATCTGTAAAATTTGCAAACTATACATACATACTAAGATTAATCAAAGATTTTTAATAATTGATGTTGTCTACTGCAACTTTTAAATGAACTTTGGCAAATGTCAAAGTTATTTATTCAAGGAAACCTAAATGTGTTCAAATGTCAAAAGAATACTTCTTCGTAGAATCAATATAATTTTTCTACTTCGTTTATTGAAAAACTAATGATGTAATAATTCCAATAATCGGAATAACTGTATTTAAATTTAAAATTGTTTTTTTACAAAAAATTGAAGGTACGACTCAAACTGAGTTGGAAGAGAGGTTATTTTTATATTTAAGAAACGTGATATTCAATTTTTATGACCTAGATACGTTATGAAATCTTGGAAGGTGTGCATCGAGAAGGAATTGCCCCATCTGATAAAATTGAATTGCTATCATATGTCATCGCATCTCCTATAATCTGATAAGCTTTGCACTTCGAGCTCGGCGTTTCTGATCTCCTGTTATTGTTATATATTATTCGTAAGGTTCTATATTCTAGTAAAACAGGATAATAATATTATTACTGATATACGTAATATCAGTAACATTCTAGTACGTACGTATCAGTATACGTTCTTAGTTTTTCGATTTCAAATATGAACCATAGAAAATTTTAAATAGTCTCAAAAATGTCACATGCAAATTGAATATTAATATATTTATTAAACGTATGGGGAAATTCAAAAGACAAGAAATTTTATAAATTTAAAAATTCAAATATTCACAGTTTTCATTGTTTAAGCCGACAAGATAGAAACAAATAAACTAACAACATTTAATAACGTTACATAAACAGACGTTTCAATAAGGGAGCATAATGAGTAACAAATATGAACATGAACAGCATTTCCAATTCAAAAACAGTATTTAAAAATAGCATCTCCGCTCTCTAACAGCGCCATAGAAGTAAGTGGCCAAAGGGTAAATTTTCAGACCAGTAAATTAATTGCTTGTGTAGAAAGTAAGACCTGGATTAATCGAGAGGTTATCAAAACAAAAAATAATCCCTGTACGCTGCTTTCACACTGACGTGATTGAAAAAAATTTCCAAAATTCTTTTTTTATTTCACACGTTCTTGAAAATATGATTTTACTATTATAATCAGCAATTAAAATCTGCACGTAATATCATTTATCATTTTTTACATTATATTTAAAACACGTACGTTAATCCTCTTCGCCACACATAAGTTAGTTTTATCGTATTTTCAATGAATATAAAAATTAAAATGTTCATTCATACAAAATTTTAACTCTCTTAAGAATTGTGAAAATCTAATTTTACATTAAAACGTTATGTTACATTAAAACTTGTTAAAACGTGTTGTTACATTAAAAAGTTATGCGTTTTAATGATTTAAAATGGTCGTAATTTTCGAATGATAGAGCGAATTTTGTTGAAAAACGACGAACATGTCCAAGCTATAGATAAAATTAACTTTTGTGACAAGATTAAATATCTTATCGACATACATGCTTGTAGTTTACCAGCTTCCTGGAAATACAATTTAAAAAAGGAAATTGACAACACCACTAGACCAACTCATCCGGAAACATCAAAGGAATTCGGGCGACTTTAATATTGCCTTCAAAAATCAATTGATTTTTAACTACTTTAATGTGTAACGTCCACATTAAGCCATAGACTCGTCGAAGTATTTACGACGAGGGCTCGACGTTAACAGAAAGAGTAGGTATAGAATCTACATATAAAAGGTCGATAGGTAGGTATTGAAAGAGTAAACGCCGATATATGGTAGGTATAGAATCTACCTATAGAACGCCGACAGGTAGGTATTGAAAGAGTAAAAAGGTGGTAGGTATTGAAGCTACCTATAGAACGCCGAGAGGTAGGTATTGAAAGAGTAAACGCCGATATATGGTAGGTATAGAATCTACCTATAGAACGCCGACAGGTAGGTATTGAAAGAGTAAAAAGGTGGTAGGTATTGAAGCTACCTATAGAACGCCGAGAGGTAGGTATTGAAAGAGTAAACGCCGATATATGGTAGGTATAGAATCTACCTATAGAACGCCGACAGGTAGGTATTGAAAGAGTAAAAAGGTGGTAGGTATTGAAGCTACCTATAGAACGCCGAGAGGTAGGTATTGAAAGAGTAAACGCCGATAAGTGGTAGGTATAGAGACTACATATAAAACGCCGATAGGTAGGAATTGAAAGAGTAAACGCCTATAGGTGGTAGGTATAGAACCTCCATATAGAACGCTGATAGGTAGGTATAGAAAGAGTAAACATTGATAGGAGGTAGGTGTACCTGTAGGTACACTGATAAGTACATACTGATAGGCAGAATGTACCTATAGAACGCTGATAAGTAAGTATAGAAAGAGTAAACGCCGAGGAGGTTAGAGAACTTATATAACTTACAACCATAAGTTTGCAATTTCAAAGACACATTTAATTGACGGTTACTCAATTTTTAACGACAGTTTAAAAATATGTCAAGATAGGCGTATATTTCAAGATCCCATGTACTAATTGATAGCTCCTTTAATAGCTAAGTTTGCTATCAAAATTCTTTACAAAATAATTGAAATTTTTAAACATCTCAAAAAGTCCGATATTTTTGTGACTCCTGTAGAATTTTTTTTAAAACGGATCCGTTTAAAGTATTAAACAACGCTTGAATACGTCAAAGGCTAAGGATAGAAAGAAGCAGCTCAAGTTGCTCAGACAAAGAAATATTGTTCGTTCCTTTTGATGTCACATTGTACTGGCAGAAATTGCAACGAACACGGAATGCTTGTGCTCAGTGTGTCTTACAAAATATTTACATAAATCTAGTTGAAATAAAAAAAAGTTTGAGCCCTCGTATATTTATGAAGATTAGAAATTTTTAATTTAAACGGTGACTTTCTCCAGTAATTTATAAACGAAAAAATGTTTATGTATTAAAATTAATTATTTTTTTAATGTAAAACAAAATAAAGATACGATGTTATTCGCGAATAGGCCCTATTTATCCGAATGAGCTTTTGGAGGAGTAATTGGAGGAGTACCAGGGTGTACAAACGTAAAAGTAGAAATATACACAGATCCTAAACTCTCAAACATATTTTAATAAATAATCAGACTATAAATAAACACATTTTATGTTCCATGTTGTATGTTTATGATGAATGATATTGTTGTTTATTTTGATAGAAAACTGAATCGTTGTTTCAATTAATTGAATGTCATTTCAGTAACTAACGTAAAACGATCTCTTTTGTTTGAAAAACAAGAGAAAAGGATAACATTTAACCAAGCTATTAGAACTTACAACTAATTTGAGAGCAGACATTTTAGTTTAGTTAAACTCTTTAACATCAAATACTTATTTTGAAAAGCAACACGATTAGCAGAAAAATATTGAATTTAGTTACTATTTTATCACAAATTGATATATTAATCTATTTAACATTGTAGATTTTCCAGATTATTCCGGAATCATAACTAAGTACTATTTTTTAAAAATAGATGTTGCCACTGTAAGTTTTTAATTTAAATATTTCTGAAAATTAAATCCTTTATATAATAATTTTACACAATTATAATCTATAACAATTGAAAGAAGTTATTCTTATATTATACATTACTCACAAAATCCAACACTTCAAGCACATTGCTGAATGTACTGGACTTTTTCAAAATATTCACAATTATTTTCATTTACCATTTAATTTAAATATATTCTCTAATTACTTAAGATTCACTTAAAAATATATTAATTAGTATTCATTTATTAAGTTTGGTTCAACACTTCGTAAACGGTTAAAACAGAAAAAAATGATTTTTAATTTCGTGAAGTGTCCTACCGTCTGCGTCAGTTATGTCGTGGGTTCCGACTAGTTTTTTTAAAAAATCATGATTGAATTTTAATGAAGTGTTTATTATAATAATTATAATGAACCGATAAGTTATTAAAGCACAAACTAGATCACTAGACTTAATTAAACTATGCTGACAAAGCTTTGATACATGCAAAGAGCTGGTGGGACTATTATAGGAAATTTATAACATCTGTAAATTTAGTTATTTTAAAAAAAATCCATTGTCTTAACTTTTAATACACTATATACTTATACATACGAACATACACACACACACACACACACACACACACACACACACACACACACACACACACACACATCTCCCAGCACACTCCTGGCTGGGGTAGTAAGATCAGTACTCCTTTACGGAGCGCCGATTTGAAGCCAGGTTATGACATTCGCGAGCTATGCGCGCAAGGTTAGTGCGGTGCACCGCAGTGCGTTGCTGCGTCTTGTGAGTGGTTACCGTACGCTGCATGCGTAGTGGCGGGCGAACCCCCAATGGAGCTGATGGCTGATGAAAGAGCGAGGCTCTACTGCCGCAAGAAAGGTGTTGAGCCGCGGTATATAGGCATACAATGGCAATTACAGAGGAGCGAAATCGGACACTAGAGACATGGCAGTGACAGTGGGACGAATCAACAAATGGAAGATGGACATAACAACTCATAGGTAACATCCAGGATTGGTGCAACAGGGATCATGGATGGGGAGGTGGATTTCTACCTCACACAGATTCTCACTGGGCACGTTTGCTTCCGTGCATACTTGTTCTGTTTCAGGCTGGAAACAGACTCGGCTTGTCCCCTCTGTCTTCCAGCAGTGGACGAAGATACGGAGCATGTGTTTTTCCGGTGTCGGAGATTCGACGAGGAAAGGATGAAGCTGCAAACATATCTGCGAGGCAGCATTACACCGGAAAGTCAGGTTGCGACAATGATGGCTTCAGAGACCAACTGGAGGGCCATTGCTGGATTCGCTGCAGTGGTCATGAAGAGGTTGAGGGCTGAGAATCGAGAAAGGAGAGCCAACGCTGTAGAAGAGTAGGCCACTCCACCTTCCCACGAGGTAATGCCTTGCAGCGGTTCCTTGGGGGGGGGGTTTACAGAAGAGGAATGCTTTTGGTGGTTTGTTTAGTGTGTAACAATATATCTTAACTTGAGTTTGAACTTAATTTGAGTCTTCCACATTCTGGGGTAGTAACGATACCCTACCCCAGGTAGTCTATAAAAGATTTTTTCCATCTTTTTTTGGCATCGCAAAACACACACACAATATATATATATATATATATATATATATATATATATATATATATATATATATATATATATATATATACATATATACATATATACATATATATATATATATATATATATATATAGTATTTATGTAACTAATTTTTCAATGAAACTTAGCTATCAAAATGAGCTACATGTGAAACCGTACTTTATCGTTTTCTTTGCATACTCTTAATGCGATGAAAGACATAATGTTTGCATGAAACCTTATATATTTCATCCTGCAAATCATGCAAAGTTTTGAAGACAGCGGGCAAGGAAGTTAAACGCAGGATGCAGGAAGTTCAAAGTCACTTTAGAAGGAAGAAACTGAACTCACAAACTTTGCCAAACCTAATCAAAGTTGTGTTTTGACTGTCTTGGCAACATTTCGGCATAACTCTTAAACTATTTAAAACCAAACCAATATTTTAACGTTAAACTATTTTTGAACTCAAACCAAATGAGATGAATAGTTTGCAAATGTGCGCTTGTTTCGTGATATATTGCATATTTTGCAAATTTTGTTCTACAAATCGAGAAAATGACTTCGTTTTCAATGTAAAGTGGTAAATTGTTTGATGTAAAAGGTCACCATTATGTTTGGTAACAACAATTTTCGAACCTTTGATGAACTGAAGTTATAATAAAATTACTCGAACAGGAGAGGAATATGATTAATTTTTCAACTGGTGTTCATTACGTACCTGATGTATTCAATTTAAATCTAAACTCATTACAAAACAAATGCAAGTTATTTAATACAATGATTTTCATTAGGCTTATATTGACATAGTTGCAGAAAGCTAGATTATGAATAAAGAAGGTGAACAGGAACTGGCTATATTAAATAACAAGAACATATGACTTGTTTTAAAGGAAGACTCGGGAGAGGAAGGCATAATCCAGAGCTACACTATACTGGTGTTGTATTTGATTACAAATTAGAATGCTTCGATGGGAGAGTCATTGAAAAGAACAGATGAAAGCTTCATATTAGAAAGAATTATGGATTACAAACAACTGAACTATTTAAGAATAACAGACAGAGGAGGCTTTGGTTAGTGTTAGGGACAAGTACAGAAAATGAGGTCGATTTCAGCAAGAGGTTAAGGATCGAACAGGACCATAACGAAATCGATTTACGTACGTTCATTAGGTTCATATAATGTTCAGAAAACAAGTGAACCAAGTGTCGGCAGAAAATAGATCATTAGAAAAAAATCAACGAATCTGGAGAAAGCAGTAGATTAAAGTAAAACTTTGCGGTGTTATGGTTTTAAACCATTTGGACTCGTGAAACACATGTTTGAACTTGATTAATTCTAAAAGTACACGCGAGATTCTAATGAATGAATCATTCATTTACTAGAAACTCATTTTAGCAAAGTATGGATTTATAACAGTTTGCATTACTATTTTTTTTTGATTTAGAAACTCAGCTTTTTGGATAAAAGAAATTAATTTTTTTTTACAAAAAATCTGTTTTTTATTTCAATTTATTTGTAAATCAAAAGTGTAATAAACTTTGTGTAAAAGATAAATATTTACTACAAAATGTAATAATAGCGGCATGCAGCTGTTTCGCTGACGGATAGAAGACAATCCCCAAAAATATTTTTGTTTATCTTACATTTTTTGAAATTCAGATTTCACTGCTATAATCAGCAATAAAATTTGCATATATCACCATTAAAAATCTTTTGAAATACAATGAAAATAAAAAAAATTAACTCTGACCACCGTCACAAAATTTCTTAATTTCAAGAATTCTGAAAAAGAAAATTTATACAGTTTTAACGTTGATTAAGATAATGAAATTAGATTTTCAAAAAGCTTTTTGATAAAAAGATTACGAGTTTTTAAAGAATTTTTTTTAACTGTTGAACGAAATTTGCTGGTTAATGAATTCGTCCAAGCTATTAAGACAATCGAATTTTTGTCAAGTTTGAATCAAATCAGACTGAAATTGTTAACGTAAGCGACTAATACACATGCGCGCACTCACTCTCTCTCTCTCTCTCTCTCTCTCACACACACACACACACACACACACACACACACACACACACACACACACACACACACACACACACACACACACACACACACACACACACACACACACACACACACACACACACACACACACACACACACACACATATGTTTAAAATTTTAAAAAATTATGAAAACATGATGTAGAGGTTAGGGTAAGTGCTCATTTCAAGGATCGGTCTGAGTCGTATCACGATGGCTGCTCCAATATTTCATATCTCCAATAGCAATTCGCTAATAAATCAGCAGTGATAATACTTTGGTGATAATTCGTAAGAAATGTCGAATAGCAATAGGCCGTTACATCATACTGTAGCCGTTACAGTCATTCAGGCACAAAGTCAGTTGATTGAATTTCTCATCCCCCTACCAACAAGCATTTAATACCCTGAGGCAAGGCAGAGGGTGGTTCGAAATTTACTTTGGTTAGCGTCATCTCTTTTTTCCCTTTCTCACTATACTAAGTATGTAAAACGTATGGAAAATCGATCTTTACTTAATAGATCTATCCGTTTGAGGTTCTATATGACGTTCAAAAAAATCGCTCTTGACGTAATGGAACTATCCGTTTTCAGGTCCCTTAATAGTGCAAAAAGAAATACTAGGTTGTAGAATTTGTACGTGTATCCAGTATTGTTAAACACTAACTAGTTGAATGATATTGTAATGTCAAGCATGAGAGTTAATCTGCCTTGTATTAATATTTTTACTTTATACTAGTTAGACGAAGTCGGAGAATAGACGTCACACACGGAAAAGGTAGTAACTAGAGTCAAACTTGCGGACAGATTCAAGATCTAGCGAACATATATTCTACCGACTGAGCTACGAGCTCTCCGTTTGAAATGTTGATGGATATATCCGTTTTCAAGACCTTTGATTTAAAAAAAAAGTTATTCGGCTTAAATCTACTTATCTGTGTAACTACACATATATGAAAAAGAAACGAGTTTACAAACATTGTTTAAATTTATCACTTATCTTTAATTTTCCCATTACTCAAAGAGAAGTATTTTTTTTATTTTAAAGAACCAATTTTTCTCGAATTTAAGTATTTTTAAATCATATTTTGGTCAAATTATTCGGTAGTTACTCAAAAAAAGCATGACGGTTGCTTAAAAATAACCTATTATTAAAGAAACTGAGAGATCGTCTTAGTTTTCAAAAGAAATGTATTCAGTTTTGCATAATTATCGAGGGTAGTTAGTCGGATTTGCAGAACACTTTTACAGTAACCATAAATTTAATTATGGACTACTAATATTTCAGTATTTTAAGATACGTTTTATGTTGTCTTGATTTGTGTTTTGACTTTGTGCAATTATAAATAATTATACTGTACTGCAGTTAATAATGCCTGTATAATAGACGAAACGCTATTTGATTTTTATATAAGAACGAATAAAAACAAAAATATGCCTTACTTAAATGAATATTCAGTAATTTAAAAAATATGTTTACCTTAATTGAATAATTATGTTTTATGAAAAGCGAGAAACTCAATTTAATTTAACGAAAGTGCTTCCATTGATGTTTATTTTGAAAGTTGGACGTTCTCCTGTTACGTCACAACTTCAATTTATTTTTATACAACGCTGTCTGGCTTCGTCAACTTTTAATATCGTTCTATTGCCTTTGAATTAAAAATATTGCGTAATAAATTCTTCGTCATTGCAGTTACTTCTTCTTCTGCTTTTAGCAGCTTTCTATATCTATATAAAGTTTTTACTTTATCTCTGCATGAAATTTCAAAGTCATTGATGGTTAACAGTTTTTCAGTTCCCCTGTGTCCAAACAGTGATTTTTACTTGGTCTTCCTATCTGATTATATATAACGTATATTACTTCATCGATGGAAACTAAAAATGAATACCCGATTTCGATGAAATTGTGCATGTTTCACCACATCAAGAAGGCTAGATTATTCTACCTTGTAAAAGGTTGATAAACACTATACATGACGTACACGTTATGCAAGTTGTTTCACACATTATAGGCTATTCGATTACACATTATGAACTTTGCCACGTTATATGATAATCTATTACATTCTGCATGTCGCTACAAGTTATGGGCTACAAGATTACACGTTATTCGCGTTGCTACACGTTACAGGCTACGCTTTTGCACATTATACACATTTCTATACGTTATAGACTATAATACACGTAATGAGCGTTGCTGCACGTTATAAACAACTTGATTACACGTTATGCACCTTGTCACACGTTAATGGCTACACTATTACACGTTATGCACGTTGCTACACGTCATAGGCTGTTCGTTTACACGTTATGCACGTTGCTACACATTATAGGCCACTTGATTACACTTTATGCACGTTGTCACACGTTATAGGCTACAATATTACACGTTATGTACGTTGCCACACGTCATAGGCTGCTTGATTACACTTTATGTACGTTATTGCACGTTATAGGCAAACTAGATTACACGTTATGCACGTTCTCACGCGTTATATGCTACACTATTACACGTTAAGCACGTTGCTACACGTACTAGGCTGCTCGTTTACACTTTATGCACGTTGCTACATGTTATAGGCCACTTGATTACACGTTATGCACGTTGTTACACGTTATAGGCTACACAATTACACGTTATGTACGTTGCCACACGTCATAGGCTGCTTGATTACACTTTATGTACGTTACTGCACGTTATAGGCAAACTAGATTACACGTTATGCACGTTCTCACGCGTTATATGCTACACTATTACACGTTATGCACGTTGCTACACGTCCTAGGCTGCTCGTTTACACTTTATGCACGTTGCTACGTGTTATAGGCCACTTGATTACACGTTATGCACGTTGTTACACGTTATAGGCTACACTATTACACGTTATGCACGTTGCTACACGTCATAGGCTGCTCGTTTACACTTTATGTACGTTACTTCAATTTATAAGCTACTTGATTACACGTTATGCACGTTGTCACACGCTATAGGCTATACTATTACACTTTATGCACGTTTCTACACGTTATAGGTTACATATTCGTAATAATTTCATTGGCTTATTTCGTAATAGTTAACTATTTGGCAGTCAGGTGCAACTTCTTTGAATTGAAATATACTGTTTATTTTTGCTTCCTAAACAACAGATTAATATGTTTAAATGTCTAAAAACAAGAAAACATGATAAACGTAATTTATTTTTACGCATGAAAAGTTAACCAGACTTGTTACATAATTTCATTTTCTTTGTTATTCCAACTTTTAAAAACCTTAGCAAACAAGAATGACAACACTTTTCAATATCTTGAACAATAAACAAATATATCTGAAAAAAAACATTTTATCATGAAAGCCAAATTCGAATTCCGATTTTTTGCTGTTGATCGCAGTAAAACATCTAAAAAAATTGTAAACGTTTTCCGTTTTCAGAGATAATGATAAATTTAGTTAGCATAAATTCACAATTAATTAAAAAAGAGTGTATTGTCATAACTACTGTAAGATTCCATTATTAATGATAGCAACCAGCCAAACCTAAATTGTGCAAACTGAAAAATAAGATTCTCTACTTCTGGCCTTACCGAGTTTTTTTCTTTCCTTCTGTTGTTGATCAAATTTAAAATAGGTCAATCTGTTAACAGAAAATAAAAATTACAATATATCTCAAATCATAAAGGTTGCTCGTTACTAACAAATATTGAACAATTATCGCTTAACTGTAAAATCCGGCTTATTGCAACTAACCTAAAGGTTTATTGGCTATTCAATAAGCCTAAAAATAATAATGTTATTAGGAAATTAAGAATTATTTTGTAATATGCCGGATTTTCAATTAACAAACACATTCTTATCTATATCCATTCTTATTTACATGTTGTTAAATTTTACACTCGTTAAAACAAGTAGTTACAAGCAATTCACGTAGTTATACGTTATACACAGTATTACATATTATACAACACTATTATACCTTAAAATGTTATCAATGGTTATCCATGTTGTTACTTATTGAACATGTAAATACACGTTATACGTTGTTATACGTCATACGTTGGTATAAGATCTACACGTTGTTGTAGTCTAAAGTTGGGATAGGTTCTACACGTTGTTATACGTCATATGTTGTTACACGGTAAATACGTTATTATACGTTATATGTTGTTACACAGTAAACACGTTGTTATATACCATATGTTGTTACACGTTAAACTCGTTATTATACGTCATATGTTGTTACACGTTAAACACGTTATTATACGTCATATGTTGTTACACGTTAAACACGTTATTGTACGTCATATGTTGTTACACGTTAAACACGTTATTATACGTCATATGTTGTTACACGTTAAACACGTTATTATACGTCATATGTTGTTACACGTTAAACTCGTTATTATACGTCATATGTTGTTACACGTTAAACACGTTATTGTACGTCTTATGTTGTTACACGTTAAACTCGTTATTATACGTCATATGTTGTTACACGTTAAACACGTTATTGCACGTCATATGTTGTTAAACTTTATACGTCATACTATGGTATACGTTTTACATGATGTTACACGTTATACATTATCCATGTTGGTACATCTTAACAATGTACATTTCATGTTACATTTTAACAATGTAGTTACACTTTATTCACGTTGTTATATGTTATCTATCTGTCTAGCTATGTATCTCTCTCTCTTTCTCTCTCTCTCTCTTTCTCTCTCTCTCTCTCTCTCTCTCTCTCTCTCTCTCTCTCTCTCTTCTCTATCTAGCGTTGTTACGTTAAACACGTTATTATACGTTATACGTTATACTATTTTAACGTTATACGTCATACTATGGTATACGTTTTACATGATCTTACACGTTATACATTATCCATGTTGGTACATCTTAACAATGTACATTTCATGTTACATTTTAACAATGTAGTTACACTTTATTCACGTTGTTATATATTATCTATCTGTCTAGCTATGTATCTCTCTCTCTTTATCTCTCTCTTTCTCTCTCTCTCTCTCTCTCTCTAGCGTTGTTACATGTTAAACACGTTATTATACGTCTACACGTTATTATTACTCGTTTAACACGTTATACGTCATACTATGGTATACGTTTTACATGATGTTACACGTTATACATTATCCATGTTGGTACATCTTAACAATGTACATTTCATGTTACATTTTAACAATGTAGTTACATTTTATTCACGTTGTTATATGTTATCTATCTGTCTAGCTATGTATCTCTCTCTCTCTCTCTCTCTCTCTCTCTCTCTCTCTAGCGTTGTTACACGTTAAACACGTTATTATACGTCTACACGTTATTATTACACGTTTAACACGTTATACGTCATACTATGGTATACGTTTTACATGATGTTACACGTTATACATTATCCATGTTGGTACATCTTAACAATGTACATTTCATGTTACATTTTAACAATGTAGTTACACTTTATTCACGTTGTTATATGTTATCTATCTGTCTAGCTATGTATCTCTCTCTCTCTCTCTCTCTCTCTCTCTCTCTCTCTCTCTCTCTCTCTCTCTCTCTCTCTCTCTCTCTAGCGTTGTTACACGTTAAACACGTTAATATACGTCATATGTTGTTAAACGTTATACGTCATACTATGGTATACGTTTTAAATGTTTTTACACGTTATACATTATCCATGTTGGTACATCTTAACAATGTAGTTACACTTTATTCACGTTGTTATATGTTTATATTTATGTCTATCTATGTATCTCTATCTGTCTATCTATCTATCTCTCTCTCTATATATATATATATATATATATATATATATATATATATATATATATATATATATTATTATTATTATTATTTTGGTGTTTAACGTCTGACTATTATGCACACTTGGGCTAATGCAGACGATGGGATGATATATAGCGCATGAAAATGCCAAGCCCTCGCCGGGAATCAAACCCGGGTCCTCGGGGTGAAAGCCTAGTACGCTATCCACTAGGCCACCGAGGTGGCTCTCTCTCTCTCTCTCTCTCTCTCTCTCTATATATATATATATATATATATATGTGTGTGTGTGTGTGTGTGTGTGTGT
This sequence comes from Callitettix versicolor, assembly GCA_022606455.1. Lineage (NCBI taxonomy): Eukaryota > Metazoa > Arthropoda > Insecta > Hemiptera > Cercopidae > Callitettix > Callitettix versicolor. The sequence continues at coordinate 63,911,382 of CM040189.1, forward strand.
GTGTGTGTGTGTGTGTGTGTGTATACACTCTATTATTCGTTATTCCCGTTGTTACATATTATAATTTACGCGTATAAAAATACGAGAGAACTTGCTACAGCCGTACGTTTAGTAACTGAACCTCTGTAAGATAGTTTGATCATACAGATAGCAGATTTTCTTTGTCTTATTTTCTTATTCTTGGAAACAAAAACTTTTCACTTACATAAACTGAAGTTATATATTTGCTTGAATAGTTGTTAGTCAAAGTTCTTCCATTTTAGAACAACAAATGTTTGCATTCATTAGTCATGTTTTTGTAGAAAACACATTTTATTGTCTAAAGCCATTTATGAAAATTAACACATTTAATAATAACTGTCATGATTAATTATATTTATTTTGGTGTGAGACCATCAAGTTTGTGTTAACTTTAAACTTATGAAGTTTTATACTTAATAGGTAAAACTATGGCCTTTATGATAGTAACTTTTACTTTTAAATATTACTTTTACTTTTAAATATCATGTTTAAAATTAACTTTAAAAGCAGAGTAGCTTATAACAAAAGGATCTTACATAGCATTCACTAAGTAATTTTATTTCCGATATACTGCGTGATTGGATAAAGTGTCAATCTTCCCTGTTGTAATTTATTCGAAAAATGAAAAACCTAACATGTCATGAAAATATAAAATTTTAATTGTCTCAGTTTAAATTAATTGTGAAAAAAATAAAAATAAAAGAGTTTTAAAATGTTTCGTGTTACTTATGAAACTCTTTCTGTGTGTGAAATATGTAGTTTTGGAGAACACGTCAAAGTAGGATATATATATGTGTGTGTGTGTGTGTGTGTGTGTGTGTGTGTGTGTGTGTGTGTGTGTGTGTGTGTGTGTGTGTGTGTGTGTGTGTGTGTATTTATAGCTTAAATATTCCCATGTTCTGCAAAAAATAAAAATTGTGAGATATCCTTCTTTTAAATTTCGAATTAATAAACCGTAAATGCATTCAAACCTTTGTAGTGAGTTTTATAGTTTTATCATATTGTATTTACAATAAAAAGCTGATCAATGCGTTGATCATTTTAATTGGACAGCTGTTCATCTGATTAAATTATTTCCTTGTACAATAAACAACCAAAATAATTTTAGTAAAATAATAAAACATTGTGATTTTTTGTGATTTTTTCAGTGGTAAAATATTTATTAATAAGATCATATAGTAATTTTGTTAATTTTAATATATGCTTATATAATTTGATTAAATGTTTGTCGTATGTGTAATGAAATAAAAAAATGGATTGAAGCACTTTCATTTGTAGAGCTTAATTTTATAATTTAATTGTACTACTGAATTATAGATAATTTTTACAGCATTTAATTTGTGATATTTGAATATTCGCCAAATTTTCTATACCATCGCTATCTAGTACCGACTAGGTATAATTGAAGTAATAATAAACTAGAGGAAAACTTCCATAAACAACAATTAGATAAGAAAAAGTGATCGCAGTTGTTCAACAATATTACCAAACTGCGATAATTTTAATCTTTAAAAAAATAATGTTTAATCTTTAATTTTTTTTGAAGATTTGGTTTCACAACCACAACCAGCATTAAAATCTGAAAATCTTATTCAATTTTTATATAAACCTATCAGCTTTATATATATATATATACATTCATATACACTCATTTTGAAATAGAGATTCTCCAAAATATACTGTTTATATAAAACAATAATTTTGTTATAGTAAATGAGTACATTTCAGATTACAAAATTGCTTTAATCTTTGTACACACACACACACACACACACACACACACACACACACACACACACACATATATATATATATATATATATATATATCGTCTATTGTCGTGCATATACCCGTGCTTCGATACGGTATTTTACAGGGAATAAAAATTAGAGGTGATTAATTTTAAAAATGTTGTTTTAATGTAAACTAAAGTAAGCTTGTATGTTTTTGTAAAGTTTCATTTTACCATAGTAATATTTGTTTAATTTTGTACAAACAATAGTTTAAATTAATAATTAATATTTTATAACTAACATTTGTCATCGTGTATATTGATAATACAATAGACGTTCCAAGAGTTTAAATCAACTTTCGTTTTGAAATTTCTAACCAATATTATAAAACACTTAAAAACTGTGTCATATATGTGTATATATATATATATACAAAGGTGCATAAACCTACGTTAGATTGTTAAACCTATAAACAGAAACAAACGAAAAATTAAAACAAACTGTAAAAACTAAAACTTACATGTAATTTATCAATACTAGAAGTCACAAAAAAGAATTGAGTTTTCAGTCATGAGGTAAGTAACAGAATATTTTAATATTAAAATTTTAGGCGAGTTTTCGTGAAATTTTAAACAATTAAATGATTTTTTATACGGATTATAACGCTGATTACGTTTATGAAATTATATTGCAAAAAAGCATAAAGTAAAAATCTTAATCTAATATTTTATGACAACGTAAAATGTGTCAACGGATTTTACTGGGTAAAAAACTGGTCATTATTCAAAAAAACAATGTTTGCGCCAAGTTTGAATAAATTATTTAATAGACTCTGCGAAACTTTTTCTAAAGCTTATAATCAATTTTAAGGTCTTGGTCATACCGTGATGGTACAATTGCTCATTTTTCAATGAAAACTCTTTTCATTTACTGCACCATCAAGTTCTTTTTTATTGTTTATTCGCTTGCAGCTAAGATAATTTACTTTTTAATGAAAATTACTTGTACAAGAATATTCCCGTTTGCAAGAACTGCTCTGGGCGATGTTATTGTTTGCATTGCATACGCTGTTATAAAGAATGCATGAAAAAGTTGAATAATAAAATGAAATGCGTGCAGAATAAAAAATAATGTAAATTAGTCAGAAATAAGTTAAACATGTATTTTTAATGAGCAGAGAATAAGTCATTATTGCAATGAATTTAATCTAGGAATACATAATTTAAGAATTAACATTGTAAGTGTTCATATGAAAATTTAAGAATATATATATATACTCATATATATGAATATATATATATATATATATATATCATATACACTCATTTTGAAATAGAGATTCTCCAAAATATACTGTTTATATAAAACAACAATTTTGTTATAGTAAATGAGTACATTTCAGATTACAAAATTGCTTTAATCTTTGTACACACACACACACACACACACACACACACACACACACACACACACACACACACACACACACACACACACACACACACACACACACACACACACACACACACACACACACACACACACACACACACACACACACACACACACACACACACACACACACACACACACACACACACACACATATATATATATATATAGTCTATTGTCGTGCATATAGTCATAGTCTTATATTTAGTTGAACTTCTCTCTCACTGAATGAAGTAAATTTTCTATAAGATAATTACAAAAAATCGTTCATAATACTATTACAATGACCTGTACAATATTGCTGATGCATATTTATTTCAATAATCTGTTTTTTATTAAGCGCAATTAAAATAATAAAACATGGAAGCAGGTAATCAGTTAAAAATACAAGAAATAAAGTTTGATGATATAAATAGCTGACGATTTAAATGCTATAAGTAAGCCATCTTTTGTTTATCTTGAGCTATTTAAAATGTATTTACATTCATATTAGTTTACTTTCTTACAAAATGATGATGGAAAATGAGCTAATGAAGTAGCCACAACCGATTCTATAAGATGTAGCGCTGTTAAAATTAAATAATGGAGTTCATTCCGATCACGTTTTTATGACGTGAAAAATGTATAATATTTGATTGTTTTCATTCTAGCGGTCATAATTCATTCGATTTGATTTAAAAGTAACCTATTTAGTTATTTTCTTGAACAAATTTGTCAACTAAGAAAAAATCCGTTGAACTATTAAAATATGGCTACCAATGAGTAAGTACTTAATAAAAAATTTACTTTATATTTTTTACCAGCGTTAATGATTAACCTAGGCCTAGCCATCTAGGCTTGTTGCATGTTTTGGTATTAAGTTAGGCAATTTAAAACGAGAGTTAATTCACGCTATTAATACGTCGTGTATTTATATACACAAATAATGACAAATGTTCGAATAAATTTTAATAATAACGTTAACGTATATTTGCTACAGAGGGATGAAATTTGAAAATTATTAAAGCTATTTGTTTAAATGTTTCATAAAACCTTTGACAATATGTTTAGCGAAACTGTTAAAAAATTCAGTTGGTTGGTTATTTATTATAATAATAATTTGATGGAAACAATTTTATTCTAAAACTGTGATCATGTTAATAAATTTTAATATGTTGAGTTTTTTTATTGTTTGAGTTCAAAAAATGTATTATTTACATTTATATTATAGAGTTACTACCATGTTTTGTATGCACTTTTAATAATTAAATTCATGTACTGATTATTTCACTTTTCAAATTTTTAATTTTTTGTATAAGCTAACTTATACTGAAACATAAGTTGTGTGAAAAAGTTTTAAAAAACACTGACCAGATTACAAAGAGTAGTACGTAATTTACAAATATTTACAAATTATGTAAAAAGGAGTAGATTTTCTTATTTTACATAACAACATTTGTGTTGTAATTGGACACTAATTCAAAAAATCAAAATTTGTTTCGTACTTGTTTATTATGGATAGGATTTTTCAGATATACATTTATAGATTTCATACATTTGTGAAAATAAAAATAATTTTCATGATTACAACAGATTTTTAGATACTCGAAACAAAAAAAAACTTACTGAAAGGTTTTTATAAAATTTTGTGTCATGTATTTGAAAGTTAATTATATCTCGGCACTACTTTTGAAATTTTATATAAATTTTCTTAAAGACTTATTTGGAAAAAAAACTAATATATATATACATTTTTCTCAAAAATATATTCCTTATGTATATAAAAAAAACTGATAAACAAAACACATTTTCTCCACATAAATCCTGGTTGGAATCACTCAAAAAACTTCAAACACTGGACTACTTTTTCAAAAACTATTCATCAGATTTTGACGAAAACTTAAAAAAATCGAATTTTTTACTCTTAAACTCTAAACTTATTTCATGTTAATTTTAAGTTCACTTACTTGATTTATATCGTTATAAAGAATATAATATAAATGTATAATATACATTTAGGTGCATATATGATCTAAATTTCACAAAAATTTATTCTAAAATTTTTTGCCAATTTTCCGGGTTTTTTACTAGCGAATTCCCTTTGGAAAAATGAGCTATTGGAGCGGCCATCCTGGTAAAACCCAGACCCGGACAGTGAATTGAGTACAAATCCTGACCTCTAGATAACTTTTGGAGGCGCCGATAAAATTCGATAAAACAATTTATATATCGGCTCAACAGACGTTGAAGACAGGAACGCATACAGGAGAAAGATGCTCGGTTGGAAGGTCCCAGAGAATGAAATCCCAAAGAGAGCAGGGGTAAAATGGATGGAGGAGTGGAAGAGGATCCATGGGGACAGGATGAGGGAGGTGTGGAGGATTAGAAGGATTAGACATGAGTCGGAGTGCTTTGCGTGATCCAACAGGGTCTATACGCAGATAATAATAATAATAATAATAGTAATTATATATATATATATATATATATATATATATATATATATATTTATTTATTTATATATATGCAAACTGACGGTTGTAATTTTGGTCTGCTTTGATTTTCAAACTTAGCACACAAATTTATTATGGTAATAGTTTCGACAAGTTCGTTAACCAGTAAAACATTTCATTTAACGATTCATTATTTCATTGAACAATTTCAAAATTGCGGTCATTTCAAATATTTAAAAACATATCCTTTTTTTCTTAAATGTTTTTGAAAACCGAGTTTCACCATCGTAATCAGCGTTAAAAATTGAGTAAATAAGGCCTTTTGGATTTTCATAATCAGTTGGTTATGAATTTTTTTAACTGCGGTCAGGGTTCATTTTCTTCAATGTAATTTTAAAGTTTAAAATGCTTGCATTTGCAAGTTTTAATTCTGATTAAGATTGTGAAATAAGTTTTAAAAAAGGAAAGATAAAAAAATATATTTTTGGAAATTCGCTTCTATTACGTCAACGAATTGTTTAATTGTTTCCACACTTTAATATGGTTTCCGAACCATATTTTTAAGGAAACAAATTGAATTTGTAAACGTTTTGCAAAATGGTTTTACAGAAGATTTTTTACTTTGAGATAATACTATTAATTTCAAACAAAGCAAACCTTACAAGAACACTTTCCCCTTGGGATTGATCACGTGTCTATACTACGTAATGTCCTACCTCAGCGGGGGGTAAATAAAACTGTTCCTACCCCCTGATATTACTACATCTGATGAAGTCCGCTTCACCCTCCCGCTAGAGATGTATTTTTATGCCAGACTATAGTAGATGTTTTACACAAAAAAAAGTTATTCAAGTCAACACATTACTTTAATTTACTAGTTACTTTGACATAGTGGTGTTTAGGTACTGTACACGCCCTATGGACGCCCTTTATATTTTCTATATGTATGATATTGCGTACGTTTGTGTAACACGATCGTAGAAGCGCAGCGCAGGTTAGGTTAGGTTTGGTACTACAATATTACACAAACGTTCTGGCATTCATTGAAAGGCATAACATTTTGGAAAGGCACTTTATTTTAAGCCAGTTATATTAATTAAAACACTCAAAATTTCAACGGTTACTAGGGTCGAACATGTCTTAGTCACCACTGAGCTATTTTCAGTTAGAAACATATAGTTCAAATATAGACAAATAGTTCAAGTTCAGTTTTTCAGATTTGTATTGAATCTTGGTGACACACGAAGTCTACTCAAGATTCTTAACTAAACGTTGTGTTAAATTTTAATTAAAATAATATTACTGCAATAAATCGGAGGAGAAAAAACGACTCCTAAGATCATAATTTATTTTAACTTGAAGTATGTTAACCCTGACTTAATGATGCATTTTCATTACATTATCGAAACTTTGTGCAACGATTTTGTTTATTTTGTTTGCTGATTTTACAGTTTTTTGCCAGATTTGTCCAAAAGTTCTCTTTTAAGTACTTGTGAATTAGATATTTTCATTTAAAATCTTTAATATTTCATAACTTTTTTGTCTTAATTTCTTTTGGAAATCTATTTTTACAGTCGTAATTAGTGTTAAAAACTTCATAAATTAGCATTTTGAATTTTTAAAATGATGAAATGAATAATATAATTTTGACGCGGGCAGTGTTCATTTCCCCACTTTCAATGCAATTTGAAAGTGTAAAATGCTAATAAGTGTAGATTTTAATGCTGTTTATGTAATTAAATAATAAAGCACGTTTGTATATTTTTTGTTGTTATGTTAAGGCGAAAAGCACATTGAGGATATTATCGCCTCCCTGAATGTAAGTGTGAGTGTAAATTGTTAAAGTCGTAAGTGTAATGTTGTAAATGTAAGTGTGTGTTAGACTCGAGTACCGCGAAGGACGTCTAAATCCTCTCAATAGGTGCAGCTAGTCTGCACACCCCTGCGGGCTAGACATAATAAGATAAAAGTAGACAAATCTCATTAGATGCATTAATCAGCAATAATATCTGAAAACGTTTGTATATGTCGACAACATTTTTATTTGAGCCTTGCCAACCAGGGTTTTACTTGTTAGAGCATTGTCAAGGCTAGTTAATTGAATGACGTTTAAATAAGTAATACAAAATTGTATTTTTTGTTACTTAAAATCCTTATAAACTAGGAGGAGGAAATAGTGACCTGTTTAAGATGAGAAAATCAGAGTTTCAAAATGATGGGAAGATAACAAAAATTATTTTGGGAAATTCATTTTAAAAGCATTAGCGGAACTGTTGAGTGCTGTGCTTATTTTATCAAAAAGTGGATCAATTAAAAAAATAGGCTGGCACTGGGAAAACTAAACCTAAATATCGAATTTAATCGAAATCGAACATTCAGTTTAGTTTCAATTATTTTAGTCAATAAGTTTAGTTTCCAATTGGTTTAGTCAATCAGTTTAGTTTGCAGTTAGATTAGACAATCAGTTTAGTTTCTATTTGATTAGTCAATCAGTTTAGTTTGCAATTAGTTTAGACAATCAGTTTAGTTTGCAGTTAGATTAGACAATCAGTTTAGTTTCTATTTGATTAGTCAATCAGTTTAGTTTGCAATTAGTTTAGACAATCAGTTTAGTTTCTATTTGAATAGTCAATCAGTTTAGTTTGCAATTAGTTTAGACAATCAGTTTAGTTTCTATTTGATTAGGCAATCAGTTTAGTTTGCAATTAGTTTAGACAATCAGTTTAGTTTCTATTTGAATAGTCAATCAATTTAGTTTGCAATTAGTTTAGACAATCAGTTTAGTTTCTATTTGATTAGACAATCAGTTTAGTTTCTATTTGATTAGACAATCAGTTTAGTTTCTATTTGAATAGTCAATCAGTTTAGTTTGCAATTAGATTAGACAATCAGTTTAGTTTCTATTTGATTAGACAATCAGTTTAGTTTCTATTTGATTAGACAATCAGTTTAGTTTCTATTTGAATAGTCAATCAGTTTAGTTTGCAATTAGTTTAGACAATCAGTTTAGTTTCTATTTGATTAGGCAATCAGTTTAGTTTCCTATTATTTTCGTCATTCAGTTTAGTTTGCAAATAGCTTAGACAATCGTTTTAGTTTCAAGTTAGTTTAGACAATGAGTTTAGTTTCCAGTTAGTTTAATCAATCAGTTTCCAATTATTTAAGTCATTCTGTTTAGTTTCCAATTAGTTTAGTTTCCTATTAGTTCAGTCAATCAGTATAGTTTCAAATTGGTTTATACAATCAGTTTAATTTCCAATTAGTTTAGTCAATCAGTTTAATTCCCAGTTAGTTCAGTAAATCAGTTTAGTTTCCAGTTAGTTTAGACAATGAGTTTAGTTTCCAGTTAGTTTAATCAATCAGTTTCCAATTATTTAAGTCATTCTGTTTAGTTTCCAATTAGTTTAGTTTCCTATTAGTTCAGTCAATCAGTATAGTTTCCAATTGGTTTATACAATCAGTTTATTTACCAGATAGTTTAGTCAATCAGTTTAATTCCCAGTTAGTTTAGTAAATCAGTTTAGTTTCCAGTTAATTTAGTCAATAAGTTTAGTTTACAATTAGTTTACTCGATCAATTCAGTTTTTGCAAGTAGTTTCCAACAATGAGCAGCAAAAACTCTTTTTTTTGGATTTGTAGAAAATAAAAAAGTAATTAATTTAATTAAATGGGCTAGTATTTATTAACTGTACTATCGGTCATAAAATCAAACGTTTGTGAAAATATAAAAGAAATGTAGATTACATGTTAGCAAAAGTTGAATTTTCTCGAAATTGTTTGTAACAGTTTTTTTATGAAATTTCGCTCAAATGATTTTATCTTAACAACAGAAAATAAACATTTTTAGTTTCACAAAATATCCTATTGACATTTTTTAGTAAAAATAAGCTGAAATTGCTGACGGGTTTCCTTTCGGAGCATATGGTATCCTGAGGTATTCTTAGTAAAAGATCCAACTTGCAGATACTGCGGGAAGGAAGAGGAAACTCCCTATCACCATCTGTTAGACTGTGAGGACACTGTTACGAGAAGAGCTAGTATTTTGGGAAGTTACGAATTAAAAGAAAGGGATCTACCAACCTTAAATCCTCTCCAAATTATTGACTTCTTGAAGAGGCTATCAGGAGTATAGGTAGGGAGGCACAATACTAAAAGTTGTAGAGTGATTGTAACCCCTAAATATTTATTAATTCTTTAAATTGACAAAAAAATGTTTTTATAACATTGGCTCAAATTGTCGGTATGGCGAATGTTAATGAAGTCACTGTACCAAGTAAAAAATAAAATAAAATAAAATTTAGTAGTATATTGACGAAATATTTTTATTATACGTAAATATTATTATTTCAAACTTGATACACTGACTATAGCAAAAAAAGTCTGACACAATTTTTCAGAATCATACTGATTTGTCGGGTATACCATCGAACCAGATATTTGGTGAATAAACATGTAGGGTTTTGTTTTGGGGATTTAGAGGTTTATCTCACCCTCTATATTTTAAAGTGTGTGAATATTTGTGCAGCGTTTATACTATTTTTTATATCGCAACAGCATTAATTTAAATAACAGTGGCACGCACTTATCGCGTTGATTGAAGCGTATATCCGATATGTAGACTAACCTTATCACGAAAAATATATTTTTTTAACATATAATTTCAGTAGTACGTACAATCGTCATTAAAAACACACGAATTTAAGGTCTTAAATTTCTGATTATCATGATAATTCAAAACTAATGCTTGACCAATGTCATATTAATTTTCGTATAATCAAAAGAACTGAAAATATTTTAACTACTAATTATTAATGCAGGGTTTTTTATTGATATATATATATATACGTGTGTGTATGTGTGTGCATGCGTGCGCGCTTGCTTGCCTGCTAAAGTTACTCCACATTTATTTCTAAACCATTCAAAATTAAAAGCTTTATATAGGCAATAAGTTCCAGCCAAGTGGAACCTTGTGTAAATAAGCAAATAGAGTCAGGATCCTTCTAAATGCTATTCCTGAACGTCTTGGTTTACTCTTCAACTAGTTCAGCAAGTGACCACAAGTGTCCAAAGAGACACTTATTACCTCTTTTTCTGAAACATTCGGATTCGGTTTCTCTAGTCTCCATTGCAGAGTCTAGAGATAAAATTTCACAAAATCCAACATTCAGTGCGGTAAAAAATCCTTATCAACGATTCAGTTTGGTATTGTGTTGAAGGTAGAACATCAGTCAAATCTGTAGTTTTAGTAGGCAATGAACCTCTTCCTGATTGTGTATCTAATTGTAGTTCCCGTGGACAACCCAGACGTTTAGCCAGGATTTCAGAATCTGTCAGCTATAGATACCTCATTGTGAAATAAGTCGTACCTTTACCTTACAGAATGGTTCTACGGAAAGAGGGTGTAATCGAAGTGGTAAAATTTGCTGTTTTACAAGTAACGAAATAGCTTATATATATATATATATATATATATATATATATATATATATATATATATATATATATATATATATATATTTACCTCGATATTTACTTTAGGATTCTACAATTCCAAACAAACAAATCTTCAATAACAATAAGCTGACAACGGATATTTTTCCAGTTATCAGCCATTTACATAAGTAATTCATATTTCAATAACAGTAATACCGATTGAACTAAAATCTGCACGAGAATTTATTAAGTAACAATCCAATTTGGGAAACTAAAGATCTTCATAGAATGTTCTGTTTCAAAATGGTGTCCGTTTAAAATTATTAAATGAAAATAATTTTTTAAATAAAAATATAAAGTTATATTTGTAATTTAATTTTCTATCGAATGGTGTTACTGCCAAAGTTATAGTCGAAAGGATAACAGCGACACAAGTCCAGTAATTTGTAAGGCACGAAATCAATGGTCATAAATTCATGGATATTAAGTGTAAATCAAATATACAAAAACAGTAACAACAAAATTACAAATTTAATTTCTTTAGCAAAATAAACAAAATATTTACTAAAAAAATACAAATATCAGAATATTCTTAACGAAAGAAACTCTTACAATATTTAATAAATGAAAATTATTCCGTTACCAGAAAGAGTAGATTGGTACTAAATTTGAAATTTGGTTGTCGAGCGGAAACAACCTCGAAGATGCCACAAAATTCTGGAGAAACATCAGGATATTATTTCCTTTCGAAACAATTGTGTCGAACTGATGTACATCTGTTTTTAGTTTTAACTAAAAAAATTGTATTTTATTTAGTTGTAGTATTCTATTGCTTGTGACGTGAAAGAGGTAGCCTACAAACAATTTATTTGAACTTATGATGTGTGATTTTGACATAATTTCAACGAATATTTCTTCACTGCAAATGAAGCCCATTCTAAATAAAAACATTACTAGTTTACACAAACAAACTTAGATTAAATAAGTTTAGTTTACAAATCTAGTTTCTTACTATAACGTGACCTCGAATTTCTTGCGCTTATGCTCAAACTTTACTTGTATAATTCCTTGTTTAGATTAGTTTGCACGGAACAAAGAAACGCATCATTAAATTCAAAAACCGAAATTAAAATTAGTTTAATTTCTAAACGTAGTAAAAATTTATTATCTTTAAACAGTATTTTTAGTAAAATAAATAATTATCTACACTAAAAACATAAGCTAAGTAATGGAAACATGTTATTGTGATGGAGGAGTGAAAATGATGTTCACTTAAACAGCTGATTTCGCATAACACCTGTTAGTTCCACAACAATATTTAGACTGCGGTTAAGGATGTTGCCATTGTTTATGAAGAAAATGAATAATAACATTATTCATGAATAATAATCATTATTAATTACACACGGACACGGTCCAACTACCGGTATTTGTTACTTACTTTTTATTTACTATTTGGAATCGTACATCGAGATATATTTTATCTGTTCGGCCAGCTGTTTGTTTTCTCATCGCATTTTGTTTTTTAACATGTATCATGTCTTTAGGGCTTGATGTAATGTTGGATTTTGCGTGTCGCCTGTTGCAAGTACACAAATTTATATTGGTAGTTGTAATAAAAGATCAGGTGCTTTATACTAATTCGTAACGATCAGCTGATTTCATTGATCAGCTAATAGGTTATAGTAAGTTTTAGGTTATGTTCTTAAAAACTAACTGTATTAATTCGTAACGTTCAGCTGAATTTTATTAAACAGCTGTAGGTTATAATAACTTTATAGGTTATATTCTTAAAAACTAGCTGTGCTAATTTGTCTCGTTTTACATAAAATTATTAACTAAAATAAAAAGGAAGAGAAAACATGATACTCGATTTTTAGTTTTGGTCCAATAACATAAATAATTTAATTTTAAGGTTTAACAGATAGACCATACATTTAGGATTTTTAAGGCGGTTTTTAATAGTTCTAGCTTGTAGCTGAACGAAGGAAAATCCCGTTTTTTGTATGTTCTTTGTTTTTCTAATGACATTTTTGTTTTCTAATTGATATAACAAATAAGTTAAATATTTTATTATCTTAGTTTTTCATTCTAATATGATCAGCTGTAGCTCGACAATACATATGATTATAATCAGCTGTAACTCGGCTATGATTATGATCAAACCGAGCTGTAGCAGAAACACAGCTGAAGTGGTGAAAGACAGACTGGCATGTCTTTCCAAGTCAAGATTTATTGTTATAAACATCTGTAGTTCGTTACAGCCTTTTTAAAATTTTTCTAATGAAAACTCAAACGTATATGTTTTAGTTCATGCGCTACAATAAAATTTGTAAAGAAATACAGAATATTTATATTTTTAACTCATTACTGTTTTGATAGCAAGGTGAAATTAGTAATAAATCTATGAGGTGTAACGATAAATTTACTTTATTTTCAATGAATATAACAGTATATCAATAAGCAGAAGCAGCGAGAGGGAGTAAAGCAGAGGCGATGTTCTCTGCAATGACTTACTCAAGGTAGTTGGAAGAATATTACCGTTTTTTAGGTTAATAAAAAAAGTAATTTTCACTTGAATGATTGTTCAAATGGTATGTATAGCCTGTGGTTTTATATGTGCATGTTGCTAGAGACTAGTTTGTTCCTATTTCAAGAATGTTTTAATTTTTTCAAACGTGCGTTTTTCAGTCAGTAATGTAGGCTAATGATTTTCATCATATTTTGCCTAAATATAGTGAACATGTAATCAAATAACATGTATGTATCGCTTTAACCTCTCGCTAGAAAAATACGTTTTAGGAAATGTTGGGGGGAAATCAGTACTAATTCTTTAATAATTTCTTATTATTTTATTTTCCAATTCTTTTATTTAGATCCTTTTTTGTTTTTAATTTAAACACAGACATGATAACGAATCTTATATGACGAAAGTGTGAGCAAAAATCGATAGATTTTTGAAAATTAACTTGATATTTCAGGTTCTTTCTTAGTTACAACCAAACATAATTTTTCGGAAATACATATTTAGTGTCGAAAAATTTTATTAAAATAATTAGAACCGACTTTGGTAAATATTAAGTGTTTTTAGTTCACTTAATTTGTCACATAAATTTTGATTAATGGAATATTTACCTGTAACCAATATAACCAATATTTTATTTATTTTATTACAATATTGTTGACCGCTAAAGTTACGTGTGGATTATCTAGCTACAAATCACTAGATAGTATTGATTATAGAAGCCAGCTCTCATCCAGTAAGAATTGTGCACAAGATTGGTTGATTCATCGTCCCGTTCCAGTTCAGGTAATAAAGTTAGGGGAGACTGGATTTATTTGAGGAAGACTGGATAATATACACACGAGACTAGAGCTATAAATCTGGAAACCTAACTCATCTTCTCGCCTGATTAAGGAACCTACCGCTAAATCAAAGGTTATGACGTTGTACTGTGATCCAAAAATATAGCCTATACGAAGTAATCTGCGTAATTATTTATATAAATATATCCTATTGTATTTTATTTAAATTAATGTAAATAAACCGGTCACACCTTCCTAAGAATTCAGTTTATTTAAAGATACTAAACATTTATTAACATGATCCTAGCACGCAGTAATCTTACTAACGTGATGGAAGCGAATTTCTAAAAAATTATCTAATTCAATAACATCACATTAACGGACATTTTATATAATTAATTTTGTATTTTACGATAAATTTACAAAAATAAACATTTACCACTGTAAAATGTATAACTATTTAACCTAATACTTGAAAAAACTCAAACACCATCTTAAAATACATCATCAGTGTTAGTATTTTAAATTTTCAAATTACTACAAATAGGATTGTTCTTCTCATATAGTAGCCTACACAAGCTACCGCAAGCAGACAATTGGCAAGCAATGATGCATACTGGTCACTAGAGTGTTTTTAAATGGCTACA
This sequence comes from Callitettix versicolor, assembly GCA_022606455.1. Lineage (NCBI taxonomy): Eukaryota > Metazoa > Arthropoda > Insecta > Hemiptera > Cercopidae > Callitettix > Callitettix versicolor. The sequence continues at coordinate 63,926,406 of CM040189.1, forward strand.
AATAAGATGTAGCACTATGTTGAAAACCCAATGTTGACGTTTTCGTATTGCAGAGAGAAAATCCTTCACGTTAGCCACACCTACATCGTTAGTTTTATAGAATTTACTAGCTGTTACCCGTCACGGCTTTGCCCGCAATCATAATAATCATTAAAAATAATAAAATTTATAGTCGATTTGGAAAATCAGAATAACTTTATTTCAGTTTAATATATTTCTGTATACAATATTGTAATATGGTTTTTGGCCAATACGTATAAATTTATGCTACTCGATACGCTAGAAGTGGCAACATATAATTGACCGTAGGAAAAGCACGGAGCTCCCAAATGTATTCCTGCTACTCTTAATGTGTGACCCTACGACTTATTGAAATCGTGTACGACAGAAGCAAAAACTGTCATCAGGGTTTTTTCACGCATCACCGTATTAGGCTCAACAACCGAGTCAGTTAGGTTACAGGTATTCTTTAAAAAAAAAATAATAAAGGTTTTTTCTCGTATCACCGTGTTAGGACCAACAAGTGTGTCAGTTAGGCTATGGATTATTCTTTTTTTTTTAATTAAAGGTTTTTTAACGCATCACCGTGTTAGGTCTAACAACCGTTGTTAGTTAAGTTATTGTGTACTCTTTTAAAAAAATAAGGTTTTTTTCACCCATCAACGTATTAGGCCCAACAACCGTGTCAATTAGGTTATGGAGAACTCTTTACAAAAATAATAGTAGGTTTTTCTAATGCATCACCATGTTAGGCCTAACAACCTTGTCAGTCGAGGTATGGAGTACTCTATAAAAAAAATAAAGGTTTTTTTTTCACACATTACCGTGATAGGCCCAACAACCGTGTCAGTTAGGATATGTAGATAATGTCTGACTCTGCGACTTATTGAAACCGTGTACGACGGAAGCAAAAACTGTCATTAGGGTTTTTTCACGCATCACCGTACTAGGCATAACAACCGTGTCAGTTAGGTTATAGATATTCTTAAAAAAAATATAAAGGTTTTTTCACGCATCACCGTGTTAGGCCTAACAGCCGTGCCAGTTAAGTTATGTAGTATTCTTAAAAAAAAGTAAAGGTTTATTTTACGCACCACCGTGTTAGGCCTAACAACCGTGTCAGGTTACGGAGTATTCTTTTAAAAACATGAGGTTCTTATCGCCCAAAACCCGTGTTAGATGTATTTTTATTGTTTTACTGATCTACAACAAGTTACCAACTTTCGCGCGGTAGCAATTTTGAGGTTATGTTGGTCACTTTTATTTTCGATTTTTATCGTACTTCTCGTGGTTTCCGCGATATTTATATTTTAGATTCCTGCTTTTCGGCATGTAATAAAGGGTTTTAGTAACACAAATATCGAAAAAACCAGAACATGCTACACTGCGTAGTTACCATTTTTTCATATAATATAATTACACAAATATATATAATACCTTACAAAGTATCCTAATAAAATTGTACATGTTATAGCCTATATTTTGCACTCTGTGTCGAAAACATTGAAAAGTCTTAAATGAGAAACACCAGATTGTGATTATTTAATCGAATGAAACTTAAAATAACAAAACTACAAACAATAGAGCAAGCCATGTTTTCACAAAGAGAAAATACTTACAATTATAGTAATTTTTAACGTATCATAATCTGCACTCTGCGAAGGGATTTTTTTTACATTTAATAATGAAAATTCAACAAAAAGTAACAAATTTGAAACAGTTTTGAAAAAAATTCAACTAAAATAATTGAAAATGTAACATTAAAAGCAATAATTTTGCAATAAATAAAACACGGATTACGATTCATAAAATGGGATTAGATCTACGTCCATCTCAGGTACCTAAATCTCAGGTCCGATAAACAGTAATTAAATATATAAAACGTTACTATTGTACCGTTAACACATGCCACAAAACTAAATACGACATAATTATGTTGGGCTGGGTAAGTAGTATAAAGACATTTTTAAAACATGAATAGGGCTATGTTTATCTCAGATATCTAAACCATTTTCGTACCAAATTGGTTTAGTGGTTAAAGCGTGATTGAATAACAAACAAAAAACAAACACACAAACTTTCAGAAATATAATATAACTAGCTGTTACACGTTGCGGCTTTGCCTGCAATTATAATGTAAGCAATAAAATTTATAGACGATTTTTAAAATCAGAATAGGTCATTTCATTTTAATATATTTCTGTATACAATATTATACGATTTATGGTTTTCGGCAAAGACATATACATTTTTATTACTCGATACCTAAAACAGGGTCCTGTCATATTTTAATAAAATACAGTATTATTAAAAAGTCACTATTATACAATTAAACTGGAATAGTATTGTGTTTATCTTAGGTACCTAAACCGTGTTCATACCAAATTTAATCTCAATTGGTCCAGTAGTTAGTGTGATTGAATAACAAACAAATAAACAAAAACAAACTTTCAGAAATATAATATGACTAGCTGTTACCCGTAGCGACTTTGCCTGCAATTATAATATAGGCAATAAAATTTATAGTCGATATTCAAAATCAGAATAGCTCATTTCATTTTAATATATTTCTATATACAATATTATACGATTTATGGTTTTCGGCCAAGAAATATACATTTTTGCTACTCGATACTCTAAAAAAGGGTCCTGTCATATTTTAATAAAATAGAGTATTATTAAAAAGTCACTATTATACAATTAAACTGGAATAGTATTGTGTTTATCTCAGATACCTAAAGCGTGTTCACACCAAATTTAATCTCATTTGGTCCAGTAGTTAAAGTTTGATTGAATAACGAACAAATAAACAAAAACAAACTTTCAGAAATATAATATGATTACCTGTTACCCGTCACGGCTTTGCCCGCAATCGTAATATACATTAAAGATCACGCATCACCGTGTTAGGACCAACAACCGTGTCAGTTAGGTTATGGTGAAATTCTTTTTTAAAATAAAGGTTTTTTTAACGCACCACCGTGTTAGTTAAGTTATGGAGTACTCTTTAAAAAAAATTAAGGCTTTTTACCTGCATCACCATATTAGGCCCAACAACCGTGTCAGTTAGGTTCTGGAGTTCTTTTTTAAAAAATAAATAAAGGTTTTTTAATGCATCACCACGTTAGGCCTAACAACCATGTTAGTTACTTATGGAGTATTCTTTAAAAAAAAATATAAAGATTTTTCACGCATCACCATGCTAGGCCTAACAACCATCTCAGTTAAGGTTAGAGTACTCTTTACAAAAAATAACGGTTTTTTCACACATCGCCATGGTAGGCCCAACAACCATGTCAGTTAGGATATGTGGTATTCTTTACATAAATACAAAGGTTTTTTTACGCACCACCGTGTCAGTTAGGATATGTAGCCTAGTATTCTTTAAAAAAATACAAAGGTTTTTTCACGCATCATCGTGATAGGTCCAACAACCGTGTCAGGATATGTAGTATTCTTTAAAAAAATATAAAGGTTTTTCATGCATCACTGTGTTAGGCCTAACAACCATGTTAGTTAGCTTATGGAGTATTCTTTAAAAAATATATAAAGTATTTTTCACGCATCACCATGTTAGACCTAACAACCGTGTAAGTTAAGTTTCAGTACTCTTTAAAAAAAAAGGTTTTTTTCACACATTACCGTGATAGGTCCAACAACCGTGTCAGTTAGGATATGTATTATTCTTTAAGAAAATATAAAGGTTTTTCACTCATCACCGTGTTAGGCCTAACAACCGTGTCAATTAGGTGATGTAGTATTCTTTACAAAAATAAAGGTTTTTCACGCATCACCGTGTTAGGCCTAACAACCGTGTCAATTAGGTTATGTAGTATTCTTTAAAAAATAAAGGTTTTTTCACACATCACCATGATAGGCCCAACAACCGTTTCAGTTAGGATATGTAGTATTCTTCAAAAAAATATAAAAAATTTTCACGCATCACCGTGTTAGGCCTAACAACCGTGTCTGTTAGTATATGTAGTATTCTTTAAAAAAAATATAAAGTTTTTTTACGTATCACCGTGATAATCCCAACAACCGTGTCAGGATAGCCTATATAGTAGGCTATTTTTTAAAAAAATATAAAGGTTTTTTCACGCATCACCTTGTTAGGCCTAACAACAGTGTCAGTTTGGATATGCAGTATTCTTTTAAAAAATGGGTTTCTTATCACCCAAATTCGTGTTAGACGTATTTTTATTGTTTTATCGATTTACAACACGTTACTGATTTTCACCGAGTAGCAATTTTGAGGTTATGTAGGTCACTTTTATTTTCGATTTTTATCGTACTTCTCGTGCTTTCATATTTTGGAAACTTGCTTTTGGGCAAATAATAAAGCATTTTAGTAACAAAAATATCGAAAAATCCAGGATATGCTACACTGCATATTTACCATTTTTTCATATAATGTAATTACACAAATATATATACTACCTTACAATTGGCACTCTGCGTAGGGATTTTTTAAATTTAATATTGAAAATTCAACACAAAGTAACAAATTAAAGTCAGTTTTGAAAAAAATTTCAACTAAAATATTGAAAAAGTTACATTAAAAGCAATAATTTTGCAATAAATAAAACACAGATTAAGATTCTTAAAATAGGATTGAATCTATGTTCATCTCAGGTACCTAAATCTCAGGTCCAGTAAATAACTACAGTTAACACATGTTACAAAAGTAAATACTAATAGTTATTTTGGGCTGGGTAAGTAGTATAATGACGTTTTGTAAAACGGGAATAGGCCTATATGTATCTCAGATACTCAAACCATATTCGTACCAAATTTCGTTTCAATTGGTCCAGTGGTTAAAGCATGATTGAATAACAAACAAACAAACACACAAAATTTCAGAAATATAAATAATATGAATTAGATTAGCTGCTACTAGTCACGGCTTTACCCGCAATCGTAATAAACATTAAAGATCACGCATCACCGTGTTAGGACCAACAACCGTGTCAGTTAGGTTATGGTGAATTACTTTTTGGAAATAAAGGTTTTTTTAAAGCACCACCGTGTTACTTAAGTTATGGAGTACTCTTTAAAAAAATTAAGGCTTTTTTCCTGCATCACCGTATTAGAAAAAAAAATCTTATCTTTCTGATTGTCAGATTTCTAGTAAAGATCGAAGCATTTCTGAGATCACATCCAGACTGGTGTTGGGCTCTCTTACGCTTTTCTCCTGTCGTTATGGTCCGCTTGGGATAACATTGGTACATTGAAGAAAATGAGAGGGCAAATCTATTTTCCAGATGTGGTGCGGGATCAGCTACACAATGACAAGAAGCTGTTTTTATTATTATTGATTTGGATAGCGATTACTGTAATGGGCTAGGGAAGAGCACAAGAACAAATACTTCCAATTCTCAGGTCAACGTCATAAACATTTCCTTTTAACCAGATTTGTACTGTCAAGAATGGAACATTAATTCAGGTCACTACGGAGTCTATTGAATGATCATCAGGTTGTTGTGGGTATTAAGAGACACGATCACTTCAGGAATCATCTAATTAAGGTAGGACTCTTCTTCCGGGCTTATCTAACTCTCTTCTCTATTCGACGAACCTTAACACTACTTTACATTTCAATTACTACTTAGAATAATAATATTCCCTTTTACTGTGAGACCCTTAAATATAAATAAGGTGATTTTTTGGAGTTTAGCAACAACCAGAAGAATTAAAACAAAAACAAAACAAAAGAATCGTACGCAGTGCGGGACTGGCCGACGGAAGTGACTACTTCTTTTGGTATGCCTGTATACTTTTTCACTATTATAATTTAATTACTTTTATAAAAATTTAGTTGCATGCAGGAAAGAGAAACTCTTGAAAATTATTATGGTATTACATTTTGCGTATATGTAGATACACAACTTAAAAATCAACTAAAATTGTCACAGACTATGAATTTGAGTATTTATAATATATAATTTGAATCTTAGACTATATAGTGTACTTTAATAATTAATCAGTTTATAACCCTATTTTTGACAGTTATACTGTCTAAGTATAACAATAAATATAATATTTGTGATTCTGGCATTCAAAAATTGGTATAGGTCATACGCATTACATTATTTAACTACAGAAATTTAGAAAATACACATTTTTTAAAATTAACAAAAAATAAACATAACCTCAATTGAAATGATATTGAAGCTATTGTGCGAAATCAGCTGCTTAGACGTATCTAGACTTCCAGTCCAGATATGTACAAGAACAATATATGTTGTGAGGTATGCATTACGGATCCAAGCGTGATGCGAAAGCAAATATTTTTACCCATTTTTGTCAACCGCGACCATACAAGGTTTTACTTCAAAAATGCATTTTACTAATCACTAATAATTACGAGGGTTGATCAAATATAAACGAGACTGATTTTTTTTTTAAATTATTGCTTACTTACAAATTATTCTTGATACAACTTATTTTTCTACATAGTCTCACGCACGAGTAACACATTTTTCCCACCGGATTGGAAGTTTTTTAATTCCATCTTCGTAAAAAGTTCTCGGGCGTTCATTGAGCCATTGGAGCACGAAGGTCTCCACCGCAGAATCGTCTTCGAAACGCTGGCCTCCAAGCGCCTCTTTGAGTGGCCCAAACAGGTGATAGTCGCAGGGTGATAAGTCTGGACTGTATGGGGGATGTTCCATTGGTTCCCAGCCAATTTGATCGAGTTTAAGCCTCGTAGCGTTCGCCGAATGTGGTCGGGCATTATCGTGAAGAAGAATGACGTTTCTCGCCGGTTTAGATTTCCTTTTCCTATGAAAAGACTGTTTTGCGGCCTCTAAAACATCGCAATAATATTGTGCATTTATTGTGCGTCGTTGATGGAGGAAATTGACGTGAAATGCGCCTTGATTGTCGAAAAATACAGTGGCCATTACCTTCCCGGCCGACGATCGTGATTTGGCCTTCAGAGGCGCCCTCTCTCCCCTCTTCCGCCACTCCATACTTGCCTGTTTCGACTCAGGAATGTAATGGTGAACCCATGTTTCGTCACAGGTGACAATCCGGTTTAATAATGCCTCACCATCTCGTTCAAATTGGGTCAATAGTCGCTGGCAAATCTCCAAACGATTCCGTTTGTGAACGTCGGTCAAAATTCGTGGAACCCACCTTGCAGATACTTTGCTGAGTTCCAGGTTTGATGTAACGATTTTTTTAACGCTACCATAGCTCAACTGGAGTTCATCTGCAATAAATCGCAGCGATATACGTCTGTCTTCGTCCAGGAGCTTCCGAACAGCATCAATGTTTTCGTCCGTGACGGAAGTGGTCGGGCGACGATCATGGCTGAGGTTTTCTACTGCTTCCCGTCCTTCGGCGAATTCCTTGTGCCAAGCAAAAACGCGAGCTCTTGACAGGGTCCTGTCCCCGTATTGAGCCGTCAATCTACGAAAGATTTTAGTCGGATTGACCCCCTCCTTGGCCAAAAACTTAATAATAATTCTCTGCTCCACGGAAACGTGCACTTCACTCTCACTCATTGTATAGTTTTATACTGAAGGGTCCGAACGGAAATGTTGCCCGTCTACGCCCGTCCAAAACCTCCCAGGCTACCTGAAACCCCACCCTTTAGAGTTCAATGTCCAACGGAAAAGTTTTTAGAAAGTCAGTCTCGTTTATATTTGATCAACCCTCGTACAATTATAATAATAATGTGTATAATGTGTTGTAATCATATTTTTAATAATAATGTTGTAATAATAATATTTGGAATAATAATGTTCACTAGACTGTACATATGGATGGATGTGTTAGCGTACCGTGACGGTAGAGCGTTCCTTTACGGCAAACTGAATTTTTCCCCGTTACATTTTTACCCCACAATAAGAAAAAAAAGACAAAATACAAGTACTGGAATCGGTCTAAATTGTTAAATTTTATGTGGGGTACAAGTTAGAATGAGCTCTATATCTGGTGCTTTAGCTATATCCATTGTGCCTTTAGCAATGAGCACTAGAAGGAAAAATAAACTTTTGTCATCACTACTAGGAAATTAACCGAAAGTCACAAAGTAAAATATTCTAAGTTGCTTTGTATTATATGTTTTACTATTTTTAACTTTTAGTGTGACCATCATTAAATGTGATTTTTAATGTTTTTGAACATTTCATTTGAAATTATGGTTGTAGTATCCAAAGTAGGCGTGGCCAATCAAGGAAAATATGTTACAAATATGTGAGGTAAATTAATGTTCGTAAATTGCCAGTACTGATGGTAAATTTGAATTATGTAAAACAAATTTGCCTATAATATAACCTAAAAATGCTGAATCGCATCCACTGAAACAATAAACAATCTTTTACTAGACTCTTTTACCTTTGTACTGCAGTGCTCTTAAAGTTTCCGCTTACTTGGTATAATTGATTACATTTTAATGATCTCACAGTAACTATAAAGTAGAGATCCTCGTGTTTTCTAATGCACTTTAATAATAAAAACAGTTTATCTCTGTAGCTATTCTTCAAAGTTGTTAATCTGTGTTTCTCGTTTACTTTCAAAAACGTTCAATCATTAAAACCTGTATGTCTAATAAAGATACTTGACTGGTTATTCAATTTTGGATTTAATATTTTCCAGTATTGTGTTATGTCTTATTGTTATATAACACACTTTGTAAACACTTAGTTTTTTTTCAGAGGTCTGTAATTTTTTCCAAAATACATTACATAGAACGGAAGTCTATACGATTGAATTGAAAATCTAGCGTTTCTTAGATGAACAAATTTGATCAAATAATTATTTTTAAAATGGCAGACATTTGAATTTTATAAACAAAAACTGACTGTATTACAGTACATTTTTTATTTAAAAAAACTTTTTTCATAACTTTTTTTAATTTCTTATCCAACTGTGTGACTGTAAAAATTATCAAACAAAGGATAACGATAGCTATTCAGTGCAACAGGTAATTAAAACAGCTACAAATATCTGTACTGTAAAAATTAAAATACTGTAGAGAATATAGTATTTAACAGCTATCGTTTAGCGCGTTTTCGTTTCGTTGTTAGTGACTTGTGGTTTCTTTACATGTAAGTTTTAGTTTTAACTTTGGTTTGACCACACCAAAATCTTAAGGGTTTGTTCTTAGTTTTAAAGTATTTTACCATCGACCTAGACATTTAGGTTTATGTTCCAGTTGGATGATTGGTTTTTTAAGCTGGACCCAGAGTTAATTCATAGTTCCGAAACGTCCTGTATTGCTTTCATATACACAAGTGATAGCAAATGTTTCTAATAAACGTCGAGTGGAATTACAATTACGGTATAATTAGTTTAACTGTTCTGAAAATAGTTCTGTTCCTGTGCCTATACTCGAAAAGTATTTTGTAAACAAATTAGGGAAATGTCGGTTGTAGCAGTTCTGGTCAAAATTTGACATTTTTTCTTTAATTGGACACGTTGAATCCGAAATAAAGGTTTTTTCCAAAAACAATTGTCTTAGTACCAAAAATGAATTGTGGAACTTAGCACACAGTAAAAACGAATGTATTTGGTTTTTGGAACTACCGACAAAAACGAAAATATGTGTATTTCCCATATACTTCCGAACAGCAATTTTCTTGCTTTTCCTAAATTCCCTCTCCTGACTTGAGTTATGACTATGCGTATGTGACAAAAATTTTAACAAGTTCTGATATACATATTCTGAAAAATTAGGTGTTGTTTGCTTATAACAATCGAACTGAACTTTGTTACAAAAATATGAAGCAAAAGTTAAGTTTTTATAATTTTATGTGCACTATACGCCAGGGAATTTTTATGAAAAATTGGAAGCCGATTTAAAAAATATATGATTTTTATTATTGTTTACTGTATATTTACCAATATTGCTTAAAACAAAACAATAAATTAAATTTAAAATAGTCGTGAAATAATGTGGTAAAAAATATATGAAAATCGTGTATTTTCCAGAGATGCGTATCCGTAGAAACATGCAATAAACTTATTTTTTTGGACTTATAATTACCTTTTTTAGAAACCTTGAGAATTATAATTCTAGTTATTTAATTCAAAATATTATTTGGTTATGTATATATTACATTAGGTTATTTCCCTTTAAAATGTATTAAATACTTCAAAACACTCTCCTTTGTTGTGACAAACCCCTGAGTTTCTAAATAACACATCTACAAGTTATATAAAGTATTCTACACTCTGGGAGCTTTGGCTAATGGCGTGTGACCGCCCCTAGTTTCTTTCCAGATCATTAGGTAACCTCCCTTTGTATGGCACGCTCCATTTCATGTTATAACGTATGTTTCTATAACTAATAAATGTTTAAAAACTTCTTTAGGCTACTGCAATAACTAATAGGCATTTGCGATAGATTCTACCTTCTCATCATATGAAGTACAGTGAAATTAGACCTACAGTGATCAAGGAAACAAATAATTTTTGAAATTTGTACTGGTTTTCAGGTTGTCTGAATTTAAAATAATTGCGGAACGTAACTGTCTCGCGAAGTGGTGCAATCGAATTTTCAAAAAAATATCAAATCTAATTTTTTATAACACTTTTTAGCAAATATGATTTTACCGCAATGATCAACGATAAAAATCTGCGTAATTAAATTACCTTAAACGTTTACGAAAAGACTTTTAAAAAAACACGAAAATGAGCCCTAACCGCAATTAGACATGTTCAGAGGAATTTAGTAATTCCAAGTATTTATTTTATTTTATTAATAACACTTATTAAGATTTATAATCTAAATCACCGTATCAAGTAAATAAAAAAAAATGCTATTCGGTAGTAAACAAACAAAAAATAACAGGACAAAAGGAATTAAAAAAGAAAGAAATTTATTAAAAAAAGATATAAAATAAAGATCTCTCAAAAATCGATTTATTTGGAGTGTAGGATCAGCGCTCATTCAAGATTTGTTGGCTCAGTCCTCACAATCCTGAGACTAAATATTTTTTGACTGATTTTAAAAGATGATTGCTTATTGATCTGACTTGCTCCTATCTAAAATACTTTGTTTTTCCACAAAACATTGGTTAGTAATTTTTTTTTTTTTGGCGAAAAGTACATTATGGTTATTATCGCTTCCCTAAATGTAAGTGTGAGTGTAAAGTGTTAAAGTCTTAAGCGTAGTGTTGTAAGTGTAAGTGTACTCGGGTACCGCTAGGGACCTCTAAATCCTCTCAATAGGTTTAAGATTTAAATGAAACTTTGCTCAAATGTACGTAACCAATTTTTTGTGGTTTGTTATGAGTTTGAAAAATAATTTGGGAATTATTGAAAGTAAACTAAAATGTGTGCAGTTTACCTTAAAATTGGTCAATGGTTTACCTCAAATTTTGATCATATTAAGGCTTCATAACTCAAGGCATTATAGCAAATTTGGAATTAAATTTGTTTAAACTTGACGAGTAGTAAATTTCTTGATTTATTTGATACGTTGATTTGGATTATGATTTTAATAAGTGATCAAATTTTGAGAAAAATTTGAAGAACAGAATTTGGCAAATTTCTTTTTTGCTGCCCTTTTCAGAAAACAATTGATATGAAGATATTTGTATAATGTTTTTATAGAATTATTTCATTGAATTTTTCTCTCTCTATGTGTCGTTGCATATAGTTTGAGATTAAATTAATTGTCTAATTTAGAACAAATTTTGTTTTGTAATTTCTGCTTTTTCCACTCATTTATGGATCATTTTTTCCGAATAAAAGCTCTTTTATACTCTCTTCTGTTAAAAATTAAAATTACATTTTCTCTAAATTATAGTAAACAATTTTTTAATAAAATTTTTCTTAAATATAAACCATAAGTTCACAAATAAAATGTATGGTTTCTACAACCACAAGGAGTTTGGTTCGACAGCTATTAAAAATAAAAATGAAAAATCGGTTTAATTTCTTAAATTCGTCAGTTTAGTTCCATTTTGATCATATTGGATGGTACGTAGGCCTAACTAAAGCAAGTATAGAAAATTTGAAATTACATAAATTTAATTCGAGATAAATAAAAACAAAACAAAAATAAACCTTATCAGCTATTGGGTTTGGTTTGATTTGTTTTCCTAGTTTTGCTTATTATCAAACCGTAAATTCGTTTTATTTCTAGTTTTTGTTGCACTGACTGAGATGTAATTGTTTTTTAAATAAAAAAAAAGTAAATCTGAGGAACATGTTTTAAGAAAGTAGGTCGGTTTTCGATGGTTTCTCATCTGTGGCTTCTGAATCTAATGTTTTTGAAAAATAATTGATTTTGTATTTTTTGCAATATTTATTCATTTTGTCGTAATTTTAAAGTATAAAGAAAGTATGTTTGTCGAAAAATTCTACATCAATTTCAACGTCTAACCTTTTCTATTAAGTTTATGATCATTTGTATGTCTGTGAATATTACTCTTTTACGCCCTACATTATGTGGAATTATATACATTTTACGGCTTTACGTTGGAACACATATTTACTTCATGCAGGTTCTTGAAGCAACTATATCAAATACGTTTTCAGAGTAATATATTTGATCATAAGAAACTTAAACAAGTAAGGGAATTTCAATGTACTTAGGACTGTTTCAAAAGCTATGAATATATTGAAGTTACTAACAAAAATTTTTAAAACACGAATACTTTTAAAGTTAAAAGAAATTATGAAAGAAACTCGCTCAACGTCTTTTCATTGCATCTCCAAACTTCTTTATCCTATATTTACTGATGCACGTAACACATAAATCCCCATCCATTGAAACTATAATGAACGCGTTTGAAGGGCTTGCAACGAGCTGATGACGTCATTAGCGTCGCTCTAAGTTCTGCTACATTAAAACACTTCCGTAGCCTTCAGCAGGTCAGCCGAGTAATTCAGACTTTTGCTCTTGATGTTTTGTTTTGTGTCTACTTGAATACCAGAAAAAACCTGAAAAGCTGTCTTGCAGACGTAATGGAAGCGGGTTTCCAAAAACCAACAGCATAAACGTTAACAACAGTGAATAGCATTAACAAATTTCAATAGTATTAACAACATTGAATAACATTGCACAAATTGTTGAATAGCCTAAGCCTAATTGTTGTTTTTCTTATTTGTTAACAATTTTTGGTTAGTAAGCCTAGGCCTATGTGTTGTGTTTTTATTGTAGTTTAAACAAAATTATTAGTACGTAAGCCTATACCTACTTTTGTTTTTTTTTTATTCTGCTTGATTGATGTAGAACATTTTATTCATTTATTCTGAATGATTAGTGGGTCAACAACTTCAAATTTTCATTTTCCAGTTAGGCAATGTATAGAACGAGAACAAACGAAAAGGCACATAACCAACTGTCGGAAACTTTCTTGATTAGTTCACCGAGCGATAACAAGTCCAAAGTCTAACCAGCTTTCAGTCTTTCTTTCAATCAGTGTTATACGTGATGACGTCTTGTTATAAAGTGAATGCGTTTCTTTGTGAAGTTCTTAGTAACAGGTTAATTAGTTTCAGTGTGTTGTCACAAAATCTGGATTGTTTGCAGCAGCCTTTATACGAACATGGTGTTCTACCACGTTCAAAAAATGTCCGAATTATGGAAGCCAAAATGACGCTAAATGTGGAAAACACGAGTTTAAATGTTGGAGTCTTATCAAAACCGTTTACAAACGTAGGAAAAAGTGAAAGTGCAGAGTAAGAAGTACGTGTCTCAGTATAGCTATATTTGGTTTGGAAATCATAAATTAACTAAACAAGTTATCTGTCGGTTTTAACTTCACCTCCTCGACACATCAGTTGTTGAATTAACTTGATCTATCACACCACAGTATAGAAGATTAGAGTAATTACAAAGTACCATTTTATCGGCCACCTAGCCGAGTTTTTGTTCAAAGGAAGTATTCGCGCTACAAGGAAAGGCTACATTATTTCTTTCCCTGCTGTCGGTAAGGTTTACGTGGGCAAAACGCCAGAGTAATAGAACACTTCAGCTAGGCTAAACTCCAATACAGAAGCTGATCCAAACAACTTTTAATGTAAATGTTCATCATTACAAATAACTTTCGACATTAATTTCGACAAAAAGTTTCCGTTTTAAATTATTTTTTTAATAATACATGTAAATGTGACCCAGTAATTCTCTACCTACTCTGCCAATCAGTTTAGACTAAATTAAGCAAATATTCAGGAAAGAATAGAAATAAAAAACAATCTTCCAAAATTGTAAAACATTCTATTTTGAGCAGAGTATAATTGCATTTATGTACACAAGTTCTTTTTTTACATGGCTGAAAATTATTAACAGGTTTACCACTTAATGCAAAAAGAAAGTAGATACAATAAAGTCCCAATTTTAAACACGTGGCGCAAAGCTACTTGTCAGGTGGGACTGGAGATTAAGGGTTAGCAGGGCTCCCTAGTACAAATATAGGCCTAAATTATAAATGGCCATTCAAAACGTGTTATACTGTTTTGCAACAATGATTAAGGTTGCCGACTTGGCTTTACATTGGTTTAACCTGCATTCCCTCCACTTCCGCTTCGCCAGTAGCGTAACTTGATTTCCTCTTTTGGTGTAATGAGGAAAAACAATACAGCACGTAAGACCACAAGTTAAAAACACGCCATTGGAAAATGTTAAATAATTGTTTTCAAAATATGCATTTAGAATTATATTTTTGCAGTGTTTCTAAAACACTACAGTACAAAAAAAGTCGTGTAATGCAATAAACCTTTGGTTTGAAGGTGGGGGGAGGTGAACGAACGATGCTGTGATTCCTGTATTTGTTTTGACTGAGGTAGAGCCACGCCTGCCTATATTGCCAGAGCAGCACGCGGCCCATTGTGAATTAAATATGTAACGTGCCCTTAGATCTAAGATAGGCTACTATATGTTCCATTTTAACTATTCAGAAGAAATATACAATAGAAATAAACGTTTAAGCAACATACATTTTTATGCGTTTATCTATGGAAAATAGTTTATTTTTAGAACTGAAATAAACATAACACTGGTCCTGGTTTATAAACAATACGTTTACACTACTACATGTTTCTTTGTGATTTGTATTGCTTATTCCTCTACAACCTCCCCTCCCCCCATTACAACACTGCCCTCCATCCGTGGGGTAAATGAGTTCACCCAACACCTAAAACAAAAATAAATCTTTACGTCAATTGTTCATCGTAATTAAATTACGTTAAATGTAAAATGTTAAGTTACACTTTCTCTTCGCGGGCTTTTATTTTCTTTCACTGAACGTCACTTTCACTTACCCCAACAGAACGGGAACACTACCCTGCTCTGCCATCCAATAAAACTCTTGTCAATTGGGGTTGGTATGTTTGGAATAAAATTCCAGAGTGTTATTTGCAGACGAGTTGGGTTAAAGAGAACTTTTTTTTTAATGAATCCAACTATATATATATGCTATTACTATTAAGTAGATATTGACTTAATTTTTTTTTTTATATTACTTGTTTATCTTAAGCAGTGTTAAAATTGAATAATGAGCATTTTAAATATTCAAAATACAAAAATAAACTGACAGCGTTTCAACGTAATTTTAAAATTTTAAAAGCTATGTGTTGCATTCTTTAATTAGCTATGAGGATATTGTTGAAACCAGATTTTCAAAAAGTATAAAATAAAGAAATTATTCTTCTTAAAAAAGATAAGGAAACTTACAGTTATAACAACAATATTAAAACCATGAATAGCCAAATTCTTTCCAATTTTGTTTGATGTAGGTCAAATTCTTAGGTCTATCTCAAATAAAATAAAACAAAATTAAAAATGTGTTTAATGGCGTAATTACATAATGAACTCTTAATGATTATTATGTAACATTCAGTAGTAATTATAGCAAGAAACTAACCTAATTCCTACAGATATTAAGTTACACATTATAGAAGCACTGAGTTTTATTCTAGTTTCAAAATACGGTGTAGTTTTAATTAGGTCTGCTTGTTAGAATTATTACTTGTTCGCTTATTTCAAGCTGTGTACAGCAACATATATCAATTTGTATAACGGTTACAGCATATTTATTCTAATTGTTTCACGGTCATAAATTGGTATAAATTTCCAATAATACGGTACGATATTCTCGAGGCAGCAGGCACAAAAGAAATTGCATCGTACAAAACTACTTGACTGCGAATTAAACCACTGCGACTGAAAACTCTTATACGTAATTTCTGTGCATTTTTGACAAATTAATACATTTAAAAATAAATAAGAGAACTTTTTTAGACATTAATACTCTATTTAACTGTTATCTCTGAGGTTATAATTGTTTACCTTGGTATTCAATAAACGTGCCTCAGGTTTCATTTAAAAGGCTTTCTCAGCGGCTAAAGTTTACGTTTGCACGGTGCTAAGCACTTGCTTGAGTGGTGAAGTTTGTTTTATTAACGTGCTTTGAATGACGCTCGGGGTTTTAAAAGTGGGCGGTGAGAGATCACTAAACAGTTTGTAGAAAACTTTCCACATTGCGAATTTAATATCCACTGAAGTGCTACAATTTTACACAACAATAAATTTCTTCATTTGTATTTGTTCTGTATTCTTGATTTCAAAAACTAGAACGTTTTGAAAGCAATTATCACGATTCCAAATAGGCTATAATTTTGTTTTTATTTGTTCGGTGGTTTAAAAAAAATGAAATTAAATAGTGCGTAAACAATGCCTTAACTCTCTGGATTTAATTAAATCATTGAAATATTTACTTTAATACAGTGAAGACGGAGAGGAGGGGTTGACTCTCCCCTCCAAAAAAAGTGATTAGTTGTTTATCTTAATATTTAAAAGAAGAAGTCCTGACTGACTATCTAACTGACTGATTCATAATCAACGCAGAGCCAAAACTATTTTAGCTAGAGACTTGAATTTTCAGGGTACATTTATGTTACCTCATAGGCGTGCATTGAGAAAGGATTTTGCAAAAATTTGATTTTAACGCCATTTAACTACTTACTCAGTCCAACTTTAATAATCAACGTATAGCCGAGACTATAATAGATAAATATTTGAAATTTTCAGGGTACCACCACATGTAGGGGTACACTGAAAAACGATTTTCCAGTATTCAACCCCTAAAGAGGTACAACAATTTTTATTGGAAAAATATGTTTTTCGTCTGTCCTCCTTAAAACGTAACGTAGTCATTCTTAAATGTAAGTAATGAAATATATTTTTCACCATTTCCCAAAACTCATCCCCTAAAGAGATTGAAAGGGGGTAGACAATGTAAAGAAGGGTTATACAATTTTGCATTGAAAAAATATTTGTTTTGGATCGAATATTCTAGAAATACACAAATAATGAAACACATATTTCAACATTTTTCCGAATTCATTCCATAAAAGATTAAAAATGTAAAAAAAAGGTATAATTGGAGAAAAAGAGTGTTTTCATTGGAGAAAAATATTTTTTATCGGCTTTTCTTAAAATCAAACAAAATATTCTAAAACACAAATTAAGATATACGTAATTCAGCCTCGCGAATTCATCCCCTAAAAGGACAAAAATATAAAAGAGGTATAAATGTTTGTATTGGAGGAAAATATTTTTATCACATTTTCTTAAATTCGAATGGAACACGTTTGAAGACAATAAAACAACATATTTAGGTTACAATATTTTTTCATATTCACTGTAAAATAATCACGAGTTTAGATGATCACGCTTATACTAATATATTTTTTTTATGTTTCTAAATTATTACATTACTGAAACAGTTTAAGTTTCGTGGGCGAAGCCACGACGGGTAATTTTAGTTTATTTATACTCAAATTGTAAATCTATCTATATTTTTTAATTTAGTACATTTAACTTGAGTTATGCTTTTTCATGCATGATAAACATTTGAGCAAACTCTGATTAACTGATTTTGTGTAATTTATCCAATTCGTATTTTTTTTATCGTTAGATGTAACCGGTTTTTTAAGAAAACTTTGAAAAAATTTATGTAATGTTTTTGAACTGTTTATTTTATTTGAGCCTGAACAAACAATTTGTTTATTTTAAATTATCTACACTGATTTCAGTTATAAGTTATTACCTATATCGTACTTTCGCTGTGTTATTCCGAAGCACGACTACTGTATCTTAATAAACGACTACCAGTGATCTCAATTAATGCCAAAATTGAGTTTGTCTAGGCTATACTTTTGATACGCTATACTTGTGATGAGTCGTGGTTTTTTATAGCCTATATCATGAAACAAAGCGCGAATCGTTGCATTTGAAGAGCCCCACCTTACCACACTAAAAGACACTATTATGGGTTTTAACAGCCCTTCGTGAAAGAGTGTTATTGGAATAAATTGATATTCTCTTTAATTTCCTACTACTTATTTGATATTTTTAGTCTAGATTTTATATGCCATTATTTCACGGGATCATGATTTTTAACAAAAAAATAGAGTTACATTATTTTTGTATGTCTTGTGCTTCTGTAGGAGAACGTCCGACAATGAGTTAGCAGAGACGAAAAAACTTCTGAAAGACCTGGATTGGTACTGCTTCAATGACAGCGTAATTTCGTTGCCAGTCACCTTTTTAATGACTGATCTACGTTTAGATCTCGGCGAAGATGACTGGATCATCTACTCGCCTTCTGTATTTGCGGTTCCTATTGTTACGAATGTTAGTTTCTCGTTTTGACCGTATGGTGGCGGTCTCTAGTGGCAACTGTACTTACTTTCCCTGCGCAATTTCTTTATTGGCTTTAAGCAGAACTGTTTGTTCTACAAACCACCTTAGAATAGCAACACAAAATAATGAGCAAATTTTCACAAAACGATTTCGAGAAATTAGGTGAATTTCATTGTTTTTTTTGTGTTACTATTATAGAACGTCAATTAATTTTACTTTAAACTACTATACCGATTTAAATTATAACTATTACGTAAACAAATTTGAACAAAATCTCAGGTTCCGATTATTAGTTCACCAATAATAATCAGGAGTACTTAAGGAGGAACTACAATTAATTATAAATTGATTATCAATTAATAATTAATTTACTAAACAAAACAAAATTTGATTAAAATCTTTCTTCCGATTTTGAGAGAATATATTTTTTCAATGTTTTTAGGATATGGATAAACGTCTAAGTACGGCATTTCCAGCGATGTACAAACAATTTTTTGTGTGCACATTCAAGAAAAATATGATTCACGATCACCCGAATTTCTAAATACTTCGTATTAAATACTTTGTTTTACTTGAGAAAGTAAAAGATACCTTTTATTTCAATAGTACTGAAGTAAAGAAAAGTAATAGGCTACCTATTAGTTTACACATGTAGGCTACCTATTAGTTTACACATGTAGGCTACCTATTAGTTTACACATGTAGGCTACCTATTAGTTTACACATGTAGGCTACCTATTAGTTTACACATGTAGGCTACCTATTAGTTTACACATGTAGGCTACCTATTAGTTTACACATGTAGGCTACCTATTAGTTTACACATGTAGGCTACCTATTAGTTTACACATGTAGGCTACCTATTAGTTTACACATGTAGGCTACCTATTAGTTTACACATGTAGGCTA
Source organism: Callitettix versicolor (assembly GCA_022606455.1). NCBI lineage: Eukaryota > Metazoa > Arthropoda > Insecta > Hemiptera > Cercopidae > Callitettix > Callitettix versicolor. Next base: position 63,945,925 of record CM040189.1, read on the forward strand.
CCTATTAGTTTACACATGTAGGCTACCTATTAGTTTACACATGTAGGCTACCTATTAGTTTACACATGTAGGCTACCTATTAGTTTACACATGTAGGCTACCTATTAGTTTACACATGTAGGCTACCTATTAGTTTACACATGTGTAGCTACCTATTAGTTTACACATGTAGGCTACCTATTAGTTTACACATGTAGGCTACCTATTAGTTTACACATGTAGGCTACCTATTAGTTTACACATGTAGGCTACCTATTAGTTTACACATGTAGGCTACCTATTCTTGACAATGTTAAAATTTATAAGTTTTTTCTAGAAAACGGTTTAAAATTCAATTAGTTTTCCATTAATCTTTTAACTATTTAATTTAAATCAAGTAGATCATATATTTGTAAAATAGACCCAAAACGTAAGAAATACAAAAGACATATTTCTTGCAAAGTGTTGGCAAGTAAGTGTACTAAATTCGTAAATAAAGAGACAATACATTTCCGGAATGAATGACAACAATGAGACGGGAAGCAGAGATTAATTTCTGTTTGTTTAATTCCTTAAGTGAAATTTTATACATTCATTCGAGTTTACCATATTCATATAAGTCTAAAATTTGTTAAACTGATTTTGAAGAAATTATTTTCCTTTTTTACCATTTCACGACATTTTTTTTTTTGAAGCGATTCATAAGTCTTTCGTTTCGTTTAGGTATAATCTAAGTTTTTATAGTCATTTTGCAAGAAATAGCCTATATGTAATCTTTAATTTTTACAAGTAACCCACATATGTATTTAAATTTTGTATATAGGTAATCTGTACCAAGTTTTTAAAATGATGCAGTCTTTCCTTTCGAGAAACTGTGTCGCTCTTGTGGCGTATTGAAATAAAAAGGGAAAATTTTAGATAGACTCAGAGGTGCGTATGGTTATAGAGAAAACACAAATTAAATCTAACCTAACGCCATTAAATTTTATATCAAAATTACACTAGTACTTTTTACCTTTTACCATAATTAAATTAAATAATTGGTTATTATTTATTATTTTTATTATTTATTTATTTACTTATTATGTATTATTATTTATTATTTATTTATTTATTTGCCAAATTAAATAATTAAAATTACCTTTTAAAACCATAATCCATATTAAAATTTTGTCGGCGAAATCTCTCCTCTATTATCCCACAAGTACTGTGCATTTATATACAGTATATATTGTAATATATATAATATATATAATATATTATAATGTTTTATAATATTTATATATTATAATATTTTAGACCATGTCGAGCGTCAAGATATATAAAGTTTACACCACATTGGGCGACAAAATATAAAGTTTACACCACATTGGGCTACAAAATATAAAGTTTACACCAAGTTGGGCGTAAAAATATAATAATAACAACAGTTAATTGGGAGACAAAATATAAAATATTAAGTTAATTAATTATTGCAGAAATTTGTATTCTTTAATGACATTTATGGAATATTTTAAGGTTTAGTTAACAAAGTATTCAATATACTACAATCAATTTATTTAATTACAAAGTGATTCAAATTAAATTAACTGTTATTACAATGCAAAAAAATTGATAAATTATCTCAGGGTTGTTCTTTGCTACTGCAAATGGGAACTAAGCAAGTTATTAGTATTGTTCAATTTATAACTTTTTTTTACATAAAAAATATTACAATGTAAATTACCACAATTGTTATCGAGAGTCTTTAATGATGAGAGTCTTATATTGACTGATAAAGATGTTTGTCCAGTTGTCCACAATTCCAGAGCCAAGTTGGGCTGAGTCAAAATTTTGACGATAAATTGTTACACTTTACGACGACTATACTCCACTTATTCAGTATTCTTATTGAATTAAATAATTGACTTCATACAATTTTATTTAAATTTGCACTAGCAACGTTTGTACCGCAATGCCACTTAATTCTAACTACGTTTGGTGTAAATTGTAAACAAATTAAAAGAACTCTCGGTTATATATCATTAATTAATATTAAAAAAAACGATAACAGAAACCCTTCAGTAACAATTATTAAATTGATTCAACTTAATACCTTTATTATAAAAAAACGTACTTGCTCGGTTATATTAACTTTAACCTTCTTGTAACTAAACTTATAAAATAAAAAGTTTGGCCTTGAAGAGTCCAGGTTTAGTGTTCAAAAACTGTAAGGATTCTTCTCTTTACGGAATCTGCTGTTCGTTTTTACATGAACTGCCTTCTACAGTATCTAAATTTGTTTTACTAATAATGGTAAAGCTCAGGTGGTTCCAAACCAATCAGCTTGAAAAATCTCTTTAAATTTAAATTGCTTTTGCCGTTAAACTCCTGCAACGGTTGATATATTTTTTTTATCTTTTGCCTACGTGACTTGTAGCACATGTTTGGAGTCCTACCCTACATATAATATTTTGTAAAAATTTTTTTTTCTTTTATTTAAGTAACGGCATCTTGCAGTTAATTTCTTTTTTTTTGAGTTTGTAGTTTTCAGTGCCCTTACTAACTAACAATCTCGCACATGTTTTGAATTTATGAAGCTAAGCTATTAGTTACATGTTATATTTGTTATAATATAATAGTATAACAGATGTATACAAAATGTTCAAGAACAATTAAGTGAATTTATTTTTAAAAAATGCAAGATTTAGTATGACAACATATAAGTTTAGTTTCTTGTTTCTGTTTAAAATTGTAGACAAACTATTGTAAGGATTTAAAATTAATCCATACGTATTTAAGTAAAATTACTATCTCCCTTACATAAAAATACAAAATCTTTTTTATACAAAAAAATCATATTGAAAAAGGCACAAAAGTTTTAGTTTATATAAATTTGGTTAAAGTACGTTATATCATAGACTTGACCTATGTAATATGTATGACATATGTAAATATGGTAAATTACATATTTATTTTGTTATAAACTAAAATTTATTTTAATATAAGCAAAAAAATTAATAAAATGGTTACTTAAACTAATTTAAAGAACAAATTTTATTTTGAAATTATCCCTTGGGGACATTTTAGTCTAAAGATGACTTGTCAGTTCACCTCCCAAATTTTATTTTTTTAACCAACCAGCTTTAAGGCACTAAGTTTGAACAAGCATTATTCTAAGTTTGAAAATATTAAGTTTAGACACAGCTGTTACTGAGAGGTTTTTCACTTTTCTCTCACATGAGAAAATCGTTTTTGAGTTAATGCCGAGGTTGTTCTACGCACTGTGTTTGTAATGTGTTGAACTTTCTAGAGAGAAGAACTTTCTGGAACTTTTTAGCCTAGGTTTTTCATGACTGAAATTTGAGAAGTGTGATAGGTTTGGTTCTTTGTTGCCAGTATTATTTGGATGGTATATTGTTGGACCAGTTACATTGCAAACTGCTTAAATACAACTGATTCATTACATATGTTCACTTTGCTTAAATTGAAAGTTGCAAATCAGTTTGATACAACTGATGTAATTATAATGTAAATAATTTTGAAATGCAGGAAAGTATTAAAGTTTTGCTAAACATTTTTTATATTTAGGTTTCAAAAATGTACTTGTTAAAACATAAGGTTTTTTTAAAAGTTTTGTACAAATTTAGGCAAGCTATTTTTTACATGACCAAAAAAATAAAGAATTGTACTAAAAATACATAAGTTATTGTTTATAAATTACATGGAATACACAAATGCTTCTAAAGCTAATTGTACCAGGTAAAGCTGTATCTAACTCATACTATTATAAATCACATGTTACAAACGTATGCCACTATAACTGGACAACACATCTTGTGTCAGTATGCACACAATGTAAGAGTGACTCACTATGTCGAAGTTTCTAAAAAAAAACCTGCTGTGGAAAGGAAGCTACATTAAGGAAGGAGAAGGTTTGGTCCGATAGCGGTGTGCTGTAATGGAGGTTGTCGCTTAGAACAGTTTGAAATGGTGTTAATTTTTGAGTTAGAAGACGCAAAAACCAATCCACCACGTTTGGTTAGGTTTTTAGTTACCAACCTATATTTTTCTCTTCATAACGAGAAAATTAATGGCTTCATATTCCATGATTTATGTAAGAAATAGTAGGCATATTTACCAAAGAAAGTCAAGCTAGTTATTCTGGTAGCACAGTATTACTAACAAAATAAATCTGAAAGAATTTGACACAGTGGCTTCAGTGGCAAGAGGCAGGAATTTCTAATCTGGACATATCAACCCTGACTATTGACAAACGTGGTGGCAACGTCATTCCTTTACATTCTGCTCTCAAGTTCTGCTATTACAATGTGTGCAGATTTTTTAAGAGACGTCATTGTAAATAACATCAATTGTTAAGTTTTAAAAAAACTTTTAAAAATATTCGGTGTATTGTTTTTATTTGAGACATTTATGGATTGTATGGTATATGTTTTCTACTGTTGAAATACGCGGAAGTTTAAAATATTAATGCGTTATTTCGTATATTTATCTTTACAAACAGCTGATTTTAATCTTTCCATACACAAAGTATATTAAGGTGGAAACAATTTGATGTTCAATAGGTATATCTATTTTTTGATTTATTGTGTTGTGTATTGGTTTTCCTTCGATATTTATCTTTCTGTGGCGCATGGAATTAGGAATCTGATACGTAATAGATATGTTACGTTATAGTAAAATGTTTCAAGCTATTATTTTTGGTAAGAAACTCTACTTGCAAAGTAATGAAAAATAGATTTTCTCAAAAATGTTTCTAACGATTGTTTGCATCTCAATACAAGGTATGTTTCACGATTTCAGTGAATGCTTAAAATAGATGAACGTTTCTACAACATCACACATTAAGTATTTCGGATTAAATTATTTCCTCCAAAACATTCGCTTCGGAACCTATTCACACAAAATTCTGGAAGCTAACATAATCGTGAATTCGGTTCATCAGCTAATGGGAAAATTTGTGTCAAATATGAAGATTGACAAAGGCTAGCGTATAAAATTTAAAATAAAAAATATTTACGGTAGTAAATCGAAAAAAATAAAACAAATACGAAGGTGATTATGTTTTTCTATGAGACCTGATTTTATTAAAATCCAAATTTTGTTATTTATAGAGGTTATAATAAAAAAAAAGAAATGGTACATAACAAATTTACCAAATGGACAATTTAGTCTTCACCGAGTCCGTCGATGGACACGCAGACTGATCCAAATAAAACCCTTCCTTCTAACAAAATTTCAAGATCGACTTTGTTTCATACGTTTCTATTTCCAATAGCAAAAAAGTAAAAACAATTTAAATTATGTACTTAAAAATGAACAAATACACTAACGTAAAAAACGCTAAGAGAATGAATAGTGATTCAGTAAAGAATTTCATTTTTTCCATTTACCGTGAACGCAATAAAGTGCTCGGCTTGGTATTCAATAAACGTGCCTCAGGTTTCAGTTAAAAGGCTTTCTCAGCGGCTAAAGTTTACGTTTGCACGGCGCTAAGTACTTGCTTGAGTGGTGAAGTTTGTTTTATTAACGTGCTTTGAATGGCGCTCGTGGTTTTAAAAGTGGGCGGTGAGAGATCATTAAACTGTAATAAAGGTTCCACCGTCAATGTTACACTGTTAAATGGGCACAGACAACACTCTTACAAGAAGAAACTGAATTATGTGTAGGCTTGCAGGGTATAAGAAGCTTGTAGGCTACTGATGCAGTAACTTACACCTAGTGTATGATTCTTTACGAAACAGCAAGAAGTAAACAGAACCACGTAATAATTAATTATTGGTAATTTATTAGTTAACCATTGAAAAAATAGCTATCATGATAAGATCTGGGAACCTAAATGAGCGCCAATCATAACCTTTAGTTCACTTCGTAACCTTTTTTTTTTGGGGGGGGAGTTAAATGTGAAAACTTTTGTGTACGGTTTTTGCACAATTTATTTAGTTTAACGTTTTTAATATCATTTTGAATAATCAAGGCGAAGGATTGACGGGACTCGAACCTGCGTAAGGTAAGATTTGTAGCGAACTCTCAGTTATCATACTGACTGATCAGTCTTCCCGCGTGAGAAATTAATATTTTTTTCATATGTTATAGAAGTATATGTTATAGGTCACAGTATGTAAGCAAATATTTAAACAACTTGTATACATCAGAGTAGCCCATTAAATCATAAAACTTTAATAAGGTTAATTAATTACAACAAATAATAAAATTAATTGTATCAAGGGTTTACTTCTTTTAGAATATCTAAGTTTGCACACACATTTATGTATTTGAAAAACTTGCAGGAGCTAAGATCAACGGGAGTATTTTAGTTGCATCCTAATCCGGAGTGAACCTACCAACACAACAGCTGGAACGTCTTCGAAATACAGTACTTCCGCTTGTTTGTTTACGTTAAAGTCGACTTCCGCTGCAATTTCCGCCCCAGAATGCAACGTTAAGTACTTAGACTGTTTCTCGACAAAATTGCTAGCTCAGTCGCCATCACTGTTTACTTTACAAAAACCAATTAAAACTAAATTCTAAAATAATTGTTTCAGTAAAGAAATTATTATGGAAATTCTTTTGTTTCTTTTTATAACGGTATTTTTAAAAGCAGAAACTGATTCGCCATCCACTACAGATTCAAGTGTAAAATTATAACAATCACAGCACACAGCTCTCTGGCAGGCGTGATGGAAGCGAGATGCCAAAAACTAACATTTTAAAAAACAAATAAACGATTATTTTATTACACAAACATCTTTTATTTTACAATAACATATATAAAAATTAACCCTAACCATACAACTAATAACATTTTTTTATCTATCTTGGATCACTTCACCATTGCATTCAGCGTTAAACTCTGCAGAAATCTGTGTTTTAAATTTTCAGATTTTATTTAAAAAAAAAGAAAATTTCTGATCGCCGTCAGGCTCACAAAAAAGTGTAAGGTAAGAGATTTCCTTACAGATTTTGAATAAACGCCATTTTGAAACAGGTGAAATGATTTTACTGGGTAATAAACTTGTCCAAGTATTTACCAAAATAAGTGTTTACTTTGAATCAACATAAATTTTACGAAGGACTATATTACACGACCCTTAAAAACTTGTTATAGATAAATAAATAGCGCACATTTTATGGTGTACATAACATATCTGGGGTGCTATCAATTTTTAATATGATAACAACTCTAAATATTTTCAAATATAAATTACCCAGTAAACGCTGCCCACAACAATCTCGATGATATTTATAGTTTTATATTTATATAAAATTTACAAAAAAAATAATATTAAATATTCAGATTTACAAAATGAAAACAGTTTTAAACCACAATATAAAATTGCTTAAAACTTCGTTTTTTATTTTGTAAACATTAAAATGTTTGACTTCTACATAGGTAAAGTATCAAATATCAAAATAACGTTAAAATACAACCAACATTTTCGTACGCTAATATTCGTACTTTACAATGCCAAGCAGATGCCTTTTAAGCAGTTATTAAAGGTCCCTGGACGCCTTGTTTGCGAGGAAGGGTGCGTTATCGACAAAGATGTGGACACGCGATCGAATTTATAAGGGTTTTGGGTTTTACCTATCATAAAAAGAGGGGAATAAAAGAGAGGGAGAGAGAAACAGAGACGAAGAAAGAAAGGGAAAATAAATGAAGAGAAAGGAAATAAAAAGTCAATACATGGTTTTAAAACAAACAAGGAGGAGTCTCGTTCTTGTAAATTAGTAAACTGTTTCTTGCCCTTGACCTTGTAAATTGGATAGATTTTGACTTCATTTAGTGGTTAAATTTTACTCCACAAGTTAATATATTAACGAATAAATATAGTTTTTATATAATGCGATTGAGCAATACTAAAACGTTGATTTATATCGTATTACTTGGTATCAAATTAAAACGAAATTTAAAGGCGGAACGTGATAAGGGGATATTGACATGATATTAAATTTTCAAGTATATTAAATATATCAATTTATGGTAATTTCTAGGGTGAAAATTTTAATTTACAGCTTTCAAACATAAATGAAGAAATTAATACTGGCGTTGGTGCTATATGAATAAACTGATAAATAGAAAAAAGTAAAATGAAAAAGGTCTGAATATGAAGGTATTATACCACTACTGACAAAGAAAAGTCTAAAAACTAAACAAATAGTAATAATTTTAATGGGGAATGATAAAATTAGAAAATCAGAAGAACCTGGACCTAAAATATTTTAGACCCCCATCCCCAACTATAACCATTGAATTATTGTACTGAAATATAAAAAAGTCTGTGTTAAAACACCTATGTACACTGTACGTAAACTTAACTTATAAATACACTTAACTTATAAATCATTACACACGCCTCATTGCAACACTGACAAAGGAAATGACAAACTAACAAACAATACTAAATCGAAGTAACTAACCAATGATGGCATTACGCTTCACAGGGGTAGCTGCAGGTATCGATGTTTAGCCTAAAATAAACTATTTATGCCTAAAGAAAGGTACCGCATTTGTAACTTTTCGCGATTGTTACCTTATGTGACAATGTGTCATAAAATTAGAATATAACGAGAAAACTAGATTACCGTATTTTGTGTAGGTCTAACCTTAAAATTTGATCGTACATCGTTCACTGAGGTAAAATATAGCACAACTACGATAATTATCGTAAATCTGGCAACACTGAGTCGCCAGTACCATTAAAACATTTACAGTGCTATATACAGACGAAATCTGTATGCTGTTCTGAACGACATTTCATAGATATTTTAAGATTACAATACTATATATATATATATATATATATATATACTATATATATATATTTTTTTTTTTTTTTTTTTTTTTTTTTTTTTTTTTTGGTGTTTAACGTCCGACTATTGTGCACACTTGGGCTAATGCAGACGATAGGATGATTTATAGCGTATGAAAATGCCAAGCCCTTGCCAGGAATCGAACCCGGGTCCTCGGGGTGAAAGCCTAGTACGCTATCCACTAGGCCACCGAGGCGGCATATATATATATATATATATATATATATATATATATATATCTATAGAGAGAGAGAGATATATATATAGATATATATATATATATATATATATATATATATAGTTAAAAGTGCAATAATTTTTTTTCTTCATATCTATTAAAATACAATGGGAAATGTAGTGGTAAATCTGTGTGTCAGATTAGAAGCCGACTGCCCTTCCATTAGCCCAGAACCTGCAAGTAGATCCTATACTCTATACCTGGGTATCTATGGAAGAGAATGGATGATCTTGTACAGTTAAAGAGGATGTTGCAAGTCCAATTAGATCCCTCACAGTTGAGGGACTGAGGCTTAACAGGACGAATCTGCGAAGAGTGACGGTGTTTCTGACGAGTTACTGGAGATTCTGCAGTCATCTACACAAAATGGGCTTTTATATGACAATTTGTGTGTGTAGGAAATGTGATACAGCTGATGAAACAGCTCAGTACATAATTTTTGACTGTCCAGCTTTGGACAGGAAACGATTTAAATATCTAGGCACTCTCTAGAGTGACGGACAGACAATAGAACAGGTCAAGATCATCCGAAGCATCTCATGTTCCTTAATGGTCTGAGGTTGGGTTGGGAAAGTAGAACCTGTGAACGTGGGTGCACAATAGGCTATATAGCTGAGTGAAAAAAACCACAATCAGTAGACTTCTTGGTCCTCTAATGGGGAAAATACTAAAAATACCGCGAAGGACGTCTAAATCCTCTCAATAGGTGCAGCTAGTCTGCACCCCCCTGCAGGGGGAAAAATCTGTAGGCTAGACCTAATAAGATAAAAGTAGACAAAATTATATGCATTAATGAGCAGGTATAATATCTGAAATTCAAATTACCGTATTCAATTACTGTATTTTCTTTTCAATTTTAAATACGAATATTGAAGATTTTGTGGAGACAACCTAACATTTAGAATACAATAATGCCCTAATACAATAATGTGTAGTATACAGAAATATTATCTACTCCTTTTTGAATAAATTTTCTTCATAATTTTAACAGTAAATGGACTTATAATTAACACATTTTCAAAACACTAAACTTCAATCACATATTAGGCCTACAAGCATAAATAACCAACTGTAAACGAAAATAACTGAATCTTAAAAAAATATAACAAGCAAATGATAATACTCCAGCAAACGTTTTTACAACCTATTGTAACTGAACTAACTGAAGAAGGGAAAGTATCAACATCCAATCACAAGAAGTTACAGAAGTTAGTGATAGTTGTCTGTTTTAGTATTTCATTACAGTAAGTTTTATATTTGCAATTGCTTAAGAAATATATTATTTATGGTTAACAATGATTTTGTAAAATGATTCACTTCTTCGATATTAATTTATATATATATATATGTGTGTGTGTGTGTGTGTGTGTTAAGCCGTCTGCATTAGCCCAAGTGTGCACAATAGTCAAACGTTAAAAAAAAAAAAAAATTTTTTATTTTAAGGCAAAAAGCACATTGAGGCTATTATCGCCTCCCTAAATGTAAGTGTGAGTGTAGTAAAGTGTTAAAGTCGTAAGTGTGTTTTAAACTCGGGTACCGAGAGGAATGTCTAAATCCTCTTAATAGGTGCAACTAGGGGTTAATTTTTATAATTGTGTTCGAGAAAATACTGAAAAGCTAAACAGAAAATTAAGCTTACTTTAACACTAACCATACTCACCAAGAAATAGGCTATCCTGTGTAATTTGGAAGATATTGAATTATTTTGAAATCAATTTTTGATAAATTCCTAATTTGATCGCAAAATTTCCCGCCAGGTTTATCGCATTACAGAAACCTCACAGGTGTATCAGCAACTTAATTTTATAAAAATCGCAATTTCTCTGCTAATATTCTACAAAATAAATTTATGTAACGTATGGATCAATCTTTGACCCAGCGAGTAATTCGATCCCATCGGCATTTTTAGTCTATCTGTCAGATTTTGCTGTTTTGTTTATTATAACCAATACTTACAACTACATATTCCAAATTGATGTCAAACTATGCCTAAATTGGTTGCAAAATAGTTGCACTTGGTCAAGGCCGTCCCGAGGGCGTTCCAAAACCGTTTTTGGGACTCGTTCGAGTTACATAACCTTACGTTTAAGTAAGTAGCAGAAATAATGCTAAGTGCACAATCGTAGAGAAAATGTCTACCCCAAAATACTGTTCTACATATTTTTCCCATAATTATTATTGTTTTGTTGTATTTAAGTGTATGCACTGAAAGATATAATTTTATGAGTGAAATACGAATTTTTGATATCATTTTGTTTTTAATTCCCACCTACGTAAAAGCTTGTACAAATAAAAACAAATACCTCAAAGAGGTTAGGAAATATATACAGGACCGTGAAAACGTTGGTGGTTCTTTATTACAAATAGTCTTAACATATTTTCTCCTCTTTGGGTTATTACTTATTTTGTTAGTGAGACTGTGGGAGTAAGGGGGTGTATAATACATTCCGTTGAGTGAATGTTTGTAAAGTGTGAACGTGTTGTGACTTTAGAAGGCTTTCTATAAATATTTTACATGATAATATCATTGAAGTACATTGAAGTTATTATCTATTAATATCATTGAAGTTATAATGTTTCAATTAAACAATTTTATATTAGTACTATTTACTAAAGTAGAAATTTTTAGAAGAACTTCTTAGTTGTTTTGTTATTGGAAGGTGAGAAGGTTTTTTGGTAACTTGCATGCAGCCATATTTTGTTTCAGCAAGTAATTACAGTTTATATAACTTTAATTTCACCGGTTTTCTGTTACTTTTTTAGTTTTTGTTTTGTATTTACCTTCTTCTCGTTCTTGGAGCACTTTAATGTATAGTATTGTTTCTAGTAACAGCATCTTAAAAATGTTGTTAACATCGATGTGGTTGTTTCTTGGATCACTTTAAGTTTAGTTAATGTATTCTTCATTTTTTTTATAACGTTATAAGTATTATATGTAGGAATTTAAAGATCACTAAATAAACAATTTAAAAATGTACATTTTAAAAATTCTTAGACAGTAAATAATAGAAGTAGGGTTTTATTTTATTGTTATACGAATTAACCTGTATACAAAGAATACAAAATCTTAAGATCTTCATATATACTTTTTAAAGGGCAATAAGTGAAGAATATGGTAGGCCCATTAGATGATATTCTTGTGTGTTGGAGCCTAACAAAAAACAATTCCGATTAAATGAGACATGTGTTAAGCACATTTTTTTTAGAATCATTTTTTATAATAATCAAAAAGTGTACAGTCCTTGAACCATTTTCTTGGTCAAAAACGCTCTGAAAACTAACAATAATCGAATTTTCTACAAAACAGCTTTAACTATCACCAATTAATTTTGCCAAATCTTGGTCCTCAAATATTTTACCAAAATAAAACTTTTCGGTGGTATAAAAAAACCGGTTTGACAAAAACCCTAAAAGACTGATGTCTATTTCAATGCTTCAAAATCTTTTCACCACATTTTGCTACAAATCCAATTACATATGACGATTCAGAACTCAAGACAGTGTAACATATTTAAAAGAAGAAATTTATAGTTTGAAAATAAATATATGAAAACTAAATGTTATGAAATTGAATATTAGGCTATTTCTTAATAGTATCACTTAGCATCAAAATGAGAGAGAGGACATAAAATTTGCCACAATCTTCGCGCTCTTTTTTCGCCAAATAGTTTATATTTTAGTCGAACCTCGTTTCAAAATCAGCTTTGACTACTTACGTAATACGAAGATAAAATAAACACGACGTAATTTATATTTGTTTTACATTTTCCCCTCTGTATATTTGTAATCTATGTGTATAAAAGGCAATGTCCTGACTGACTGACTGATCAACGTACAGCCCAAACTATAAAACCTAGAGACTTGAAATTTTGAGGATACCTTCGTTTTAATATGTAAGCGCGTAGTAAGAAAGGATTTTGCAAAATTTTGATTTTGACGTCATTAAACTACTTACCCAGTACAAATTTAATAAACAACGTACAGCCAATACTATTATAGCTAGAGAATTGAAATTTTCACAGTATCTTCTTACAACAATGTCAAGGTGCATTAAGGAAGGATTTTGCAAAAATTTGATTTTGACGCCATTAAACTGCTTACCCAGTCCAAATTTAATAAACAACGTACAGCCAATATTATTATACTATTATACAATACTATTATAGCTAGAGACTTGAAATTTTCAGGGTACCTTCTTACAACAATATCAAGGTACACTAAGAAAGGATTTTTCAAAAAATTGATTTTTACGCCATTAAACTACTTACCCAGTCCAACTTTAATAATCAAAGTATAGCCAAGACTATAATAGCTACAGATTTGAAATTTTTAGGGTTACCACCACATGTAGCGGTGCACTGAAAAACGACTTTTCAGTATTCACCTCCTAAAGAGATAGAAATGAAGTACAACAATTTTTATTGGAAACATATGTTTTTCGTCTGACCTTCTTAAAACGTAACATAGTCACTCTTAAATATAAGCAATGAAATATATTTTTCACCATTTCCCAAAATTCATCCCGTAAAGAGATTGTAAGGTGGTGGAAAATGTAGAAAGGGGTATACAATATTGCATTGGAAAAATATTTGTTTTGGATCGTATATTCTAGAAATATGCTATGAAACACAAATAATGAAACACAAATAATGAAACACATATTTCAACATTTTTCCGAATTCATCCCCTAAAAGAATAAAAATGTAAAAAAGAGGTATAGTTGGAGAAAAAGAGTGTTTTCATTGGAGAAAAATATTTTTTATCGGCTTTCTTAAAAGTAAATAAAATATTCTAAAACACAAACTATAATACAAATAATTCATCATCCCCCCACCGAATTCATCCCTAAAAGGACAAAATTATAAAAGAGGTATAAATGTTTGTATTGGAGAAAAATATTTTTTATCAGATTTTCTTAAATTCGAATGGAACACGTTGAAGACAATAAAGCAACATATTCAGGTTATAATATTTTTTCATATTCACTGTAAAATAATCACGAGTTTCCATGATCACGCTTTTATTGATATATTTTGTTATGTTTCTAAATTATTACATTACTGAAACAGTTTAAGTTTCGTGGGCGAAGCCACGACGGGTAATGCTAGTTTATATATATAAAGGAAAATATCCTGATTCATAATCAACGCACAGCCTAAACTATAAAAGGTATAGACTTGAAATTTGGAGGGAACATTCGTTTCATCGTTTACGTGTGCATAAAGAAAGAATTTTGAAAAAAATTAATTTTAACGCTATTAAACTACTTACCCAGTCTAATCAAAGTACAGCCGAGACTGTTATAGCTAGAGACTTGAAATTTTCAGAGTAACTTCTTACAACAATGTATAGGTGCACTAAGAAAGGATTTTGCAAAAGTTTGAATTTTAAATCCATTAAACTACTTACCCAGTCTAACTTTAATAATCAACGTACAGCCGAGACTATTTTAGCTAGAGACTTAAAATATTCAGGGTAATTTCTTATAACAATGTAAAGGTGCGTTAAGAAAAAATGTTGCAAAAATTTGATTTTAACGCCATTAAACTACTTACCCAGTTCAACTTTAATAATCAACGGATTAAATATATAATATTTTGTAGCAAAAAAATATAGCGAGCGGAGCAGCGACGGATACCTGCTAGTACTATACCCAGCAAATTTCTTTTAAAAATTAAATATAACCTAAACTTAAAATTAAGTCAGATTTTCAGACAGGTATAAAATAAAAACAGTTATTGTTGGAAATTCATTTTCATCACGTTGCGTTACAGCCAGCGGCTTGCCGAGATTTTCATTTTGGTGACATGAATAATGAGTTAAGCCCAATTCCGAATTCGATTTAAGTTTGTTTAATGAACGTGCTGGGAAATAAGAATTGCATTTCTCGTTCAAAGAAGGTAAATACAGCACTTAGGTGTCTGCAGGAGGAAGGAAAAAACTTGGACGGCACTTTTATTTTGTTTGTTATTACAATAAGTGACGGATCAAATTTTAATTGACGTGGGATCGATGTAGAAGTAAAATAATCTTTCATACATTCATTTATTTCCTCGAAAAGTTAGGTTCGGAAACTACCAACACAAAACCTGAAAATCAGAGTTATTATTTAAATCGGTTTTAGATTTTGGTCACAATGAATTCAAGTCAGTGTAAGCTCACTGCTCGCTCGTCACAATGGATTCAAATCAGTGTAGGCTTACCTCGCTGGTCACAATGGATTCAAGTCAGTGTATGCTTACCTCGCTGGTCACAATGGATTCAAGTCACTTTAGGCTTACCTCGCTGGTCACAATGGATTCAAGTCAATGTAGGCTTACCTCGCTGGTCACAATGGATTCAAGTCAGTGTAGGGTTACCTCGCTGGTCACAATGGATTCAAGTCAGTGTATGCTTACCTCGCTGGTCACAATGGATTCAAGTCACTTTAGGCTTACCTCGCTGGTCACAATGGATTCAAGTCAATGTAGGCTTACCTCGCTGGTCACAATGGATTCAAGTCAGTGTAGGGTTACCTCGCTGGTCACAATGGATTCAAATCAGTGTAGGCTTACCTCGCTGGTCACAATGGATTCAAGTCAGTGTAGGCTTACCTCGTTGATCACAATGGATTCAAGTCAGTATAGGCTTACCTCGCTGGTCACAATGGATTCAAGTCAGTGTAGGCTTATGCTCGATTTTCACAATGAATTCAAGTCTTAAGGTATTTATTTTAATTTTATTTACTTCAACACCTTGTTAGGCAGGGCTAGTTGGCATGTGAATTAGGAAATCTAGAAAATATATTGTAAATTGCAACAATTGGTATAAAAAAAC
Source organism: Callitettix versicolor (assembly GCA_022606455.1). Classification (NCBI taxonomy): domain Eukaryota; kingdom Metazoa; phylum Arthropoda; class Insecta; order Hemiptera; family Cercopidae; genus Callitettix; species Callitettix versicolor. The sequence goes on from CM040189.1 coordinate 63,961,772, forward strand.
TTTTTCAAAATCCGTAGCAACAGACACATTCCAAAAATTCTAGTACAATGTGTGGTTGATTTTTAAAAAATATTATTTTGGCCAAATTAAAATTATGTGTAACAGTCTAAACATGATAACACAAAATGTTTTAGTTCATGCCGTGTGTGCAGCTGTGAAAGCTTTGAAGGAAAGTAGAGGCACTCCTTTGAAAAACATTTTGTCTTACGTTCAGTCGTTAACTCAAAATAAAAGGCTAAACATTAACCATATAAATAAAGCGGTACAAAAAGCCATTGAACATGAAATGCTGAAGGTAACTCGCGAAGGAAAATACAAACTGAATACAACAGATTTAACAAAACAGCAGATACAAGTGCTACAGCGATTAAACAAAGGGATTACAGTACTAAAAACACGATGCCCCTGTGGAGGAATAAGAAGACACAGACAAAGGTCTAGATCACAAAAGAGAAGGTCTAGCAGAAGGAGGTGTGGGTTTAAAAGAAGACATTCCCGGAGTAGGAAGAGCAGACGTAGTAGATGTAGAAGCCGAAGAAGAAGCCATAGAAGAAGAAGTCATAGAAGGAGAAGTCATAGAAGGAGAAGCCATAGAAGCAGAAGCAATCGAAGGAGAAGCCATCGAAGGAGAAGCCATCGAAGGAGAAGTCGCTGTAGAATATGTACTCCAATATGGGTGCCTCCAAGAAAAAAACATTGTAGATAGTGTCACTTTCTGTCATTCCTTTGCAACTTAAAAAATAAACGTATTTTAAAGAAAACAGCTACCATTGCTTTGTGAATTTTTTTCTCATTGTGTAAAAATTAAAATATATTAGTGTGTTCATTCAATGATGAATTTGAATGGATACCTGGATCTTGGATTTAATTGCATTTATAATAGCAATATTTTAAAAATTGTTAGTTTTATATTTTCATTAAAAAGAACAGTAACACATTAAAGGGAAAAAGATTTTAATACCATTGTATACATTTTTATTATGCATTATTATAAAGTAGGAAAGTAATAATTTAAAATGACTTTGATAATTGGAAATTTATTGTTTTTTTAAATGTAAAACATTAATTGTGGTAATAACACAATCAATACTTTAATTTTTTATAAATATGAGAGTCGCACCTTAAGGATATATATACAATATATATATATATATATATATATATATATATATATATATATATATATATATATATATTGTATTCGTAAAACGCAAAAATACTCTATATGGTTATTCTGTGTTACCGGTTTCAGAAGTTATAAAAAGTCTCACTAGAGTGCAGCATATTACTGATATTTTACAGTAATATAAGTCACTGGGATGATATCTGGAAATCGATGATGTCATCCAGATAGTTTTTTCCTGTGATTAGAATATTTTTCACAGTGATCTGGCACAAATTTGTCGGAATTTTGCTTTGTAAATATAAGTATATAATTGTTCTCTGTTATTTAAAACTTTTTCAAGACCAAACAGAGAAACTGTGTAAACAAATAGTTACTTTGTGTAACCTAGAAGACCTTCATAGAAGCTCTTGAATTAATTACTGTGTATTATGGGTATAACATTTAGTCAACTATGTACTGTATATAAATAACTATACACTATATTTAAAATTTATATATTGAAGAGGAGAGATTGAAAGTTATGTTTTTTACTACTATCAAAATTTTAAAAATCTTGAACTTTTAACTTTCCTTATGTGCAGTTCAGCTACAGGTTAAATAAATATATAATGTAAACTGGAAGTCAAACTTATACAGAGACAATAATGAACGTTTTATATAATATAAAGTCAGTGTTTGACTAGAAATAAACTGTTAAAGTTTGAAGGTATAGATCTAATAATTAATTAAATTAACATACAGTGTAGGTTGATTGAAGATGTTAGAAATAAAAAAAAACTATTGGATGAAAAGATTAATTTTATTGAAAATAAAACAGGTCTTGAGAAAATAAATATTTTAAAATCGTTACAAAATAAAGTTTTTAATTTGCAATGTAGATTGTAAGATGTACACTACATAAAATAATCAAATTATTTAATAGTAACTTTGTGCTCCAAATTCCAAAACGTGTACATATTAACTACAGAAAACAGAAATGAATTAATTATTACTTTCTGGTACCAAGTTTTGCTCCAAACAAATGTGTATCCTATTTATAGTGTTTGTATTAAGAAGTTAGCTCCTAAATTATCATTATCTGTAAAAAATGTAGTAAAATGATTTTTCTAAAAAAATCAGTAAATGAATGATACAATTTCAGGAAATGATTTGTTTTTGAGTAGTTGCAGAAGACAAGGAATTAGAAAGACATTTACAAACTGTGTCTAGTAGAGCAATCTGTATCATAAAATCAACTCAAAATTATTTAATTGAATATTGCAGGTTAGAAATTACAGAAACCATTCTTAAAAGTATTTAAAGTTCAAAATTATATATTATGTTTGATGAAACTCCTAACATTTCAAATAAAGAGCAGAATGTGATACTGGTTTTCAGAAATGTTTACTTTAGAGAAAGAACAGAAATCAGGGAAGATTTCATTTCTTTTATTGATCCATTAGATGACATAAAGTCTGCAATAGAATATCACAAATATTCTCACCATTCAAAAGATTTTCCTAGTCATGACATAAACCAGCCCAATTCTATAGTAAAGACTGGAAGGGCAAAGAACTAAACTCTCAAGCTCTCATTAACAGGGAAGTCTTTAGACTAGATTATTATAAGAGAGCTTAAGTCTTTGCAACTAGCTAGGTTGTGTTGGCATTGGAACCAATGGATGCTAGTTATTGTTATTAAACATAGATGCAAAATAAATAAAAAAATAAGCAAAAAATATGCTTTAATGACCCCTTGTTAAAACATAAACTTAACTTCACATTTGAACCATTTTACTACCATTTAAAGCATTTTAGAACCAGCTCAAATACCCACTGTTGGAAAAACTGTGTTTGATTAAAGATGTGACTTCATTTTTCACTTTTCCCAAACGAGTTACAGTCCTTAATGTTATCTGAGAAAAAATCTCAAATGGCTGTGTGACACCAAATGTATTGAAATACATGATGGAGTTTTACAATTAATTTTGAGCTTGGTATTGATAGTTGAGGCATTGGATAGGAGTGGAAAGTTAAAACTAAGCAGTAGCATCAGTACTGGTAAAGATTATAGTAGGTATGTTTACTGTAAAATATGTTTTAGGCTGCAATCTTTCCTTAAGTGCACTGATGCAAAGAGATTCTCTTGATCTTGCAAAAGTTGTACAAATAGTAAAAGATTTTATACTTGATTTAGAGCAGGTATTCAGAAGCAGAAACTCACTTTGAAGTGGTTGTCTCCAATATCAGTTGGATGACTAAAACACTTGACTTGAAATAAAGAAGACTAGAACTTTGGTTGTCTAACAAAAAGGCAAAACTATGACATCCAAACCTTGAAAATTATTTAAGAACATCTACATAAATAAAATTACTGGAACATATATGCAGAGAATTTAAAACACGATTTTCAAAAGATGTCTTGAATGCCTTTAAATTACCTCTACTACTGCTATGATTCCATTATAAATTTGACAAATGAAGAGGCCAACGAAACCACTGAATGCCCCATCAATTTTTCTTTGTTATTTGAAATGATGTTGGGATTTATCATTTTTAAGGCCAAAAATTCGAAATTGTTGGGTTTTATCTTTTTGAAAAGTTTGTTTCAATCAGAAAAATGCAAATAACATGGGCCTTATGACACATGAAAATCTAATATAAATTTCAACAGAATGAAACTTGGTCACTAGGTACTGGAAACAATACATATTGTTTTGAATAGTGTGAACCAAACTTTCATTCTTAAGTGCATAACTTAAAATACGTATAAACAAAACTAGAACATAAGCCTAGTTGCCTAGATCTATTGTAGTCTTCATCCTTCTTGTATTGAGAACCAAATTGTTAGACTTTTAGAATTGTTGTTTGCAAGCCTAAATATGGTTGTGGGCCAAAAGAATAAAATCTGACAGGCCATATATTGATGACCTGTGACCAGGTCCTTTTCAACAATGATCGAAAATAAAAGTAAGACTTGTGCATGATTAAAAAAACCGCACCTCATACGAAGCACATTTTTTGTTAAAATTTTAATATCTATAACAAATTAGGTGTGATATTTTGACTAAATCATGTTTAAAATTTGTTTCTTATTTGGAGAACTGTACTTTCACTTTCCTCTGTGGAACTCCAGTTGCTCCTATGAATATATACGTGCAGTGATATAGGCTACCTCTTGAAAAAATAAGTTAGGATTTCATACTGAAATATAAAAAGTTATATAAACTAACTAACTAATTATAACAAGACAATCAATAATACCAATAAACAATGCACAATATGGCAGAGATTGTATGTAAACAAAACAAAAATGTACTTATTAATAAATACAAATGATGTCTTTCATATACAACAAACAATAAATTCGTTATACAATTATAACTTTAAAACATAAACAATTAAATTTAACAAGAACAAAACATATGCAATTCAAATGCCTATTATTAAAAAAAATATTATTGAAGTTAACATCTATTTCAAATATTTGATGATTTTCACAAGTACTCTAAAATGTTTTTATTCCTAAAAAAAAGTTGATTATGGTTGATCAACCTACAACTAAATTGTTTTTCAATTGAAATATGAATTTATCCCTTCAGCTATAAAATCTTTATACATCCCTAACAAATTTCAATATATAAACAAAACTAATTAACTATTCTTACCCTAACAATATATATATATATATATATATATATATATATATATATATATATATATATATACACATATATATAATTATGCACTAATGTTCTATAGTCTATTCTGAATTCTCAGGAAGGTTTTTTCAAGTGGACGTTATTTAAGATTAATTAAAAAAAAATTAAGTTTCATTCTTACAGAAATGTAATTCAATATTCTTTGATAGTTACTAAAAATTTGTTTATTTATTTTATTTTATTTATTTACTTTGGTTTTAACAAACTGTTTAAATTTAATAGAAATGCTTGATGAATTTAAAATTTTGTAGTTATTATTTTTTTTGTCTAAATTGAATCAAATTTTGTTATAGTTTTACTAGAATTTCCAATGTTTAAAATTTTCAAAGTTCACTCTAACTAATATAAGTATGGTTGGATCTCACCACAATTATCCAATTATTCGATGAAATTTATGGCTGATCACTAATATCTTGATCACAATTAATGAATCTTCACTATTTCACTACATATTTTACTAATAATCACCTTCACTTGATATTCACAAGAGTGGCCTGAGAGCGACTCCTTCTTAGAGTCTTCTCAAAATGATGAATTTATTCCACCAATTTAGAGTTTTCAGTACTTACTAAGTCACTCAAAATTGTATTACTCTTATTGGATTTTATGGTCTTTTACTTGATGAAATTGAGTTTTAGAATGAATTTAATGGTAAATTTTATTTGGTTTTGTTGAAATAATTTCTTTTACTTTTTTTTCTTTTTTGGGTTGTGATTAAGCCAGTTGATGTTGTCTTCGCTCCCTCTCACATCGCACAAAATCTGTTGTTTAGTAGCCTGGATGCACACAGATGTTGTTTAGCTCTGCCAGAGTATTGCATTGAAAATGGCTTACTTTACATGTTCAGTTGAACATATCCCTTCACTATTCTTTATTTTTGATACTCCACGTATATATCTATACTGATTTTGTTAGTGAAATATTTATTCCATAAAAGTATTTCTACTATTCCCCACTTTTTAAATGATTATTTCAGTAAATACATATTTTCATTATGCTATATGCAGTGAAGTCAGCACTCTGGGAGGTGTCAGCCATTGTTTTTGTTTATATGTTGATGTATGCTAACCTGTTCCTCACAATCTACTGATAAGTTTTGAATTATGAATTGTTATAACACACACAAACACACACACACACACACACACACACACACACACACACACACACACACACACACACACACACACACACACACACACACACACACACACACACACACACACACACACACACACACACACACACACACACACACACACACACACACACACACACACACACACACACACACACACACACACACACACACACACACACACACACACACACACACACACACACACACACACACACACACACACACACACACACACACACACACACACACACACACACACACACACACACACACACACACACACACACACACACACACACACACACACACACACACACACACACACACACACACACACACACACACACACACACACACACACACACACACACACACACACACACACACACACACACACACACACACACACACACACACACACACACACACACACACACACACACACACACACACACACACACACACACACTTCAAGGTTCTTAGATCAAGCCACAAACTAAAGCACTTAATCTAATTTAAGCATTCATAAATATTCAATAAGACAGCACTTAATATATACTTAGAATATTTAATTTTATTAATTAAAAAAAAAAAAAATAAAATCTTTAAGCATTCAAAAGCATTTGTGTTACTTTTCCAAGAAAAATCATATACTGGAAGCATCATATACTGGAAAAACTACCTCTTTACTTAACATTACAACTGTTTAGTTTTGTACCACAACCCAAGTTCCAAACACACCTTCTCTAAAGTCACCACCATTTCAATCTAAAAATCTTTACACCTTTACAAATCTTTACAACCTCTACACCGATGGACAAGAATGATCCTGTAAAGGTCCTGTAAAGGAACATTAAACATTGCCAGCTTGACCTGACAACACAACCCCAAAATTATAACCTTTTTAGAGAAAGAATCTGCTTTTTTTATTTAAACATTTCTCGCAACCAAACTGTCTCTGGTGGGTTGGGTACTTCAAGTGTTTTGGCTAGGTATATTATATATAAAAGTATTATTTGTAAAAAGAAAACAGTAGCTTATGTAGCTTTGGAATATAATGGAAATATATGTAAAACACAGAACCAAGATAGTACTAAGATACACCCTATAAAAAATAATCTTAAACCAGGTTCTTTCAGTAATGTTAACTAAAACCTACAAACATTTTGTTGTCAACTAAAAAAACAATTTAGGGTTATTATTTAATGATATTGGCTCCTGTTTCTTCTGTTTGCCATTAGGGATTTGGGTAGCTTTCCTTTATAAATTGGCTGTAATTGTATTATTAAATTAGTCTTAAGTTTTAAATATAAATTTATTTATGGAGTGAAAGAATAATAATAAGAAGTGTATGATTAATATTTTATTAATAAAGACATAAATAAAATAACTACAAAAAATATTAAAAAAATTAATTTAATATTATAATCTACTAGGTTACTTAACTTTTAGTTATAATATCTTTGTCTTTCAATTTTATTGCACTACTTATATAGTTCATTATTTATATAGTACCAAGTATTAACTTTTACATCACAGTGACATGTTTAAAATAGTATATATATATATATATATATATATATATATATATATATATATATATATATATATATATATATATAAACTAGTTACTAAAAAGTTAGGTTACATTTATTATGTTTTTGTTTCAATGTTGTTACATTCAGAAAGAAATTTCATCTTTGTTTCATTTTCACAGCCTTCATGGTTTCTGAAAACAAAGTGGAATCTGTTGAGAAATTGGCATTATTTTTACTAATATTAAATATTAATTACTCATGAAACATACATATACCTCTAATGAAAAAAAAAAACAAAATGTGTGAAAGGAGTAAAATTTATTCAAAAACACAAATTTTGGTGTGCAAAATTTTTAAAAATTTTACAATAACATTACAAGACCTAACCGCTATAAAATTAATAAAATTTTATTACATTGCAATTATTTTAAAAATCTGATTTTACTACCATAATTACATGAAATTTCCATACAAGTTGTGAATTTAAATTTTCAAATTACATTTCAAATGTAAAAAAAAGATAATTATGACTGCCTTTAGATTGAATTTTATATTTTTAATTAAATAAAAATTGAATTTTCAATTAATTTTTAATACCAAGTATTGACATCTATGTTAAGTAAAAATGATTTCTAATGAATCTTCATAATGTGTTTCGAATAGAAAACAATTTCATAATGGCAACTTCATTTTTTTTGCATAAATTTGCGATTAAATAAAGTGAAAATTCATAACTACTGCATTCCGTTATGAAGATGAATTATGCAGAACCATAAAGAACAATAGCCACCAGCATTTAAGCAAAATATGAGGTATGATTGGGAAATTTTAGTCATGGGCTTATAATTTAAAAATAATAATATTTTGAATAATTCCCTTCAAAGTACTGTTTGACTAGACACACTGATTTTAACAATGGTGTTTCTACTTTTGGAAAACTTCCCAGAAATTTTGGGTGTTCTCAGTATATGTCCAGATATTTTCCATTGAGTCAAATGAATTCTGTTTCAACAAAAACTTTAATTTATGAAACAAGTAAAAGTTAGTCCTTTTACTTGGGGAGAAGAGTGCATTCAGAAACATAGGCATTTGAAATTTGGTCAAACATTCAGTGATGGAGGATATACAATTAATTCCTTGTTATGGAGGAATATTAAATTGTTACCTTGCCAAAACACAGACAATTTCTGCTACACATTTTTGCATAAACATTGAATGAAACTTTTACAGTATTTTCTGGTTGATTCTCTGTCATAGAAACAACTTTGACTTGTTGAGGTTTTTGCCATTGAGACAAAAAAACCACAAACTTTGTTATAATGTTCAACAGACTTGGTTCATAATTTATCAGTTGTGAATAATTTTAACACTTCCACTACAATGAATACTCCTTTGTTTCTAGGTCATTATTAGACCCATGATTAGCTACATATACCCTATTTAACTACTATAAGTCAGTTTTAGTCCTATTAATCAGTTCTTGTAACACTTCAAATTGGTGTTGTTTCTGATGATCTGATAACAACTTTTGAACAAATTTTATGGTCACCCAAAGCATGGTCAAACTTTCAGTTAAAAATGATTCAACTAAGTAGGAACTTAAATTCAGTTTATGTGACATCTCCCTAATTCAAGGTCTACTATCAGAACATTAAATCACTCATATTGTTTTTATTGATTTTTGAGGTGGAAAACCAGCAAGAAAAAGGTTCATTGTCAACTCTTTGCAGCCATTTTTGAATCTACTGAACCATTTGAAAACATTTCAGCAGCTCAGATACTTATCTCTAAAAGCTGTTTTTAAAAGCATACAAAGCTAATTTTCTGATTTTAAACAAAATTTAAAGGAACTTTTAATTCCAGTTATTCATTCATTTTGCCAAATCAATAATCCACAAGAGAACTGAAAATGTGTTACACAAGGATGCCACTACTTTACTAAACTAAATTTATTCCAGATGTTTTAAGGCCCAAAACAAGTTTTATCTTCCCCAACCTTGCCTATTTTATTGAGACTTACTGCACCTGTTTTAAAATTGTCAATCATACCTTGTAATTTGTGATAAACTTTGCAGTAGTATGGGCAAAAACTATACATTTATTTTTACATTCATTTACAAAGATCATTACACAGAATAAAAATATTATTTTATTTAAAATACACAAATTTAAAAAATATAAATGAAATTTACCCAGAAATTTTTGATCCTTTAATTTCAACAATTTCTTCTAGAGGATCTCTTACTTCAGGAAGAATAAACATTATAATCACAGTCAAAAGAGGAAGACCACCAATAATTATCACTTGCAACCATTCACTTAATGCAACCTGTTAATAAATTACTATTGCTATAAGGACACATAAATACAATACAATAAATACATTTAAATAATGTTATATGAAACTATTTATAATTGTATTCAACTGTCTCACTGATGTGATAAAAAAGAACTTTGAAAAAAATAATAAAATCTCCATGTGATAAACAAACATTATCACTGGAGAGTATATTTGTTTTTCGTAAGCATAAAAATAAGTATGAAGTATAAGAATTAATTATTATTACACTTTAAACTCAGTATTAAATATATGTGTAGCATGTCAAAAGACATAAATTATTTTTTTGATACAGTTAAAGTGTTAGTTACTGTACACAAAGTTTATTTTATTTTATAAATTATATATTTTTAAATTTCATATAACTATAGATCTATTTTTGTCAAAACAAACATAACAGTATTTACAAAAAATATTGTATATTAATACACGATAAACTAATAAAACTGAACTGGTTTAAGGAGATAGAGAGGACCTAAAGTTTCATATAGACTTATAATCACAATAACTGATTTCTTAGGCAAAGGACGGCATTGAAAGGATTAATACTGGGCGGACAGGAAAGCACGACGCACTGAACATTGATTGATCAATTAATTATTATGAGTGCCCCATGCTTTCATTTTTAGTCTTAATAATCTTACATTTCCCAGATCCTCATAACATAATTAGAAACAAATATTTTCTCCTAGTAGTACATTTTAAAGTACCTGCTTATTTTATATTTTTACTTTATTAAAGTAAAAGTGTGTTTTTCAAAATGTTTTTTATAATATTATTTTCAACTTTTTATTCATTAAGTAAAAGCTTGATTTAAAAACATATTATAACTTGATTTTTTAATATTACAACTTATATTCTGTTTTTCTTGTTTTATAAATTCTAATAGGCCTTCCACAACATTGTTTTGAATGTCTTTGTGAGATTTATATGGATAAATTTTTATTGATAACTTAATATGAAACAACACGTGTGTTAAAGAGTTGGGTTTTCTACCAGCACAGGTTTGGATCTTGACCTAACTGCACAACTTTTTTATTGTAAAGAATTATGAAGTGTTTAATTTGTATGATTACAAATTTAATTGTCATCAAAAATAAATCTTTATGCAAAGTTTTCCAACAATTTCATAAGAGGAAGTGTTGGAAAAACTAATTACAAATTTGATCTAAACAAAATAAGTCAAAGATTATATTAAATACAAAGCAAAATAAAATAAATTGAGGCAAAATACATAACTAACAAAATTTAATATTTTTAAAATTTTTACCGTAACACCAACAAAAGGAGCAACAATAGATCCTAATCGATGCCATAAAAGAGCCAGGCTTATGGCTTTACTGCGTACTTTAACTTCTAAAAGTTCTCCGGAGTAAAGAAAAAGTGAAGGATAACATACAGCCATTCCCATTGTAGTAATCAAGCCTAGTAGTCTTCTAGGCCAATCTTCAGGATATGTTCCTATAAAAAATGAAATAAATGTTATACAAAAGATTTTTGACAATTTTGTCTGGAAAGGTTGAACTTAAAACTCTTAGTTAATGAGTGTGAATGAAAACATTTATTATCAGCAACTGTTATATTTTTAGTTAGTTGCATTACCTTAAAACAAGATAATGCATAACAATGCACCATCATACAATGGTGGATTAAATAAAGGTAACTATTTTTATTTTACAAACTTCCAATACTTGTGTTATTTAAAAATTTGGTTTTGGAGAATCCAGTTCATGTTATTCAAATTATGTTTGAAAATTGTATTTTCGATTTAAATTATATTTTTCAGAATTTATTTTTACCTCAAAAAAACATTAACCACAATATTAAGTTAATGAAATGGCAAGACTATTGAAAATATTTCAAAATATATCACATAATAATTTGTAAGGCTTAGACATTTGTATTATTTTCATATGTAAATGTTGCAACAATGTGAACACTGAAATAAAGTTAGTCTGTATTCAAACTATACAGCACAGTTTATTTTTAACAGGTTATTGGCGCCAATATTTACATTAATTTTCTGTTGTTGCGCTAATAGTTTTTTGAATACACAAATATGGCTACAAATTGCATAGTAAGTGTTTCTAAATTAAAAGGATGAGAAAACTATAGTGATTGGGCATTTGGCAGTTGACAAATTTTTCATACTCTAAGGATTATCGAATTGCATTAGAGAAGTTTTGCACATGATATCAAGGCTAAAGTTAAATTAGTTTTAACAATAGATATATATTTTGTATACTTAAATAAAAAATGTTAAAAATGCAGGTGAGTTATAGACCACATATAAATTATTGTTTGATGATTTGGGTTTTACAAGAAAAAATGGTTTATTGTGTAGTTTAATTTCAACATGATTATAGAGTTATGAACCAGTGGCGGCTAATGTGAATCTCATTGTTGAAACTGTACAAACATTTTGTGTTACATATTTTAATATTGATGAAGAATAGGATATTATTCTTTTAGTCATTATTATTAGCGGGATTACTTGATGCATTTTCACTGATGATTATATAAATTGAACGTTTTGGTATTGCTATCTTGGCAGAATGAATAAAATCAAAATTACTTGATTTGGAAATGCATACAAGTTAAGTAAAAGTAGCAGTGCTTTTGCAAGTCAAGCAGGTTGGCAAGCAATAAACCTTATAGTAATACATCAAATGATAAAAGGACACAAAATGTTATAAATGTAAACAGACCATACACTTTAAAAATAAATGTTCTTATTTGTCATCAACCAGTTATAGGCCTAACTTAAAACTGACAAATGCTTTTAATGCAATATTTTCACATAATATTTTTAATAAATCAAGATTTGTATATAGATTCTGGAGCTAATGATAGTTTGACTGTAAATCAAATTTGGATTGAAAATGGATATACATCATATATACAAACTGTAGTGGAAGAAATAATAAGGTAATGAAACCAAGATTACAGTAACATGTTCTGGTGATGTTCAAATAAAAACTGTTGTTGGTAACACAACCATGATATATGAGGGGCCAAGGGGAAAAACGATCATAGTCCTGCATACCACAATTTTCAGAATTTTTGTAAGTTTCAAGTCAATTAAATAACTTAAGAATATGTATAAGAATAACTTTTTTAAGCTTTGCACATTTTAAAACAACATTTATTATATATTCAGAAATAAAAAAACAGAACTTAACAGATAAACATGAACAAGTGATAGTTTTTGCTAGTTATGGAGCATCCTCAATTGGTGGGTTGTCTGGATACTTGATCTATGTCATCTTAACCTCCTTCTTCCAAACCAAGAGTAGAGAACCAGTGAATTATAGAATGCTTGAGAATCAGGACTGGTCAAGAACTATTTTAAATGTAGTAGATGTTTTAAATTTTGCTGGTTTAATGGGCAGTTTTCCATTGAAAAGTTCTCTCAGTATGTTTGGATCATTTTGCTTGTTAGATTTTCTTAATTTCTTGTTTTCTGTGCCATTATTCCTTAAAAAAGCTTTTAAATATCTACCCAAGTAGTTTGAATTGTAAAACATGAATCTTACCTGCTTTTGGTCAACCTTTAAAATAATTGGTTGTGTAGGCATATGGCACTTTTTAACATAAAGCCCAAATAAAAGTCTGTCCAAGTTTCAATTTTGACTTCTGTTGCACAATTGATGACGTCCTTCAGTGTAAAATTTTGCATTGACAAGAGACTCATATCCTTGTTCCCCTCCATATAAGAGTGGCCTCTTAAAAGGAAAATTACTTTTACGGTTGCAAATCGTTTCAATGTATGAAATTGTGTAGTGCGGAAATTCTTGTTCTGTCCACACATTAGTCACAGAAAATAATCATGTGTTTTACTGTTAGACTAAGAATGTTACCAAAGAAGTGTTTAAGCATAGATCAAATGTTATCTGCCCTCTTCTGATGGACACTTTAATCATACGTTAAAATACTGAGGTTGAGTGTGACAATACAAGTATATTTAAGAAATGAAATTCACTTGTAGGCGATAGTATACGTCAGATGTGGTTGTGTTAAAGAGTACAAAGATTTCTTTCAAAATCAACAGTAATTGCCTCAATTTCTTCATGTTTTTTTTTTCACATCGTTATGTATACTCGTCCCTTCTTCACTGTCTGTTTCACTAAAATCACTCAAGATAATATCTTGATCTATATTGTTTCACTAAAATCTTCATTTATATTGTTTAAACAAGTGACAATATACACATGAGCTTATGTTTTTTGTACACGTTACTTTAACCAACCAAAAACAAAGCAAGCACTGCTGACACTCGGATGTAAGTGGAGGGGAGCAAATAGGACCTTGATCTCTCTTGCCCACTGGCGTGTGGACTGTGATCATTCTTTCCCATTAGCCCCAATTGTTTCACAGTGACTATGATGTTTCTTGCCTGAATGATATCGTAGTTATATACTGTCTACAATAAGCTACCAGTTCCCACTGTAATCTCAATTTGGTGGGAAAATGAACTTTGATTGTTTTTCCCGGTAGCCCTTCATATGAATACCATGTAATATAAAACATATTGCATGCACCAAGAGTTAGTAAGAAATTTATTATCAGTTAGTCAACTAATAAAAAAATGGGAATGTTATCAAATTTAATACAAATAATTGTAAAATTTATAATAGAAAAAAAGAACTTGTTGCAACAGCCAATTTAGTTATTGAAGTTTACTGTTAAAATAATGTCTTAGTTGCATCAGTCATTTTCACAAGTGAAACATATGACATTCTAGGATTAAACATATAAACAGTGATTAACTGAATAAGATACAAAATGGTTTGGTTAATGGTCTTTTCTTCTCATGTACAGCAAAAATAAAGTATAAGTAGACAGTAAGTTGTGTTGTAAAGGTATGCAGTCAAGATTACCATTCTCAAATAAAGGTACATGGAATAAACATTTACTAAAAACATATTTGCTGACATTTGTGAACCAATGAATACTAAACCTATTGATTGTTCTACATCTCTACATTTCTACATTTCTTAAGAAGTAAAAATGAAGTTTTTTATTGTTTTAATATTTTTAAAGTTTTTACTGAAAACCAAAAATATTAATAGTAGTTAGATTAGACAAGCTTTGCAGTCACAAATTGGAATTTTTTAAAAGAAAAATGGCAATTTTCATTAAAAAAATAAATCCATATCCCCTCTGAGCAAAATGGAATGTTTGAAAGATTAAATCGTACAATCATTAATAAAGCTATGTGTTATTATTTGATGTTATTTAAAAATACATTTTTGAACTGAATCAGTAAATAATAATGTTGTGTACTTAAGAAAAAAGTCTATATCTTAGAATTACAGAAGACGCCATATGAAGTTTGGTCAGGTATAAGACCGGGTGTTAGTAAGTTTGGAATATTTTATAGTAAAGTTATGGTGCATGTTCCAAAAGGGAAAAGGCTAAAGCGGAACAAGAAAGCAAATGAACATATTTTAGTGAGTTGCAGCAAAAATTTCAAATGTTATAGAGTACATAACAATTACTCTAAGTAGTAATCACTTACGAAAGACTTAACTGTTATGAAAAATACCAAACCAGAAATTACAAGTGAAATTAGAGTTATGTTAACAAAGTCGGAAATGATGATGAAGTGTTTCATCCAGTGGGAAATGAAGATGTTAATAAAAGTGATGAATAAAATTGTATCAATATAAATAAAATACCTGAAATAGTAAAAAGGTAGTCTAAGCCAAAACTTTTTGAAAATTATGTTCCTTATATTCGATCAAAAATCAACGAATTCGACAATGATCCAGCTACTGTAGAAGATGCATTGTCAAGAACAGATAGTAAAAATTGGAGCTAAGCAATGAAAGAAGAAATACAGTCTTTTAAAGAAAATCAAGCTTGGGAGTTTGTCTATCTTACAAATCAAAGCACCATTACGGCATGTGTTGAAAAAAAAAAAAAAAATGGATAGTGAAAATAAATTGTAATACAGGGTTAAGTTATTAGCCAAAGGTTTTACACACAAAGCAGATATTGATTTTGATGAAACCTTTTCACCATTAGTTCAACATTGTATGTTCAGATTATTAATGGCTTTATTAATATTTTTTTCTTTCATCTGACTGGATATAAAGAATGTATAATTTTGTTTAAAGACAGTCAAAGTGCCAAAAGCTTACAGTATATTTTTTTTTCATAAAACGTCAGAACATGCAGATGTGCAATATCATTTTATAAGGAAGGCAACAGCCAATAATTTAATAAAAGTTGAATATCTACAGACAATATGCTTGCATCTGCATATTGTCTGTATCTATAATCCAAAACAGTATATGTTCTGAGAATCATTTAAAATTCCTTGAGCAGTTAAGTATAGTACCTATCAATATCAAGTGATTTCTTGTTTGTTTCATTTTGTTATGTATTATGACATTTATATTTTCTGTTAGTGGGAGTATTGAAAATAGCCCAAAATATGAAGTGTTACCGAAAAGTTCAGGGTAATTTGAATTCTGCGCATGTACCATTTGTGGTACGACCTACTGGCAGTAGAGAAGGCGAACTGTACTCTTTGTTTTGTGCATTTGTAAAATGTTTGTTTTAGTTCTGCAGTGATTTTTAAACTTGTGCAAATGGCAGATTTTAAGGAGGAGAAGAACTGCATCAAATTTTGCTTCAATCTTGAAAAACTGCTGCAAAAACCCATTACTTGCTTGTGGAAGCATTTGGTGACAATGCTATGAGTCAAAGTAAAATTGTTGTGTGGTATAAAGGATGAACAAATGTCTGCTGATGAAAATGAGCATTCAGGACAACCATTGATAAGCACAACACCAAAAACATCACAAAAGTACCAGAGGCTATTGTTGCAGATCGTAAACAAACAATTCTTGTGTGATTGTAGGAATGTCATACTGGTTCATGCAATGAATAATAACCACCATAATGCAATAAAATAAGTTAATTTTGGGCATTAGATAAACTGCTACTGTACAAGACCGCTGACCAGTAAAAAAAAAGATCATCACCATCACCTAGCCATCTGTAATA
Source organism: Callitettix versicolor (assembly GCA_022606455.1). Classification (NCBI taxonomy): domain Eukaryota; kingdom Metazoa; phylum Arthropoda; class Insecta; order Hemiptera; family Cercopidae; genus Callitettix; species Callitettix versicolor. The sequence goes on from CM040189.1 coordinate 63,978,632, forward strand.
AATTGAAAATTGCAGCATGAAATCACCCTAACTTCATCTACACTGGGCCGCCTCGGTGGTCTAGTGGATAGCGTACTAGGCTTTCATCCTGAGGATCCGGGTTCGATTCCCGGCGAGGGCTTGGCATTTTCATACGCTATAAATCATCCCACCGTTTGCATTAGCTCAAGTGTGCACAATAGTCGGACGTTAAACACCAAAAAAAAATCTACACTGATGTAACTGGTGATGAGAATGGGTTTATAGTTATGACCTTGAAACTAAACAGCATTCATTGCAGAGCAGTGGAAATCACAATTTTCTTTGCTGTAGAAAAAAAAACTTTGCAACAATATGATTATCCACAAGGAATTCGGGTACTTACTTATTAATGCCACTGCAGCAGAAGTTGTGCTAATGCGACAATAAATAACACACACACTTATCTTTTGGACTCCTTGTTGTTTGCTGATTTTTGCTGCCATTTTTTAGTGCTACAAAAATGCGTATTTGGGATTTGCCAAAAACAGAAGAAGATGCAATTTTATTTTTTCAGGAGCGAAATATTTTACCAAAAACACATAAATGTAAATGACATGAAACTTTATTTTGGTAAACGTTCAGTTTTGGAAATGTAATTTAAGACAGTGTGACCAGCAAGTGGGACTTAGAAAATACAACTAGTTTGAGGGAAGCAGAATTCCATTTTGTTCAGCTTTGAGATTCATATACTGCTGGTGCAATGAGTTGACATCGATTAAATTTTGTGAAAAGCAACTTGATTTATCGGATAAAACTGTTATAAACTAGAACAATTACGTGTGTGAAATATGTGTCTTGGATATGGAGAATAAACCAAACAATCTGGTAGGTGGATTGCATTGTAGAGATTGATGAAAGTTTGTTTACTAAACGTAAATATTATTGTGGTTGAGTATTACCCAAACAATGGATGGTTGGTGGTATATGTAGAGAAACAAAAGATTCGTTTGTTGTCACCGTTCCTAATAGAACTGGCTCTACCCTTCTTGATAAAATTATTGAAAACATTGCTGATGGCAACACAATTTATTCTGACATTTGGAAAGGTTACCAAACAAATGGAATAGAAATAGAAATATTCCTACATGCTAAAGTTAATCATAATACAGTTATTGATCCTGATACAGGAGTTCATACACAAACAGTTGAGAGAATGTAGGGCAGTGCTAAATGGAAGAACAAGAGACACAGGGGGACAGCGAGACATTATTTGGAATCTTACTTATCAGAGTTCATATGGCGACAGCATCATGTGAAAGAAAATAGAGACTGTTTTGAATCTGTGTTAAACTCTATAATGACCCATTTTCAACTGAAATCCGATTAACTACTTTGTTTTTAAATAAGGTGTTTTGATTTTAAATATAGTGTTTTATTTTATGATTTATCACAAAATTGTTAGGTGTAGCTTGGCGGCACTTAAAAACTGCCAAATCTGTAGCTGCTGTGGCGTTAATACGTAAGTACCGGAATTTGTTCCCTCTGGTCAAACTGTCAATGTGAAGTTTTGAAGTGGCTACGTGAGAGCATTATGTGCAACAGTGGGAGCATTCAGAACAGTGGGAGAACAAGAGCTGGGTTCTATATCACAACAATACTTCTGTGCAAATATCGCTAGTCATTCAGAATTTTTTTTCTTCCAAAAACATAGTAATGATTCCTCACCGACCTTGTTCACCTAAATTCGCTCCATGCGACTTTTTTCTGTTTTCCAAAATAATGTTTAAATTGAAAGGTCATTGTTTTGACACAATTGAGGAGGTCCAAGCAGAATCACAGGATACTTACACTGTGACCACTTACACTTGCACACTTCTAGGGATACATGGAATCATGGAAAAACAGTGGGATTGCTTTATGCATGCCCAAGGAGACTATCTTGAAGGAGACAGTGGAAATGGTCTCCGTTTTTATTTTTAAGGGCAAATTCCCCAAACATTTGTGTAGCCCCTTATTTATCGTATTATAATTTCTAAGGCTTTGACGTTAATGTATTATGACATGTAAATGTGGCAACAATGCCAATACTTCAGTACAGTTAGTCTGTGTTAAAATTATACAACATACATTTTATTTGTAATACAAACAACACTTTAAAAATTAATTAATACAGAGAGATATAAAATAACTAATACTAACATATACTACTGTTGTGGTTACGAAGGAAAATAAAGCATTTTTTCAATCCCTTAAGTTTTAGTTTGACAGAGCCTAAAGTTGCACAAAAATATCATGGTCTTCATTTTCATCCACGATATTCCATACCAAAATTTTAACATGCTCATCTCTTTTATTGTCTGTTTAAAGGCATAATATCAATAAATATTTCTGTTTCTATCAATAATTCTATACGCATAATTTATCATTAAGAATAAAATATGCTGCAGACATTTGCCCTCTATTAATTGAAACTCCATTATTTAACTTACAATTAATATAACAGTGAAATCTCATACTGTACCTATAATAAACGCAGGAACGAATATTACAGGAATACCTGCAACAATGTGTGACACAATGATTGTCTTTTTTCTACCAAATTTACGAACAAAATAAACAGAAGCTAGATTTCCTGGAACTCCACCAATTATACCTGAAATTTAAAACATGATAAAAATTTAGATAAAAACATTTCAATCTCAAGAAATAAAAATATTTTAAGTTAATCAATCTATTAAAAAAAGTACACTTGAGGAACTCAAGGTGTTACCAACAAACAAAAAGCTTTTGTTCATTATATCTTTGCTGAAAATATTATTAGTTTTAAGATAAGTTTACAAATATTTTATTTTATTTAAATTAATAAATACATGAACATATTTTAGATATTATTTACTGTAGTTTTTAAGATCAGTTGTTTTATATTAATTCATAATGATCAGCTGATTTCATTGAACAGCTGATAGGCTGAACAGACATTGAAAAGCTTATAAAATTCAGGTTAAAAACTAGCAATGTTGTTAAAAACTCAGCAGTGTTGATGTTAATATTAACATCAATTACTATAAAAATTTATATTAATTTCAAATGTATTATAAATGGATAAAACGTATATGTGTTCTTCAACTAAGGAAAAATACTGAAACCAAAGCAATACAATGTTTTCATATAATATGCATGTACTGTTATCAAAAAAGGAGAGAGAAAAAGAAAGAATGTTTCCAATTTTCATTACATTCTTCTGTTTGCGGACATTTTGTCTATTCACTTCTCTCGCCAAAGCTAACATTACAAGCTTTGCTTCAAAAATTTATGCTATATAAGAACTTGGGTGGAAAAACATAAATCATCACAACCTATTTGTTTATTTGTTGTCTTACTTGAAATCAAGTTAAAACAATAAACAGTTATTGAACAAATGTTATAAAACAATAAACAAGTTATCTTATTCTACAGCTTTTTCTTAAAATCATGGAGATGAAATACTTAACACATTCTGATGTTAGCAGGACTGGTAGTAGTTTGAAGTTCTGTTTCAACTAACTGATTAGTAAATATAAAATAAATTAGCTAGTGAAGGAAATAATTACTTATAACGTTACCTCCAATTCCAATGTTGAAAAATACATTTCCTCCGAGTTTACTCTGATACTGATTCATACTGAAGAAACTTATGCCAGCAAAGAACCACATGATAAATATACATATTGTATGTTTACGTAACACAGATCCTTGTAAAAGGTACATTATTGTAACTTTTCTCGCTGGTTCCTCATTATTCTATGAACAAATAATGAACAACAAAATTTTCTATAACAACATTAAGTGCTTTGAATAACTTGATTTTTTCAAAAGTTTCATTAGAACACATGAAAACATGTAATAAAAACGAATTATTTTAATGATCATATTTTATAATTAAAATTAAATTAAAACACACAATTCATTGGTTTTTTTTTTATAGCTTTATACTCAGTAAATATTTAAATACATAATTTATATTAAAGACAGTAGATATTAATGTAACAACCAATAATTCCTGACATTTTCCCAATAAAAAATATGTTTTCCTGAAAATGACAGAAAATTGTTTGTTTTTGAAAAAAAATTGGGTTTATCATTCTAATAAATAGTTATTAATGACAGCCATGAGTCTAAATTGGATTCATATATTTTTGTATTGAAATTCAGTATTTTTCTCTTTCCTTTTAGAGGAATGCAAGATTTCAGGGCTCCAGGGCAATCCACTGGTTGTTCATTTAAAGAAATTTTGTTCTGTGAATTTTTTTAGACTTAATTGTAATAAAAAAACAATTTTACTTCTCATAAAAACTTTTAACACTTTTGTTATGTATACTACACTTTTGATATATGTTCTTATAATTATTATTCAATAAAAGTTTATTCATTTTGAGGTGGCTTGTCAGTGATTATTCTATTATTTTGTTTTAAGATTAATTATCTTTTTCCTACTTTAAACTACTGGGTCTGTAAACAAATAAATGAAAAATTACATTATTTTTTTAAGTTGACACCACCTACTAGTTTCCAACAAATATTTTAATCCAACAAACATGAAAAGATATTGATAAAACATAAAAGATGCACAATTTCACAACAAACAAAATGTATGTTCTTTTTTTAAAAAATCGATGTACAAATAATTTAACGTTAAAGAAATTTATAGTTAAGAAGCCACTTAATTTAACATGATTGTAGTGTATGCATTGTTGTTACATAAGCGGCCATTTTTTGTTTATTTCAAACAGTAATTTCAAACTTTAATTATTTGAGAGTAGAAAATGTACATCATTTGCATAGTTTTAATAACCAATAATCAAGGAAATAATGTTCCAAATGAAGAAAAAAACACAATATTTACTATTTATACAACAACAATGGTAGACCTACTCTCCCTAAATTATTTTTTTTTTTTTTTTTCTTTAGTGTAAAGTGAATTAGGTAAATTATATAAGTGTGAACAGAAAACATTTTTAGCTTGTTATGGAATTTTTCATCTTGTTAAAGTAAGCCTATGTTTGATTATATATATTTTAGGAAACTAATATATAAATTATATATATCATTATAGTTATCTGGTTTTCAGCAGCCATCAAAGTTTTTGTTAAAGGTATAGGCCTATATAATAATAGGTCCCCCCATTGGCTGATGTGTAGACCAACCCTGTCCTACATTTCCATTGAGTTGAAATAATATTTTCAGACATAAATTAAAGTTTTTTTACAATTCTACTTTAAACATTGGTATTTTTAAGGATTGAAAATTATGTTTTACTTTAGAATATTTTTAATTAGTACTCAAATATTTTATCTTAAATTTTTATTTTCTAAAGGTTTAGTTTAACATTACCCATTTCCTCTTTGTTAATTCATTAGAGTAGTTTTACAAAAACATTTTTTAAAGTTTTCTTCTTTAATTAAGAGGAACTAAACATGTAAAATCAATTCGGAAATATTCTGAAAATTAGAACAAAAAATGAATGGAAAAAATAGATCACTTAAAAGTTTGCAACTCCTAAAGTATAAAATTACAAAAAGGTTTATTATATTTGTGAAAATCATTATTAAAAGATATGTAATATACCAAGTTTCATTAAATTTTATAATTCTACCCTTATTTGAACTTTTATGTATTTTTTTAACTTCTGAAATTAAAAAATAATTTCCCTATAACCTGTTTTATTTACATACATGAATATATAATTTTACTTTTATAAATTTTAGTTAAATATTTCTTACATAAGCTCATTATAATTAAAAAAATATAATTATACTTTTGTAGTCTTACAAAAAAAAAAAATGGTTTTGTTCTTTAATTTGGTTAAACGACATAGGCAAAATTAAATTGAAATATTCTGAAAACAAGTGCAAATAAATATATTAAAGGGTTAGATCACTTTAAAATTTGCAACACTTAAATAACAGTACTATACCAAGTTTTATTACACTTTTTACCAATTTTCAAATTATACCCTTATATTACGTTGTTTTGACTAAGAGCTGAAAATAAATAAATAAAAACTTTTTCCATTAAGTTTCTCTATAAAGTCAATATTGTAGTGCATGAGGGACTTTTAACTGAGTCTGTGTATTATGCATCGTGAATGAGTGACTCATTGTGTGTGTGTGTGTGTGTGTGTGTGTGTGTGTGTGTGTGCGTGCATGCAAGCAGCAGTGTGTGCGTGCGTGTGTGTGTGTGTGTGTGTGTGTGTGTGTGTGTGTGTGTGTGTGTGTGTGTGTGTGTGTGTGTGTGTGTGTGTGTTACAGCTTTGAATCAAATTTCAAGTTTATATCTTTAATTAACAACAGTAAAAAAAATAATAAGTTGTAAAAATCACATTAGACAGACTGACATAAACAACACAAGAAATACTGTATGTGAAATGCAGTTTTTTTTGAGAGGCATAAAACCATTTAGCAAAGGTTTTGGTAAATATTTTATATACATCATTTATGCACCATAGAAGTAAAATTAACCGCAGTTATATAAAAAAACTGATAAATAAAATTTAGGTAGCATTTAAGTTTAGTATTTAAATAAATTTACAAAAATTGTATTCAGACTTGAACAGGGGAAAAATATATAAAAAATAACTAATTAAAATTTCAAAAATAATAATAATAATAATAAATAAAACTCTAACTGTGTTTAAAATACATTTCAGTAACTTTGAAATGAGTAATTTTTACAGTATAAATAACACTTTTATATTTAATAATTCTATAAATAAATTTTAGTTGGTTTAAATTTGTTTTTAGGATTATATTACAGATATCACATGACAGTTTACACAAAAAAAAATTAATGGTTGTTATGTCTATAAACTTTTTATTAAAGTGTTTAAATGTGTTTTATTTTACACTTTTGTAAAACAATGCCTTTGATTGTAATATAATTAAACCATAGTACTTGTTTCAAATTTTGATTACCTTTCAAGGGTGGTGAAGAAATGTTTCTTGTGATTGGGACAGCAACTGAAAAAAAGTTGGGAAACCAGGACTATAACTTATGTACTAATTTTTCAAATAAAACTATACTTATTTATACTTCTAAACATAGTAAACATAATTAGTTATACATGCCTGTAAGATACACATACCTGGCTAGACAAAAAAAAAAAAAAAAAAAAAAAAAAAAAAATGCATATTGTAATAATACCTAAAAATCAGAGCAGAAGCAACTTACAATACATTTTTCTGGGGCAAGTAGTGTTGTGTCAAATTTTGCTTTGTCAAAATTTGATCCCGTTGCTGTGGAAACTAGTTTCATATTTTTGAGTCTTTGCTTATTAAGTAGCCATCTTGGAGATTCAGGGACTAACCTGTACGTTGTTGCAAAACCATTAATTGAATTAAGTAATGAGTAAATAAATTGTTATTTATAGTAGATTAGATAAAATATAAAAGGGAATTTTACTGAGGAGATTTCACTACTACACTACTGTTGTTTCATTTTATGATTAAAGAAAATTTGTTTTATTTATTTATTTATATAAGTTATGTTCATAATGGAGATTAATTGACAGTGGTTTGTATATAATAATAAAGAGAAAAATTAAGCAACTGTTTAGAAAATATCCCATATGTTTTTACTTAAGATTTGTTTATTTATTTCTTGCATATTTCAATATTTTAAAATACTTTAGCTTATGATATTTTGTTATTACTGCAGCCTATGATATGTTCTAGTGTAGCTGACAACACTCCACTACAATCCCAGTATGAAGATAGGGTGACAAATGCTGCCCATATGCAAACAGGTGAACCACTTCTATCTCTAACTCCTTGGGAGGAATCAAAACCTAAAATCATCATCCATCCCACTTCCTGACAGTCCTTCCATGTCTCTATCCATATCCCAACAAGATGAGGAACAGCATATACATAATCCTGCAGAGCTAAGAGGGAGCTTAGCTTAAAGTGCATTGACTCTGGTTACCAAATAACCCTCAGATTAATTCTTGCCTTACATATGTATACAGGGTTCTGTATGGAAAATATTTTTTCCATAGGTATTTGTAGAATTTCAATAACTGGAAACAAACTGTCAAAACCCATAAAACCAATAGAGCCCTAGGGAAGTAGCAAGTGGCCCTGGAAAGTGAAAATAGCATGGAGGTAAAGAGAGGGTAACCCCATGTAACCAACAAGCAGTGAAGTGCAACAGACTGTTAGGAGGATAGATGGACCTACCCAACCTGCAATGGAAGAAACAATAGATAGGATTGAACATCTCAGATCAATAAGGCAATGGCCTATTTCAAATTAGATAGATGTTTTAGAAGTAAAAACTTCTGCCAGAAGTGCAAAAGCACAAACTGAGAAGAGAGGAGACAATACTAAGGAGACTTCTAATTAAAAGGTACAAACAGAAGACCGCTCAAATGTCAAACACAATCCTTATAGAACTGTGATGATAGAGCTGACGGGACTCTGTATACAATTATTGTTAGGCTGTTAGCCAGGAATATCTATTAAAATAGGGTTCTCTAGGTCAACTAATAGAGACAATAGGTAATCTGTGTGGATAGCCATTCAGAAAAAAATTATTAAATTTATTAAGGAACACTGCGGTTTGAGATTGCATTTGAACAGGTTAAGAATTTATGCCATGGAAAAACCGTGAGTAGGCAAAGTGGAACAGATAGGAACATTGCAGGTCACATTATCTATGAATCTGTGGCTTTTGTCAGCAGAAGATGAAAGATGTTTGCCTTTCATGCCCATGTGTACCTGATTATAGTCAGGGAACTACTCAAACTCATTGGGGGATCCAATCTACTGAACTTATACCTTAGTGGCTTAAATACACAACAGATTCTTTGATGGCAATATCAAGAGTTTTCATACCTCCAAATGTCTATCTTATCTATCTATCTATCAGCCTAATCTGTCTGTCTATCTATCTATCTATCTATATATATATCTATCTATCTATGTTGTATTTGTATTATTTACATAGTTACTCATCTCGGCAGTGAAAATATATTGTGATGTAGGTTTGGATTTTTGTATTATTTGAAAACTTTGACGAAAGTTTTTATCAGTTGTATTTGATACACTTCCAAATACAAGTAGATTTTACAAGTTTTGCATTTTTAAAAGCCACAAATACAAAGTAGAATTAAATGGCTTTAAAATTATTATACAATAGTAGGCATAGTGATCACTGCAAAGAAATTTGTTTTCTCTGTTTTAGGACTACTGTCAGAGGTGGCATGAAGATGGTGACAAAACTTCGTTTTTGTTAGTCAGCAGTTGCTTTTCTGTGAAAGAAAAATGTCTGTTTTAAAAGTGATTATTTGGTTTAGTGAGCAGTCAGTAATTTCTGGATTTTGTATAAAAAATCACAGTAATTCTAAAATTGTATAATGAATTCTATTGAAACAATGTAACATATTAAAACAAAAAAACAAAATTGAACAACACAGACAAACTTATTAATTTATGTTTTCAAATACATGTATTAGTGTAACATTAATGTGTCATCTGTGAAAGAATGATCTGTGACCACTAGATTTAAACATAAAATTAAAATAATTATTTTTAATGTTGGCACTAAGTCAAGCCATATTTTTTTTTTAAATATTAATGTGTTAAAAAAGAATCAAGTTTTGACCAAACCCAGAGAAGAAAAATAATTAATTGTGGGATCTCGGACAAAGAATCAAAGAGAGTGAGTTTCTATGTGGACTCCATTTTAAGCGCACGGTAGTCATTACAAAGAATAAAAAGAAAAATTTTGTACTAAGAATTAGTTTCATCAAATTTTGTACAAGTGAGTATTTTTAAGATTTGTATACTAAAAAAAGTACATATTTAAATGTACTGTATCTGAGTAAAAAACTTTCATTGAAAAAGACATGAACTTTCAAAGTATAAGGAACATGTGGTGGTGATATTTTGAGTGACTTTACATTGAACGAACATATCAGCATACATAACCACAAATAAAACTTGTAAATCTAATATTAACAATTTTGACTCTTTTAGTGTGATAGTATTCAATATTGCTAATTTTGTTCTTGTTAAATTCAGTATTCATAACTTTGTCTTTAATCTTTATATCTTTTAGCATCAATTATATATAATTGTCTTTCATTAGATTTTTTAAGAGTAATAATTAGTTTTTATTATTTTTTAAGAGTATTAACCCAGTTTTCATTTTTAACAACCTTTGTATCAATAATTTTCAACTTGTAGACCTGCTTGCCAAAGTACTTACAAATGTTTATTAGAAAAATTTTGGTTTATAAATTTTATTTTCAAATAAAAAGTTATAAAGCAATAAAAAAGCACAAGTGGTTTAGGTGTTTTAGTAAAGTAGCACAAGCATTGCAATATGTGCTCTTCCACTTTCACCAGTAATGATGGAAATAACCATTCTCACATAACAATTGTAGGATTGAGTCCATGGTGTTTGGATAGTTCTTCTGTAACTTAGCAGTAGTGTTAAGCCAAAGAAAACCAATTTCTATCAGAAATTGCTCTACTTGTAACATTACAATTGTAGAAACATTTTTTCACATCTTATGCATTTAATTACAAGTTACACCTTACTTACCAATAATATAAAATAAAAGGAAAAGAATAAATAGAGACTGCCATATTCAAATCCCTCCAATCCCTCAGGAAGTATGCAGTCAGGGCTAATAAACCTTGACCAAGCCCAAAAGGAATTTGCATCATTAGAGAAACAGTAACTGGCCAATTTTTGCTCATCATCTCACCAACTAAAATAATTTTATTAAATTTTAAAAATAACGATAACTTATTACAAGAATTAATTATACAAGTTCAATTAATTGTTGAAAACTAAAGTTAAATTTGTAATTTATAATTCTTTGTAACTAAAGGGAAATACTTTGTGCTTCTTAACATATTTACAACGATACATGAAAATGTAAAACAAGTGTAATTTGAATAATGTATATAATTGCTATTGCTAATCTTTTTTGAGTGAAAATAATCAAAATAAATTTTCATCAGATGATCATACTAAAATATGATTTAATTCCAAAATGATTTTTGTGCTTATGGTTTTATGTTTATTAATCAATATTAGTGACTATTTATTTTATAATAGCATAAGTGATATGAACAACTATGAATCTTGTTACACGTGTACTCAGGGCAGTCAAATTTGGTCAAAAAACTTTTAAAAACCACATTTTCCCAAAAAATTACAATAATAATTTTGATAAAAATATAAATTTAATCCACAATTGCCTGACACAAAAAGTTTAGTTTGATCAATCTCAAAAAAATCTGATTCAGGAGTTACAAAACTAACTTGAAATTTTAGCCAGTATCAGGTATATTATAATTTGCTTAAATTTTGGCCATAAATAATCATAATAATGTAAAAATTACAATTAAAAATAATTTCATTTTTACAAAAATAACGTTTACTGTTTTAATTATTGCATTTTACCATATTCAATAATGTAATAAAATTACACATTTCACCAATATTAGCCTTTTGCCCACCACTTAAAAATCTTATAAAATTTGAGATTATGCTTTTTTTCTTAAACAAAAAGTTTTTATTCCCCTTCAAGATATTTTTCTTGCTTATTAGCCTACAAAATTGTGGTAAAATATGAGATTTGTTTATTTTTTTCAAAAAAATTAAACATATAGGTCTAAACAAAATGTTTTTTTTTCAATGAACATTGGAAAAACCATTAAGTCAGGCAATAATTACGTCTTCTGTTACGTTGATAAAACCACATCACTGACAGGTAACCACATTACAGACAAGGTGGGAACTGTCAATAAGTATTGCTTGTGCTATAGCACAGAAAATTAAAAATTCATATGCATCGCATGCACTTTTCTGTGGCCATAATAATTCATAGTTACTCAGCATGGCCAATTTTACAAAATCATTCTTCAACTGTCTATGTAGGCCTAATGATGCTACCTTTATATTTGTCACAATTCTATTTGATGATTTTTGAAATGGCATAGCCTAACATACAAAATTTTAAATTTGTATTTGTGGGAATCTCCATTTACAGAATTTAAAACAATATTGTAATTGGTATGATTCCACCTAAAAGGTGTGCAAAAGGATTAAACTTTATATTTTAAACTAGCTATTTTGAAAATTTGTTAAATTGGTCACAAAGGACGTTAATTTTAAACTAGCTATATTTGCAATAGATGTAGAGACAAAATCAGCATTCCTCTCCTTTTTATATTTTGTTTATTCCCTTTCATTTTTCATGTTTATAATCTGATTTCATTAAGTTTTATAGGTTTATTAAGCTCAATAGGTTTATTAAAAATTTGATGGCAATAATAAATTAAATATCCTTATTTTTTAAACATATTGGTATTCTCACAACCATGTGCTTAAGTCCAAATTGTACAATAACAAATTAAAACTTACAGAGAAGTGAGCTGATAACAATTGTGCCACCAAGAGCTACTCCCAGCAACCAGCGGTAGATTAAGAACAGATAAAATGAAGTACCATAGCCAACAAGGACGCTGCTAAAAGCTTGAAGTAAGATTGAAGTCATCAGAGGACCTTTCCGCCCTGTCCTAACATTAATACACTTTATCATTTAGTATGGAGTACAATTAAATTTTCTTAGGAATAAATAATAGTGACTTAATAACAATGTAAATGTAAATAATGACATATGGTAGTTATATATATTAATTTAAAAATTGATTTAAGTTACAATAGAACATATCATAAGTTTAAAATTATTGAAATAATTAAAACGAAGTGTAAAAAAATAAAATTAAAGGTTATTACAACAAAAACATTAAAAAATTAAATATATTTAATGGGATTAATTGTTTGGAACATGGTATTTGGAAGTGCATTGAAGTAAATTAATGTTCATGAATCCTTTACATATTCATCCTTGCATTGTGTCAGATTTCTTATGCACATTAAGATCTTATTTATGAATCAATGTCAGGACTGCTTTATTAATATGTTTATTAATTTTAATTTTACAGATTTTAATCCCCCACACCACCATTAAATGTTTCCTAAATACTACGTAGGCTTCTCAGTGTCAGTTTTAGTTATTCTTTAATTCTTATTCTTGTGTGTCGATGTTATGAACATTTTTCTTTGTGAACATTCCTTACAGTTACTTTGTTTGATGTGTCAGTGGCATACAAGTTGTTATAAGTGAAATCTCTGGCATATTAACTTTGAATATCTGTGTATTTTATTAGACTTTATTTTACAAAAATATACCAAATCTGCTTATATTCCTAACTTCTCAAAGCAGTTGCTATTTAATGGTAACTCATATTTTTTAAAATGAAAAACATTATACACTAAGATTGTATAAATCTGACCAATGATAAATTTACACGTCCAAGAGTTGGTGTGTATCCACTATTGCTGGGTCCAGACTTCACCACATATATTTTATAATTACCAATTGTCAATTATAATTAATTTAAATAGTTGATTAATATTTTCTCTTGTAAAATATTTAAAGTAATGGCATCAAACCTATTATAAACATGAAAATATAATTTCATTAATATTATTACAAGAGTAATGAGCACTATATCAGACAAAATAATTAATAACTCTATAAAATAAAAATAAAAACTTGAAAAAATTCAGTTATATTCAAGACATTACAGGTGATAATAACTGGAAAGAATTTTTTCTCGACTTAATAAATTCATAAATTTCAACAACAACAAAAAAGACTACATGTTTCTGAAACTTATTACCCAACAAAATTATATATAATTCTTTAAAAAATTGTACATGTGTAACTGTTAAGGATAAAACAATTAGGATAACATGCAATTACATTTATTGCAGTTTGCTTCTAACAACAAACCAAATTTAGGGATCTATAATTAAAACATCCAATAGAAGATCAGTTGTGACTTATACATTGATTGAAACTAAGATTATGAGAAGGATAAATTATACATATGATTATAAACTAAGATATATGAGAAGGATATATATATATATATATATATATATATATATATATATATATATATATATATATATAGGCATGTAAAGGAGTCAAAAGGATGGAGAATAAAACAAAGAATAAACAAAGAAATTGAAGATATACTCCAGGGAAGAAAATAGTGAAGGCTAGGGTCCAGGTAGCTGCACAGTATGGGAGAAGAACGAATAACCAAGAACTTGTTACATAGCAGAATGAAAAGAAGAAGACAACTTGGAAGGCCGAGGAAGAAATGGATGCAGAAAGTGGAGAAGAACATGAGGGTTATGTGAGTTGGAGGATGTAGCGAGAAAGTCCAGTCTAGACAGATTCTTTAGAAGACTAGTTGTAAGGGAGACCAAACCACACCAAAGGCTATAGTACCTTTGGAATAAAAGAAAAGTAGGAATATAGTATAGTAGGAAAAGAAAAAAATAAATATCTCATAATCATAATGTTAATTACGGTAGTAACATGTAAAGCTTATTTTCTTAAAATTAAATAAATTAGGTCTTTTATATCCTTAATCATAATTTCTAGATTATAATTAAAAATATACATGCATGAATTGGTAATCAATGCACAACCAATAAATAAGTAATCACAATACTGAATTAAGAAAGAATTTTACCTATCTGCCATTATTCCAAAAACAATATTTCCAAATAAGATACCAGTAAAGAAACTGGACTGTGTTATGACTGGACCATATTTTTGTTCGCAAACCAAGTTCCACTGAAAAATTAAATTAAATAACAATTATTAATGCAATATGGATTTTAAACAGTGTCACATAAAATAACAACTAATAAATAATTTAAAAAATGGTGTTGGAAACACAGGAAGTAAAGAAATTTGTGGAATTCTTACTTAAGCCCACTGGGTTTTTTGCAGGATGACGTAAAAACAACGCATGGATGTCTACCAGCAGTGGTGAGGGAGGCCAATGACATTCGAATGTCAGCAGTAGTAGTAAGTAGTAGGTTGTACCACAAACAGTTATGATTGTGCAAAACTTAATGGAAGAGATTTTATCAAACGGAAACTCTTCTGAGGGAGTGTATTACATGTTCTTTCTTGCTACTGACAATGGTGTATTAATGTTGAGTGATAAAGCTCATTTTCACTCTGGATGAAGCTCACATTCGTAAACCTCGAGCAGTAAATGAGCTAAATAAATCGAGTCAATAAATCGCCGTTATTTACAAAGAATCTCTGACAAGAATAAC
The DNA here is from genome assembly GCA_022606455.1 of Callitettix versicolor. Taxonomy (NCBI): domain Eukaryota; kingdom Metazoa; phylum Arthropoda; class Insecta; order Hemiptera; family Cercopidae; genus Callitettix; species Callitettix versicolor. The sequence goes on from CM040189.1 coordinate 63,993,800, forward strand.
TTTAAACAACGACTTTTAACATGTAGCCTGTACACGAAGAAGGACGCCATCTTTCCAATATTATTTTTTTATTAATTTGAAAGAGCAGGATTGTCAAAACTGTGTGTACTAAAGAGTTTTCTATTACTGAGTTTCTCAAATGTTTAAAATAAACGTGATTGCAATAAGATTAAATCAATGACTTATTTTTGCAACCTTTTTTGATTCTTATTGACGGTTTTTCACAGATACCGGTTGTGGGCAGGCAATTGCGCCAAAATGAACAACAGTTTCTGTCGTGGTAATTTCAAACTTCAATAGTTTTACTAATGTACATAAACCGCCATCTAAGTATCTTTAAAAAGAGGTAGAATGAACGTTTATCGTCGTGTTCCGATATTCGTGGGTGTCGTGAACTGTGCATGAGGTGAACCCACGGTTTTCAAACTTCAAGATTGTCACGTTTCAATGAACGGATATATATATATATATATATATATATATATATATATATATATATATATATATATATATATATATATCAATCTACAAACGGATCTCAAAGAACAATATCCGATTTGTGTGATGTTTTGTTGAAGGGTGTACACGTTACATCGTATCACAGGCTTCAAAGATTGAAGATTTCAGTAAAACAATTAAAAATTCTAGTTCTAGCAGTAATAAATATATTAAAATTAGAAAAGGGATCATATTCCATTTTTTTCCTAACCTAAATTTGAATCTATTATGACAATTTGTAAACGGCAGCAAACTCCGAATAGGACCACCTACCTTCAAAATTGTGTTTTAATAGCCATTCTTCCAAATTTGAATAGCCCACCAAAATTTTTGAAATATGACTCAATACTTTTTAGTAGAACATAGCTTGAGACCCACCACTGAAAACGCCTTAATTTAACAACTAAGCAAGTATAAAAAATTAAAGTTTGTTTATCAGTTACAAATAATTTATGCAATTACATAAGACAAATAAATATAATTCTATACGCAAACACAGAACTTGATAAGTTAAGAAATAAATTTTATTGCTTCATTACTGTTAGTTTACAGGAAGCCTAAAATTAAATGAAATGATTAGTTTTCCACCGATTAAAATTTTTTTACCAAATTACTAAATTTGTCAAACTATACAAGCATAATGACTGGATCATACTATTCCAACACTATTCACAATTTTAAGCTTTGGCTATAAATGTGAACCAACTATAACTATAGCCGGTAATAATTCGTTAAAATTTGGCGGTATCCATTGAAGTTTAAAATTACAAAGTTACAACAAAATTTTTATTTAAAAATTTCAAGTTAAGTTTTTAATAACCGGTAAAATGACTTTTAATTTTCACATTTTGATTGTGTTTTAAATGGTGACTTTGATTGTGTTTTAAATTACATTCTTGTAATTTAATTTTATCGTTCAGTTAAGATTTTAAAATTATGATAAAAATTGTTAGTGGAGAGAGAGGACAAATGGGCCGATTTCAGTTTCATTTTACAAAATTTTACATTTTTATGATTTTTAATTTTTATATCACTAGTTAGTTACAGATTATAACTGCACATTTTAAAATGTGAGTTAGTTAAGAGTACGGCAGATTACTCAATTTTTCAAATTCGTCCCCCTTATTAACAGTAAATACTGACAAAACGAAAATTATTGCAAATTGTACGGATTTTCAGTTAGAATATTTTTAAATGAACACTTTATTAGAAAGCTGCACATGAAACGCTTCAATTTAATTTATGTCGAAGTTCTGTGTTCCTGTTTTGTTAAACAAAATTACTACGAATGACGCAATGACATCAGTCATTAATGGAAATACGAAATATCACAATAAAACGAACACATTTATTTGATACAAAAGGAACATCAAATTAATAAAATTTCACAATATCTGTAACGTAGTTTTTATATTAAATTAAACTCTAATGGAAGCGAGTTAAATTTATTTGTGAGGACAAACAATACTTGACACAGCTAATAAAAGACTTCTGAATTGCGAGTCAAGAACAATGTTTATTAATTGTTGAGTCAAAGGTTATTGTTTATTGTTGAACAGCTGTGCCGATTCGTAATTTATTGAGTAAAGAACCAATTTATAACAAAGAAATTTAAAATATGGCGTTGATTTAATATTTAAATCTATATTATAATAGAGATCTAGGCCCAAATGTGTATTGTAAATTAGTGTACCTAAAATGATATTTCTCAATCTTCTAATTTTATTAATTTGTTATTAATTATGGTGTTTTAAATCTTTTGTTGAAGTAGTAATAAATTAACAGCTAATATAAAAAAATAACTGTTATTTGTTTCATTAATTTTGTCCTGATAAAATAATAATTAAATACTGTATAAATCAATACTTAAAATTTATTTAAAATACTTAATTTTAAACACAAATACAATTATAGATTTACTTTCGTGCGGTAGCAATTTTGAGGTTATGTTGGTCACTTTTATTTTCGATTTTTATCGTACGTCTCGTGGTTTTCGCGCTTTTATATTTTGGATTCTTGCTTTTGGGCACGTAATAAAGCGTTTTAGTAACAAAATATCGAAAAATCCAGGACATGCTACACTGCATATTTACCATTTTTTTCATATAATGTAATTACACAAATATATATACTACCTTACAATTAAAATATCCTAATAATATTGTATTGTATGTTATAGGCTATATTTTGCACTCTGTGTCGAAAACATTGAAAAGTCTTAAATGAGAAACACCAGATTGTGATTATTTGATCTAATGAAACTTAAAATAACAAAACTACAAACAATAAAGCAAACCAGACTTTCACAAAGAGAAAATATTTACAATTATCGTAATTTTTAACGTATTGTAATCTGCACTCTGCGTAGGGATTTTTAAAATTTAATATTGAAAATTCAACACAAAGTAACAAATTAGAGTCAGTTTTGAAAAATGTCAACTAAAATAATTGAAAATGTAACATTAAAAGCAATAATTTTGCAATAAATAAAACACGGATTAAAATTCTTAAAATGGGATTAGATCTATATCCATCTCAGGTACCTAAATCTCAGGTCCAGTAAACAGTAATTAAACATGTAAAACGTTACTATTGTACAGTTAACACATGCCACAAAACTAAATACTACATAATTATGTCGAGCTGGGTAAGTAGTATAATGTCATTTTAAAAACATGAATAGGCCTATAACCATTTTAGTACCAAATTTCATCTCAATTGGTCAAGTGGTTAAAGCGAGATTGAATAACAAACAAACAAACAAACACACAAACTCACAGAAATATAATATGATTAAGAAAGATAAAGGGTTAGATAAAGATTCAATAATAAATATATTCTAACAACTGAAATTTAAAAAATGTTAAAAATGATACTCATACTTTTAAAAAATGAGAAGACCAAAAGAGCGAATAAACAACCAAAATTTTAATTAATAATTTGATTTCTTGGATTTTGTAATTATTACTTCATTAAAAAAATTGTTTTTTTACTTAGTTATTCACACGCACTCAATTACTTAGAGATTGAAAACAAACCTCATGAGCTTCAGTCGTATTATATCGTAATAATTGCTGTGTTAGCTTGCTGATTATACAGGTGCTCTACCAGTCAGATAATGTTAGATATGTTAAAAAAAAACTACTTTAAATAAATCTATTAATATGCCTACAGATATATAAAATTTGAACATATTGTTGACTACATCCTAATTATTACAGAATCACAATCGCTTACTTCTTCTGTTATTGTACTAGCATATTCCGAATGATCGTAATGCCACAAATCGCACTTCACCGGCTCTGTTGTGTTTGGCTTATTCAAATAGCATTCATTGTTCCAAAACTGATCGCTTTGAGAACTGTTCATAAATTCCAGTGCCTACAACAACAAAATAAAAATTATTTCCGTATGAAAATAATAACGGCTTAACGTTTACCACAAGTTGTAGATAGTGGTTTTACCACCATTTTAACAGTCGTTGTGAGATCAAGTTCAAAGAAGCGTGTAACATTTTAACCACAATGTAATTTACGGGAATAAATGACACTGTTTCTTGTGTCATGAAACAAAGTTACGAAGATTCGACTTCGCGACATTTCACACCAAACAATTAATTTTTGTAAGTGCAAGGAGCACTCGTATTGCTGACGTGGATTGTTCGTCACATTAATGCGATAATTCTGTGAATTTACGTGTCCATTAAGATAAAACCATGCTTCGTCAGACCAAAACCAATCACTGAGTTTTTCTTCATCGGGTGTTACAGAGAACATAAACTGACAGGAAACTTTTACATCGCTTTCATCTTTAACTGTCAAGATGTACAAACCAGACTGAGTAGATAAGCTTCGACAGATTCTTTGGGGCTATAAACATTTACAGCTTGCACGCGAACCAAACCCACTTTTCTGGTGTTAGCCTTTAGGTCGATCACTTTTTGGTGCAGCTGTCACATTACCCTTTGAACTTGTACACTCGCATGATGGTGAACTTGTTTGGTGTATCATACCATACTTTTCATACTGTCATAATTCAGTGTGAATCGAATAATGGAGCTCACTTTTAACAGTTGTTATGACTGAGAATAAATCCACTTTCTTATTTACCTGCAAATCTGCGTCATTTTGTAAACACATTGTATCTTAATTTTCAAAATAATTGCAGGTAGAATAAAATAAAATAAAATAATAATAATAATAATAAAATAATAAAAACATAATTATGATCAAATTTTAATTTTCAAAGTACTTTAACAAATAACAACTAAAAGTAGACTAATAATAATAAAAAGAAGTTAAACTTAAAAACATAGTAATTTAAAAAAAATATATTTTTTAAATGTAAAGAAATATTTAATTATTATTAAAATATATTTTGTATGTTCTGAAATATATTGTTACCAAAAAAATAATTTAACGTTAACTTACTATGTCAGATGTATTGTCGGTACATCGGAAATTGATGTCAGGTGCAATAAAGATGACAAACAGTTGAAACCACGCTGCAGGAAGTTTCAATAGAGACATCAAGACACAGGCTAGAGCAAGATTTGGACCCCGTGGTTCGTCAAACGCTCTGGATGTGCCCATTGAAACAAAAAATAGGATTTCTGTAACACATTTGTAACATTTTAAAATTGTAAAATAATGTTACAACTTAATTAGCAATCAGCCGAAATTTGGACGATTTTCGGCTAGTTTTTCATATAGTACCTGCAACACATTTTTTGAAAAGTTTTGTTTGTGATCGTAAAAACTTTAATTAAGCTAGATTTAATAAATACACTTAAGGTCTGGTCTCTTTTTAGTTGTAGCCAAAACTTTGATATTCCCGGAATGTTTTCCGCGGTACTGTTTAAACATCTATAATAACACTACGCCGTAATTTTTCAAGCGGCATTAAGAAACATTGTTAGATTTACAGTTACTTTCACAGTGCGCACTGAGTAGTATTGATTAATGACGTCATTAAACTGTAATGTTATTGATTGTATTCTTAGATAAGGTATGGACTTCAATAACATAAACACTTGAGTATCGCCTACAATAATATAAACACGCAATATCTGATTCACGAATCGGAAGATAAACGCACAAAGGATGCTACACCAACACTGTACGTGCAAGGAGAAAGTCACATTATAAAGGACATTATATCACGTTTGTTTTACAGTCACCACTGACTGAGGTGTGTTGTGTGTTCTTCCTTGCTTATATCATCGCTTGTAAATAAACAGCACGGCAATCAGCTGGCTTACTGGCTACATGGTTTAATTTATGATCTTTCTTACGAGCTATATTTACATTTTAAAATAAATGGTTAAAAAACATTGCACAATCTCAAAATATCTTAATATTTTTCCTGAAAATTCGGTTTTGATTTTTTTAGGGAAATCAGCGTAGTTTTGAAAAGTCTGATTTAATTCAATTACTGTCAATAAGGCCTAATATAAAACACAAATAAAGGAAAATGAGTAAAAAAAGATGTCCCGATAGGGTTAATTTACTTTTTAGTGAATTTTCATTCGAAAAATGAGTTATTGGAGTGTAAGATCCATAGCGGGAGTTTGACATCAGTGCTGAAGTCAAGTCAAAAAGATGCCATTATCAAAAATTTAAAAAGATCGTATTGTTGATCCGATTTGATTCAAGCACCACAAAAACTGATTTTTTTTAATGTCGTGGACAAGTACGTTACCGCAAAAAAATCTGTTTATTCGTTCCAAATGGAGGCTTTCTAAATTTTGAAAAAACTTAAAATTTTACCTTTGATTTGAAAAAAAGTAATTTCTTTTTCGTAATCTCCGTTAAAATTTGCATAAATAAACGTTTTAAAATTTCAAATTCCACTGAAAATATGAAAATGAATCAGAAGAAATCAGAGTATTTTTTTCGTATTTTCCGAAAATTTTAAAACTGTAATTACTAATATATGCAGATATTAAAGCTGCTTGTAATAATGGTGAAATCAGATTATCAGATTTTGAGAAATAAGGCAATTTTTTAAAGTTTTGTTGATAGTTTTCAAACAGAATTTTTGAGAAGATAGCGCCTATCGTTTTAACTCTTAGGATTACATTTGTCCTGCAAATCACTAGAACAAATTAAGATAAACAATATTATGCCTACAGTGGTTTCGACAAAATTTTTAAACACTTTTGTTATTAAAAAGAACGGTTCAACGATAAGGTTTCATGTAGAAGCAGAATGTCGTTCAATAAAACACAGCCAATTCGGGTAAGATCACAATTTATCTTAAAAACTTTTCACAGAAACTCAAAAATTTAAATCTACAAAAATCATGAAAATCTGGAAAGGTAATTAATTTCTGTATAATCACCACACTCTATACTTTCTAAAATACTTTTCGTATTATTTTTAGAAAATATTTTCTAACATCTATCTTATAAAAATATATTAGATTTTATGTCATTATGAATTAAGGGTTGTAGATTGTATGAGTGCATTAAATTAATTGTAAAATCATGGAATAAAATGTAGAAGCATTTGTCATTAGTGTTTGCCAAAAACATTGATTTAAAAATCAGGTCGAATGAAATACATTACAGTACTGAAAATTGCAAGATAATATTTGAAACATTAGCAAGTTATGCGATCACAAACAACTACTATATTCAAAATAATATGTTATCATCCCTCAAACGTGCTGACAGTATCCCACCCCTTGTTTGTTGCTTAGAGCCATTCTCTTCCCTTTGATTAAAGGCGTGGCACCGTAATACAAAGGACAAAGCGAATATCGTAATAATATTCTGATAAATATTTTTTGATAAAGGAAAGAATTATTCAAATCTTTCTCAAAAGTGTCGTTTTTTCAGTTGTTTATTATTGTTTGGACCATTTACATAAAAAGTATGTTTTTAACATTGTTCTCTGTATTGGCCCGTCTTTGATGTCTTCGTGTCAGTCGCATGTATGCTTTTTTTTGGTGTTTAACGTCCGACTATTGTGCACACTTGGGCTAATGCAGACGATGTGATGATTTATAGCGTATGAAAATGCCAAGCCATCGCCGGGAATCGAACCCGGGTCCTCGGGGTGAAAGCCTAGTACGCTATCAACTAGGCCACCGAGGCGGCTCCGCATGTATGCGTACATGTAGGTGTTGCCATATTTTTGGACGACTATTAACTTTTTTAAGAATCAAAGTCTCAAGTTTTTTATTCTTTAGCAAAAACTTAGATTCATCAAAATAAACTCTAAAGATTTTGGTAAATATTTGCTCAAATCTAGTACATAAATAACCAAACAGAAATTATGGGTTAATTTGGAGGTCAAACAGTTCACACTTCAATGAACTAGTTAACTGTTTAATTTAATAACATGTAAAATTAAAAAAAAATTATCCCAAACTGAGACCAATTTTTTTGTGAATATTTGTAGGATTTTAATGGGAAAATACACCGAATTTTTTAAATCATTAAAATACGGTCCCAAATAGTTGGCAAACTACACCTATACAGATTTTTGGCCATGTCATCAAATCGGTTGGTCTCCAGACAGCTAAGAAAACCAACTCAGATAATCTGAAAGCATCAAGATCTCAAGGCTAATTTTTCAGGATCGCCAACAAAAAATGAAAAATAAAAATGCAGTAAACTCTTTTTACATTTATTTACTGTATTATTTGTTTTGTTTATGAGTATCACATTGTTAATACATATGAGAAATTAATATAAAATTGCCTTCGTATATACTGTGTATAATATTCATAATTTACACTATGTTCCAGAATAATTAACAGCAAAAAGGTCAAGTCAATGGCGCTTATCCGGAAAGGAGACCGTGTGTTACATAAATATAATTTTATTGTTGTGTTATTTAGTTTTTCATATCCAATGTCTCGAAGGTCTTAGAATATTCTTAGAGAGAAGAGTGTATTAATTTGCTACGATTTATCAAAAATCAATGTAGGTTATTTTAAATAATATAACAGTAATTTAATTGTTAAAAGTGTTTAAACAATTTTAACTGAAGAAATAAACTGCATAAACAGCTGAATATATTGCTGCTCTTCACAGCTGATTGGTTTTTATTTTCCCCTTCAATATTAATGTGGCAATTGTTTTGTTCGTTTCACTTTGCAAAGCGCTCTAACTTAGACTCGTTGAAGCCAAGTTATATTGTAGTGCCTAAAAATATTTCATTAAAGAGATGAAGTTCGAAAAAATAGATTTGTTTCAGATATTTCAAGAAGTAATATACCCCCGTGACCTTAGCAGAGGAAAAGTTGACTGCTTTAAGCTTCAATTTTATTGAGTCCCAATAAGTATTCGAACAAATCCGAAATCACTTATTATTGTTAAAAAAAACTCTGCGCAATTGTTTGAGAATGAGTTTTTATGCTGGGTTTTACTCGTCATTCGCTCTACCGTGATTGTTTAAAGCCTGTCTATACACGCGATTGTTTGAGAATGAGTTTTTATGCTGGGTTTTACTCGTCATTCGCTCTACCGTGATTGTTTAAAGCCTGTCTATACACGCGATTGTTTGAGAATGAGTTTTTATGCTGGGTTTTACTCGTCATTCGCTCTACCGTGATTGTTTAAAGCCTGTCTATACACGCGATTGTTTGAGAATGAGTTTTTATGCTGGGTTTTACTCGTCATTCGCTCTACCGTGATTGTTTAAAGCCTGTCTATACACGCGATTGTTTGAGAATGAGTTTTTATGCTGGGTTTTACTCGTCATTCGCTCTACCGTGATTGTTTAAAGCCTGTCTATACACGCGATTGTTTGAGAATGAGTTTTTATGCTGGGTTTTACTCGTCATTCGCTCTACCGTGATTGTTTAAAGCCTGTCTATACACGCGATTGTTTGAGAATGAGTTTTTTTGCTGGGTTTTACTCGTCATTCGCTCTACCGTGATTGTTTAAAGCCTGTCTATACACGCAATTGTTTGAGAATGAGTTTTTTTGCTGGGTTTTACTCGTCATTCGCTCTACCGTGATTGTTTAAAGCCTGTCTATACACGCGATTGTTTGAGAATGAGTTTTTATGCTGGGTTTTACTCGTCATTCGCTCTACCGTGATTGTTTAAAGCCTGTCTATACACGCGATTGTTTGAGAATGAGTTTTTTGCTGGGTTTTACTCGTCATTCGCTCTACCGTGATTGTTTAAAGCCTGTCTATACACGCGATTGTTTGAGAATGAGTTTTTTGCTGGGTTTTACTCGTCATTCGCTCTACCGTGATTGTTTAAAGCCTGTCTATACACGCGATTGTTTGAGAATGAGTTTTTTGCTGGGTTTTACTCGTCATTCGCTCTACCGTGATTGTTTAAAGCCTGTCTATACACGCGATTGTTTGAGAATGAGTTTTTTTGCAGGGTTTTACTCGTCATTCGCTCTACCGTGATTGTTTAAAGCCTGTCTATACACGCGATTGTTTGAGAATGAGTTTTTATGCTGGGTTTTACTCGTCATTCGCTCTACCGTGATTGTTTAAAGCCTGTCTATACACGCGATTGTTTGAGAATGAGTTTTTATGCTGGGTTTTACTCGTCATTCGCTCTACCGTGATTGTTTAAAGCCTGTCTATACACGCAATTGTTTGAGAATGAGTTTTTTTGCTGGGTTTTACTCGTCATTCGCTCTACCGTGATTGTTTAAAGCCTGTCTATACACGCGATTGTTTGAGAATGAGTTTTTTTGCTGGGTTTTACTCGTCATTCGCTCTACCGTGATTGTTTAAAGCCTGTCTATACACGCGATTGTTTGAGAATGAGTTTTTTTGCTGGGTTTTACTCGTCATTCGCTCTACCGTGATTGTTTAAAGCCTGTCTATACACGCGATTGTTTGAGAATGAGTTTTTTTGCTGGGTTTTACTCGTCATTCGCTCTACCGTGATTGTTTAAAAGCCTGTCTATACACGCGATTGTTTGAGAATGAGTTTTTATGCTGGGTTTTACTCGTCATTCGCTCTACCGTGATTGTTTAAAGCCTGTCTATACACGCGATTGTTTGAGAATGAGTTTTTTGCTGGGTTTTACTCGTCATTCGCTCTACCGTGATTGTTTAAAGCCTGTCTATACACGCAATTGTTTGAGAATGAGTTTTTTTGCTGGGTTTTACTCGTCATTCGCTCTACCGTGATTGTTTAAAGCCTGTCTATACACGCGATTGTTTGAGAATGAGTTTTTTGCTGGGTTTTACTCGTCATTCGCTCTACCGTGATTGTTTAAAGCCTGTCTATACACGCAATTGTTTGAGAATGAGTTTTTTTGCTGGGTTTTACTCGTCATTCGCTCTACCGTGATTGTTTAAAGCCTGTCTATACACGCGATTGTTTGAGAATGAGTTTTTTGCTGGGTTTTACTCGTCATTCGCTCTACCGTGATTGTTTAAAGCCTGTCTATACACGCGATTGTTTGAGAATGAGTTTTTATGCTGGGTTTTACTCGTCATTCGCTCTACCGTGATTGTTTAAAGCCTGTCTATACACGCGATTGTTTGAGAATGAGTTTTTATGCTGGGTTTTACTCGTCATTCGCTCTACCGTGATTGTTTAAAGCCTGTCTATACACGCAATTGTTTGAGAATGAGTTTTTGCTGGGTTTTACTCGTCATTCGCTCTACCGTGATTGTTTAAAGCCTGTCTATACACGCGATTGTTTGAGAATGAGTTTTTTGCTGGGTTTTACTCGTCATTCGCTCTACCGTGATTGTTTAAAGCCTGTCTATACACGCAATTGTTTGAGAATGAGTTTTTTGCTGGGTTTTACTCGTCATTCGCTCTACCGTGATTGTTTAAAGCCTGTCTATACACGCGATTGCATATGCAATTTTTGTTTATTTTTTCAATAATAAAGAAAGGAAATTGTGTTGTTAAATATGGTGTAAGGAAATTAAGTAAAAGTATAGAAAGTTGCTGATTGACCTTCTAGTTTAAGTGGTGAAAGGTGGTGAAGTGCTTCTCTAGACGAATGTTAGCAGGATAGCTAAAAACACAAATAATAAGATTGATGATTAAAGTTCTCTTCAGAAGTTTAATGCAAACAACAAACTCTTGTCAAAATAATAAAATATTTACCGAATTTGTCAAACTGGCTGTCTTAAAGTTCGACTTCCTGGATTGGTCAAATACGATCCTATTCAAGAAATGACACACCAGAAACCAGTTTATTGTTACGCCTAAAAAAGGTCCACGATGACAAACTACTTCAAGTGTGCGTTAGTGACTGACGATTGTATTCACCAGCCTTGCGATTATTCAGAGCCTACGATGATAAGTCGCTCGGAGCAAAACAGTTCCTTTCTAACACAAAATTCTAGAAATCGTTGAACGCTGGTTATTGAGACACGATCGTTACTGAAGATAATCGCAAAAACAAGTACCACCATTACTAAGTCAGTGTCTGTCAATGGTTGCTTCTTAAAAATTAAAGATTATTGTGAGTTAGTCATGACATCTGCAACGCCAGATGGAGAATTGCACGACTGGTAATGAACTATGGGATGAGGTATGATTTCACCTTCATAAAACACGTATTTGGGCTTCGAAAACCTTCATCTATTGAATAAAACGCCCCCTTCACTTACAGAAAGTCTGCTTCTATTATTCAATGCCACGTACTTGCTTATAATGTTTTTTGCACAACGTAGTGAAGAGTGGTATATTTGTACAGATGAAGTGTTTGTTCACACCATACCAGATGATAGGGTAGACAACACATGGTTTCAGCAGGATGGTCTATGGTCAACACAACAATGGCTTTTACAGAACATGAATTAATAGAATGAGTGATATGTGAGACTTGAACACTTCGCTCTACAGATTTATAACCGCAATATTTCTTCCTAACCAATCTTAAGGATGGGCATCTTCTCACTGTTTAGAACTTATTCCAAACTGTACTCACACATGTTAACACTCGCGGTACACAGCTGCCGTAATGGAAACGAATTTCCAAAAAGTAATGGCATTTTCATTTTATATTTAAAAAAATATTATTTTTCTATCTTAAGCAATGCCTAAGTCTGCATAAATAAGCATTTTTAAATTTCATTGATAATATTGAAATGAATTCTGACCACCGTCCAATGAATTTTTGTATAATCAGTGCAACATGAAAATTTAAAATCACTTATTTATGCTGACTTTAACGAAGATTACAATGATAAATTTAGATTTAAAAAAAAATGTTTCTTAAGTTTTGTAATGGGCGCCATTTTGAAACGGTTGTACGGATTTTGCTGGGTAAAAAATGATCTAGCTGAATCGAAACACATTTTAAGATCTTGTGCCTTACCATTGATAACGGTTAAAATTCGCTGACAAATTTCAAAAGCATAAATTGTTGACTTCAATGAACAGCACTGTGACCATTTTGGTTCCACAGAAATGAATGTTGTTTCTTATTTCGTTAGTGAAACAATTAATTGGATATGTTATTTTGTTCAAATACTGTAAAACCAACAAAGCAACAAACGTTACTTTAACACAATGTTCAAAAAGTCTTCACGATTGTGTATCTTTTCGATCACCTCGTGTTCCGTCAAAAGGCAAAAACTACTCTCTAATTTATCTTCACAAATTAAGTGTCAGTCAAACAAAATATAACCCTTTAGTTGTCTTTGATGCTGACTTTAATTGAGCGCAGTTCCCCTCTATGACTACTTGCAGCACACACGAGATTCATAGGCAAACGTTATGATTTTAATATTCTGTAACTCTTTGATTAGTTATTAGTGAATTTCTGTTACTAAATGAGCAGTCATCACAATAATATCCAGGCAAAAACCCTGAAATGTGCATGTTTTTACACGTTCTGAAAAATAGTTTAATTTTTCTATAATTTTCTCAATTTTGACTAAGTTTGTTTCATAACTTACCACAGTGACATCCTAATACGAAATGACTTGAGATTCGATTAATAATATATATATATATATGTATGTATATATATATATATATATATATATATATATATATATATATATATATATATATATATATATATATATATATATAAAGTATATATATGTATGTATATATGTATATATTAGCATCCTAGTCTCACTTTTGGTCCGATGTGATTTACTTGGCGTAGAAATTCATTTTGTGCCCTTTTAAGACCACTTTTTGAAAAAAAATGTTTTCATAAGTTCGAAATTATGATATATAGCCTATACTTCCGAATAAGAACTCAAAACTATTTGTTTCTCTTGATTTCAAAGTTATTTCGGTAAAATCATAAGTATTTTTAGAATTCGGTTTGGTTGCGAGGATAAAATTTCCAAATCCTTTGAGTAAAATTAAATTAAAGACACTCAGTCTTTACAGTGGGCTCAACGTTGATTTGCAAATAAAGTCTTATGCGATCGTAAAGAAAAGTGAACAAATTATTTTGTTAAAGAAAAAACACATCACTCTTTCACATCAAACTCTTAATGTATACTCAATTTTTAATACGTTTTAAAAATTGAATTTATATTTCTTGTTTATGATACACATAACTATGTATTATGTACCAGTGTAAACTAACAATGTGAAAGTAAACTGAAATTGAAAATCTTGCCTTAAAAGTATCAAAAAGTAAACATAGGCCAATGTTTGAAACTGCGAAATTAAAAATCTTCATGGCTTTTTTTTATTTACAGGACAATTGGCTTTAACAAAAGCAAAGTTTCAATATCTGCAATGCTTGAAAACATTTGCATTAACTCAAGAGCTGTGAAATATTTTTGGGAACTAAAATATGAATAAAATTTACATAAGTCTATCAAGTGTTACATTACAACGTTTTTGTAAAATAAAGTTTCAGTAAGCTGCCTTTACTTTGTGGCATGTTTTTTGGCTTTTACAGGGAAAACTTGCTAAGTCCAGACACGTTTTTATGAACGTTATATTTTTTAATCAATGAACTCATCTTTTCCCAATTTTGACATATCATTTTCTTTATTAGTAACATATTTTTTTAGTATTTTCTCCATATCTTTATCACTATGGAAACATGTTTTAAAAGTTATTAAATTTTAAAATTTCTCTCCTGTAACATTGTAAAAATGTTACTGAATATGTTCTTCACTGAACCCTTCAATTAAAAAGAAATGAGTATAAAAAAATGTCTATATTAGCAAACAATAAATCACCTAGCTGACAGGGATGCAGCATCCACTTGAGAAACAAGATAAGCCTTTACATTCTTCAAAAACTGAACAAGACCGTTAAGAGTTTTTATTTGCGCAGGTACGGAATTCCATTACCAACAAATTGAAAGAATTTTAAACATTGTTATTAGCTGTGACAGTGTAGCAAGCGCAACACTTAAATTTGCTACATTAATACATTTCTGTGGTAGAAAGGATGACACTGTAAATCAAAAACAACAAAATAAAAATCCTTAATTTTTATTAAATTAAATAATTTATAATACGTGTAATACAGTTATGGCGTTTAAAATTAAAAAATAAGCATACACGTAATTTTGTACCTGTTGAATTTTATTATCACTGACTAAAGTGTCGCAGTAGGTAAGGTATGGAAATATCAAGGATTTTACTGGGAGTACCCTGATATGGAATGATTAAAAAAATCTGGTTTCCTCAAGGAATGAATCACAGCAAAACTTTTTTACAAGTATAAGTCACATAATCAGTCCAAGTCATTTTACTGTCAATTATCAACCCTCAAAGTTTTTCACTTTGTCACAACAAGATGTCCCTTTCAAGCTGAATTCGAGAAAAAGTATTTTTGTAAATTTTCAGTAATCTCGAGTGACCTAAAATAATTAATTGTGAAATTTTTAATGTAATAATCTTTTTCCGCTATGAATGTTCTTATGTTTACGTACGTCTGCCTTTTCTAGCCTCAAACATTTTATATTTATTGACGCGTTTCGGAATAGTTCCATTATCAAACCTTTTTGCTGTACTGCTTCCCCAAATCTAAGTTTCTTCTTATGTACTATCGTAATCCCTTCCATCCTTACTTCTACCGCCTAACCCGGTTGACGTGCTCGCTTTTAACGCGTCGGTAAAGAGAAAGCGTTAGGAGGACCAATCAGAAGTGAACACATTATAAAGTAGAAGCCAGACTAGGCGGCAGAAATAAGGAGAGTTACGATAGTGTAAAAGAGCGAACCTAGATTTGGGGGGAGCAGTGCAGCAAAAAGGTTTGATAATGGAAATATTCTAAAACGCGTCAACAAATATAAAATATTTGAAGCTAGGAAAGGCAGAGATATGTACTCAACAAAAGAGTTGGTTGTATTTTAGCACCATTAATTTTCTAACCGTTCTTAACGCATTCAAATAACTTTGAAAAATCAAATAGATAAAGAGTACAATTAGCTGTATATATAAGAGCCACAGCCATCCTTACGTTGTCTGTTGCTGAAGAACAGTCGTAGAGGTGCTATGACCAGAACTAAATCTCAACTGAAATGGACTGAGGATGTTCCCAAATGTTCGGTTAGTTGAAGGCAAACTATACGTTCAAGGCATTTGACAAAGCTGGTGAAATGCTAATGGACCTAAAGTCATTTGGACATTAGGGATTTACCACTTTATCGATTGAACGTACTAGGGCAGCTTCCAAACAAGCGAAAGGCTTCAGTCTTTAATGATATATTGAATATTCTGGTGATTGTGCATACAGTAAAACAAAAACATTAAATACATTTAATAAAACAAAAAGGTAACAATCTACAGCTCCAGATGACATTATACTTATACCTTTAACAACATCCATATCGGACACGCGAGAAAATTAAAAATATTACTTTTTATAGTTTTAGGTTTTTATTGTAATATTAATATGTGATTTTCAACATACAGTTACTGTTATCTGCATTAGAAGAATGACTGACAAAATAATTATTCAGATCGTCAAAGAGAATGTTCATTTTATTATTATTATTTAAAAAAATTTTGTTTTGTTTTGTTACATTGAGGCTATTATCGCCTCCCTAAATGTAAGTGTGAGTGTAAAGTGTTAAAAGTCGTAAGTGTAGTGTTGTAAGTGTAAGTGTATGTTAGACTCGGGTACCGCGAGGGTTGTCTAAATCCTCTCAATAGGTGCAGCTAGTCTGTACTCCCTGGGGTGTTTATTTTCTGCATGTGCTGATCAAACCTAATTTTGTAATACCTCGCTATAAAATACTTACTCTTTTTAAATAATTTACTCTTGTTAAACATAATAGTTTATATTTGAGAAAAATTCTTTGAAAATTTATTTTATAGCTTAAGAAATAATTAATGTAGATAATCTTCTTTGGGGCTACTTGACTAATTCCAAAAATTCCTATAGGGCTAGAAAAATTTTCGTAAAAACATATAGTTATATAACTTTCAACTAAATTGGAATGGAATTATTTGTTGTGGTAACAGGATTAGGCCTAAACGCACAATTTGATATCAAAGTAAATACTTATTTTTTAACCATTTTATTGAAACGTGAAGTCTGTTTTGGAATATTTAGGCACTTTGAAGAGCTGCTATGAATAGGTTTATTTTTTTATTTTATTTTTTACTTCAGGAACAGCAATTATTTCTTATTTTAAATTCACTACAATGACGTCATTCAGGTAATCTTCATAAATTATCAAAATTTGATGAACCGATTTTAAGAAATAGGTCGATATTTTGGTTTTTTCAAAATCTTCCGGACTAAATTATTTGGGGATACAACGACTCGTACGGTTTGTTCTTACGAGTATAATCTACATTTCTGCAAAATTTATAACACATTTTCTAAAAAAGTAACTTTAAAAACTTCTTTTGCCATCAAGTTATTAATGGTCCAGAGAAATTCAAAGTTACCAAAGTTCATCAAAATCTACCAATTAGTGATGACACATAGATACAGACGGACAGCAATCCTAGTAAAAGCGCAAATTTTTTGAATTCGGGGAACCTGAAAACAAGTTCGAACATTTCTCAAACAATCAAGATCTATTTGTTACTATTACCATACTTCTTCTTATAATAAATATTGTAACTTTAAATTTGTGTTATGTAATTTAATACCTAGCACCTTTACGCTATCTATACCGCACTTTTGGAAGTACAGAACAATTTGTGTCAGTCAGCCAGCAAGTTGCCACATTTATCTTCGTAATACCTTTGTATAAGACTACGGCAGGTCGTTTGAAAAGGGTTTGAAGCAGTAATTACACTCAATTACTACGCCATTCTCACTACAGATTGCGACACGAGGCTACGCTATTACTTAAGGTTCAGTTCCTTGCAATTACTTGAATATTAAGTCCAGAAATTAGGTAGAGAATTTTCTAATTAATTGAAATTTTAAATGACTTTTAAAAAAGGGATGTAGAGATCAGGATCGGTGCTCATTTCGAGGCCATAAGGGTAGGGGTCTTACAATAACGGCCGCACCAATGGCTAATTTTCCAATAGCAATTTGATGAAAATACCTTCAGAACAGTATACAAGAAATGTTATCACCACTAAATAATTGTTAATAATTGTGAACTATAATGTAAAGCAACCTATTTATATAAGTGGTTATATTTACGCCTGACAATTATATTATTCTTATGCAGTACTTCGTACTACCTCAATCATTGTTTTAACCTTAATAGAGTAAATTTATTTTTCTTCTATGTCCTGTCACACAAACAAACCTGAAATGAAAAATAATCATCTCCTATCGCACCTGTCAGATTCGATAAAACAAGAAAACCGCAGTCACCTGAACGTATATCTCTGTCACTACTTCATCTCTAGCGTCCAAACGCTAAGTCAAACAGTTATTAAACTTGATATCTTTCAGATTCGGTTTATAGAGAGATATACGAGAATTATGATAATATAATTAAAATCCCTGACCTATAGAACATATTCACTTGACTTCAATTTCTTTAAAATTAATAACACACTTTAAATTGTTTTTTTAAGAACTATATCGACCATTATCTAATTTTTTTAGGTGACCAGACACAACTGATACTATTTGCTTATCATGGCTGATATTCTAATTATTGATAAATTAAGGAAGCCACAGCTGTTTTATCAAAGCTCTGCACGTTGACACTTGCCCCTTAAAATAATATAAAATATTGATAACGGCGTTGATAAATCAAACGATCGTATTTAGTCCGTAGGAAATATAATATTTTAAAATTAGCTATGATAGTTACACAAAATTCAACGAAACACAACGTTCATTTTATTTTCTGAATTTCGTAAATAATTCACTTCAGTTAATTATTTCTCAAAATTGGTGCGGTTGTTCCTACTACATTAAAAAACCCGCCTTAAGATGACCCTTTAGTAATATTTTTTTACGGTATTCGATTTGTAATTATTTTACGTTATTCACTGATTAATTTAACTAGCGCATACTCAAAATATCCATTTCCCAAAGACTTTTGAAAAACATATTACTATTAAATAAAAACATTGTACTTTGTCGGCGCCATTACTGATATTATTTAACTAAAAAAAGCTTAAATCTTAGTGTATACGTAAACAAAATGTTTTGAGTTTGATTTACTTTTAAAAATACAATAATTTTAATACATCAAATTAAAGAATTAAAAATAAATCAAATTTAAATATAAGTGGGCAAATAGAGATTAAAATCGTTTAAAATTAACATATACAATTTTGATCATACATTAGTTTGCTTAAAGTTAGTCTTTACACACCTCGATAAAACGTATCTTTATCTCAAAATTTATTCGAAAAAGATTGACTCAGATGTTAATGAACCCGAAAAATCAACCCAATTCATCAAAATTGGTTTATTAGTTTTTCATCGTACATGACGATGCATATATACCAAACCTATGTAGCAAACTAGAATTGAAAAAAAACAACGTACAAAATAAAATAAAATACAAGTATTCTAAATAGAAAACACTTTAACAAACAATGGAAGTCATCAATTTTTTAATCGTTTTATTCTTTAAAATTTATTTTAATTGAAATTTTAAACTGACCTAAATATAATTTTTTTGGCCCGTAATTTCAAATTCAGTTTATTTATGGAATTATTAATATAACATGTTACTTTTTATAATAATTTGTGTAACATTTATGCATCATTCATTTTTGTCTCGTTTCCAACCATAGAGAAATTAAAGTTAAATAAATTGTCCAATTTTGACAACTGATTGTAAACTGGGTATGGTGCTTTTGTTTAAAACTGACTTTAATATCACAACAAGTGGACTCTGCGAACAACATTACTGTTTCAATTAAGCCAGATATTTAAAGGGTTTTGATTTGCAATTCATATTGCCAAAGGGTATTTTTACGAAACAGAACTGCATATTCATTGGCGTACAGGAATTTGTGTGGTATGTACGTTTTAGTACGTTATACGTGTTATTTGGTAACTTTTTTTATCACGTAATTAAAAAAAAAATATACAGCAATCAGCTAATTTCTTATACAGCGATGGACACAGACAGACAGATATCTAACTGTAAATTATTGGACTAAGGAAAATGAAAACGAATATTAAAAATCGATTTTTTTCACCATTAGTACCTACTCTTTTTTGCAGCGTATCAAATAGCCCAGTGCAATAATAAATGAAAGTAAACTTGTATCAGGCCATCGGTTTTATTTTCGTACTTCAATATAAATTTGGAAAATGATTTAATAAATAATTTACTGCTCTGATATTTTACAAATATTTCTTGTAATCAATTAAAATGTTTGAATCGAACTTAATGAAACCTCTCCCCCTCTCTCTCTCTTTCTCCAAAAATCAGATTTGAAAGCTTTTAAAAACAACAACAATGCCTATATCAACCTCTGATTCTGGTTATATTGCTTTTATTGTTACTTAATCCTGAACAATAAATATCTTTTGTAACAAACTCTGTAACGTAATTTGAGTAGGAGTGTTCATAATGTATAACCAAAATAATACATAAAACGAGTATGACAAATTGTTACTGTTGGCTTCAAAAACCAAGGAAAATTTTGGTCAGAAAAATTTTGTTTTAAGTAATTTAATGAATTAATAAGGGCTTTATTGCCAAGAAAGAGTTCGAAAAATATATTTTTTTACTATACAGTCTAATTTTAACAACACAAATAAATCAGTAACTGGTTTGTTGGCTAGTTGCAATAATTAGTAACCTACATACATCAGGATATATATTTAGGGCCTATCAATAAGATTTTGACAAATTCTCCGGGTATACACAAAAGTCCAAGTTTTTGCAAACTTAGCAAGTTTGTATCACTTCCATTATATTATTATTTACAAATTTAATGTTAGTAATAAAGCTAATTAATTTTGAAACTTTACGTCATAGGCAATCTATTTAATTATGAAACTTATTTTGAATTTATGCTTGATATTTTATTCAAGCATAAAATATCAATGCTTTTATGAATGGAATATTCATTTTCAGGTCTACATAAATGCTGATCAAAATTGTGGTTCTTAATAGCAAAACAAAACGTCACACCGTAAATTAAGCGAAGCTATTTATAAAACTATAATTTAACAAAAAAATTTTAATCAGACTTTGGTTAATATTTTATATACATTCATAACTTAAGTTACTGTACAAAAAAGTAAATTCATGGTTTATGAACTAAATCGAAAAAACCAAAATAAACCGTCTGAATATTTCGATATACTTGCGAATACTTTTTTTTAATTTCAAATTTGCTACTAAAGAGTTAAAATCATGCGATCAATATTTGAGCAAAATCTGAAACTGATATTGAGACAATAGACAGATTTGTTGAAGCTTCTAAAATCCTATTTTTCGCGGTAATAAATTAAATGTTATAAAATTTGTGTTTTGTTGAAATTAATTGAAATGTTGGTACGAAAAATCGAATTCGTTAAGAGTAATTACAGAATAGTAGAGTCTATGTTACATTGAAACAGAGTTCTGTCACACGTGTTTCTGAGTAAACAAATACGTAAACAGTGCTACGTTAATCTTTAACAAACACATCTTACATGATTAACAAAGCCAATGTTAACACTTCAGTTTAATTTAAGAAATATTATATAGCGAATATTTGCTTAGCATGTATAACGTCACGATTTGCTTAAAACAAAAATATTTAATTTGTACTTACAATGCTGAAAATCAATAAAGCGCAAACGACAGTAATATAATTTGTGCTTTCCACTTCTAAACACTGGCAAATATACTAACTTGCATTTTAATATTTATTTGACATGGGGTCAATGAGGTTAAACGGCCAAGACACTTCACACAACCGCTTCCCAGCGCGTCACTTTTAGCAATGACTTGTACAGACACAGAGCAAACGTCAACGTAGCAACCAGGTGGTCAAGAGAAACAGCTGTTCCTATTGCATGGGGAGGGGATAGGAAAACACGAACAAAGTTTTGATAGCTCGCTGCACGTGACTGGTTTTTTATGCGGTGCTTATTGGTAGCTGATTCTCATTCATAAAAAAGTTTTTAAATAAATCAGTAACTTTATGTAATAATAGCTTGATAATTGTATGTACTGTTCATTCAATAATCGAACATATATCAAAACACCTTGATTTGAATTTTAAAAGTTTTGGAATTAAAATTTAAAAATCTTTTTTCAAAATTGGAAAAATACACTTTTGTCGGTTTTGGTAATTTTTTGCTATATTATATGCCAAGTATTAATAATCCAAAATATAAAAGTAGGCAAAGAACGAGAAGTCAGAAAAAAATGAAAATGAAAGTGACAAACATAACCTCAAAATGATTAGCGCGCGAAAGTAGGTAACGAGTTTTTCATTGTAAAAATGACTACTAAAATGTTTAAAAAATGAAGAACCTTAATACGGTTGTTGGATGAAAAACCTAATTGATAATATTGTTGTGGTTGTAAGTCTACATATAGTGCGTCTACTGTGTTATTTAATAATGAAAACAACAGAATTTTTTATAAAAAAAGAACCTAACAAACACGTTGTTGGGTAAAAAACATGACATGCTTGAGCGTTAAAAATCTAAAAGTTTTTTTTATATAAGTAGTATTGCGTAAAAATTACTAACCTTGTAGTTACTAACAGGTTAGGTTAACCGCATACTAAGCATAGCTTAGTGGTCGGTTAATGGCTTAGAATCGTAACTTATCGTGATAAATTTAATCTTCCGTGCGTGAATTAGTTGAATAATAAAGTACACAGGCCTCCTAATTAACAAAAACAATTGCAAAATCATAACTTCAGTAAAAGCGTCTAAACTGCACAAATATCTTTAAATTTTAAATTAATAATGGAATATTATGTTATTATTATTTTAATCGACATTTTTCATTATTTGTGCATATGCATGACGTTTTCAGAATATGAATCAACTCTACGAGGTTTGTCCAATAAATACGCGAACTGGTCGAATATGGTGGCCATTACGGAGAGTTAAGCCACGAACACTGGCCTCACGTGTTGTCTGGGACCCAATGAGCCGTCAGTGCTTGGCAAAACGTTACGCTGTGCGGATCGTGCGAGTAGAGTTATTTTTAGTTTTGCATTATTTTTTTGTTCGTCGATATGGAAATTGACCAATTCACTGAACAACGAATTAACATCAAGTTTTTGGTAAAGATTGGTAAAAATTACCAAGAAATTGCTGAAATGTTGAGAGTTGTTTATGGTGATAATGCTATGAAGAAAACAGCCATTTTCAAGTGGATTAAGCGCTTTAAAGAAGGTCGAGAAGACGCCACGGATGATGCAAGAATTGGACGACCTTCAACCTCTTGTGTGCATGAAAACATTGATCGTGTGCGGCGTCTTGTCCTTACTGATCGCCGAAAAACTGTCCGAATGATAGCTGAAGAACTAAATTTAGGAAAATCAACAGTGCACACAATCTTAACCGAGCATTTGGGCTTAAGAAAGGTTTGTGCAAAAATCGTGCCAAAACTGCTGACTCCGCATCAAAAGTTGAGAAGAGTCGAATGTGTTACTGACTGGAAAAATTCCATGGAAAATGATGTTGGATTCTTAAATAGGGTTATCACTGGTGATGAATCGTGGTTTTCGAGTATGACCCCGAATCGAAATCGCAAAGCATGGAGTGGAAAGCAACAGGTGAAGCTCGAACAAAAAATGAAGGAAAAGCCGATCAAAAATCAAAGTCATGCTCCTGGTTTTCTTTGATATCAAAGGTGTTGTTCATCATGAATTCCTTCCTGAGGAAAAAACGGTAAATTCTGAGTTCTACCTTAACGTTCTCAAGCGTTTGAGAGATCGAGTGCGTCGTGTGCGACCACGGGTGCTTTGAAGAGTGGAAAAGAAGATGGGATAAGTGCATAGCAGTGAATGGAGAGTATTTTGAAGGGGACAAAATCAATGTAGATGAAATTTTGTAAAATAAAGTTTTTATGACCTTAGTTCGCGTATTTATTGGACAAACCTCGTAGTTCTCAAGTGTGTAACCTAAAACATAAAAAGTTAAGCATCCAGATGTATGTTTTAGTTTTAGTTTTAATTCAACGAAGGATTGTAGATCTGGTTTCCCCGATTTATTCAAAGTCAGCTTTAACAATTTTATCAAATTTTGCTCAATCGTAGTGTCCGATGGCGTCTAATATAAACGTATGGATCAATAACCCTAAATAACCGGTGTATACGCTATTGCATAAAAACTGATTTTTTAAATACATTTATTATTATTATTATTTTTTCTTAACGTTTATGCTTTATGTCAGTTAGACGAATGAGGACGAGGGATCAGTGTTAACAGTAAGGGAAAACCAACGGAAGCAATTTCGGCCCGAATTAAGTACCTTTAGGTGCGCAGTTGAGTGACGCAGTAGACTGACCGGTGCTTTAGTCACATCGACCACCGAACCGCAAAAACTGAAAAATCGGTATAGTTCCTCAATACAGTTTTATGAGATTTTGTAAAATTTCGGACATTCGATAAGCCTCTTAACTGAAGTAATTGTAGCAAATTTGTATTAAACAATAATGTTCGGAAGTAAGTAAAGAGAAAAAAGAAACAAAAAAAAAAAAATAAACTCTGACCCCAGTCGGGTATTATACGAACAGATTTAATGAAATACGACATGTTGTCTGGCTTATAGCTCATCGGGATTATTTTTCAATTCCCTCCCCCCCGAAACAGGCTTAAAATTTCTTTTTTGTAAAAAAAATTATTAAAAAATAGTATGTTCTGTCAAAATTGGCTCTAACGTTTTTGAACAAAGACTGCGCAAATTTAGTCCGCAAGTATAGCCTATAAACAGAATGTATGGGTCACCATATCTCCAAAAAATCCGGTTTGGGAGTCCGAGAAAAGCACGAAAAATCGATCAATTTCTCAAAATTTATTCATTAAATTTTGGTCAGATATGAATATTTATCTCAGTGCTGCAAATTTAAAATAAAATAAATTTACAATAAGAGAGCAAAAAACAAAAAGAAAAACCCAAACCGACGGTGGTCAATGTTTAATATTTATGTAACAATTCGTCAGAATGGAAAATCTACTTGCATGTACTTTAAACTATGTAGACCATACGTGAATTTTTTCTAGCAAAAATATGATTTACTTTCCTGTTTTAAATTAGAGTTCAGACGAAACTTTGGATGTTTCTTAAAAAAATTATTTATTGAATTTGTAAAAACTATGTAGTACGTTTTTTTCATAATTTCGTATCTTTGACAATCGAAATTATGAGACACTTTTCATAATGTGTTAATTTTTAATCAGATAGGATAATGTAGCATCAATATCACTGAAAAGCATTTGTATAGCCTCAATTAATATGCTTTATTCTTCTGTTTCAGTTAATGTTTCTGTAGATTATGTAGACCATTTAGTACTACAAGTGTTTGAGAATTTAAACCGGTTTAAGCTGCTGTATATATTACGTTCTTCGAAATAAGAATTCGCGTGTCGAAGTTTTAGAAAGCTGATTTTTCTGCCGTATACAGAGCAAGACGGAACTACCGGTCTGCAAACAAAATTTTACAAATTGTACTCTGTTTTGTTTCTGTAGTTATGGTTAGCGCTAGAGAACGTTTTGGGTAGAGAGTAATAAGTGAGGAGTTGATAGACTTGCTCAAGCCAGACTAAGTTTAGTCCAAGTACAAATCCTGAAGTCAGAGCAAACAAGCCGAATGATCTGTAAGAAAATTGGCAAGGTATTAAGAATGAGAAGGTGTAATAGCTTAGAGATTTATTAACTTAGAAATTCGTTTTTCCTTCGAAGGTACCGTGTTATAAGTTAGAGATCGAACTGTGTAATAAGACAGAGATTCCGTACTGTGTATTAACATAGAGACTACAGCGCCGTCAAGTGTGTTGCACCGTGTGTATATGTTGCCGACCCCGCTGCTTGCAGGCGCTTTAGTATCTTTTATCTAATAACTATAAATCGCTTAGTTAAAGAAAGACACATTATTAAAATATAAAGTTGATTTGGATAGGTTTTGTTCTGAAAGGCTTATGTCCAATGCTGTAAATGTATACTAATTTACATATGTAGTAGTAATAGTAATAATAATATAAAAACATTGTTTGAAGGCTGCTTTATTGAATTAAGAAATGAATTAATTATGAATTAATGAATTCATATGAACTTACGATGTTTTTTTCGATAAAACACAAATATTTCTATTTTTCTATACAGATAATTGTCAAAATAAACATTAAAACATTACCATGAACTTGGTTATATTAATGTTTAATCCATACAAATTAATATTAGTTTATGAATTTTCTTGTTTATTCCTTTTTACAAAAAAAAATGTCTTATACTATTCTTCAAAATGGCAAAATAAAGTAATAATAAAATTTTAAAACATAATTTCTGAAGTATTTTATTATAGGAAAATACTACACTAATGAAAAAGATTTGAAATTAAGGGATTATACAGTTTTTTTATAGATCCAAACCGGATTTGTTGAAAAATATAATTAAAAGCAAGACATTTTGTGTTACATTTCTGAACTGTTCGTTTTATTTTCTAACACAGACACTTAGCAACGTTTAAATAATATGAAAAACATTCGCGGCACGCAGCTGTTTCGCTGACGTGATAGAGCGAATTTCCAAAATAATTTCTCTTTATCTCACCCTTTTTGAAATTCTGATTCTACCATCGTAATCGGCATTAAAAGCTGCACATACCAGCACTTACAACTCTCAAATCAAGTTCAAAATAACCTAACTAAGAGAGTTCTACTTGTTAGATAAAAGATACTGAAGCGCCTGCAAGCAGCGGGGTCGGCAACATATACACACGGTGCAACACACTTGACGGCACTGTAGTCTGTATGTTAATACACAGTACGGAACCTCTATCTTATTACACAGGTCGATCTCTAACTTATAAGACGGTACCTTCGAAGAAAAAACGAATCTCTAAGCTACTAGAGATTAAGAATGACTAGAGTTAAGAATTAATTCTAGAATGACTAGAATGACTAGAAGCGAATTAAGAATGACTAGAAGCCTTGAGTCTGTAATAAATAAAGATTTCTCTTCATAGGAAATTATGTAACTGAGAATGGAGAACGCTTTCTATCAGAAGGGTTCCATTCTGTTTTAGATTAGATTTCGAGAATACGGTTAGGTTATTTGTTAATGTATAAATCACTAATGATATTAATTACACTTCTTAATAGAGTGTAAGATGAATTCACGTCATTCATTTTATAGACTCAAGGATGGGCAGGTAGTAGAAAAACGAGTTCAGAGAGCTCTGATGTCGGGTTTTAGTACTAAGTACAGTTTACCTTTCATTCTGACATCCTGATTTCTAAGGTTAGTGGCTACGTGTGCCAATTCACATTATTTAAAAATGTTCTAGAAGTTATGATCATAGCTTAGATCACGGATCTTACCAAGATGGCGGAACCAATGGTTAATTTACAAAGCAGATATCGTTATAGGCCTACTTATTTATGAGGTTGGTGAAAGTAAAGTAATTGCATTATTTACACTCCTTGCAGCACCAGAGGCTATTAATTTGTAATGGGGAACATTTTTTCAGGGATATAAGTAATACATCAAAAGTAAGATTATTTTTATAAAATATTTCAGCAAAATTATAAAAACACAATAAGCAGATTTGAACAACGTTATTGTAGGAAGGTACTTCACACAACGTGTTTACGCCTGTTGTGTCAAATTTACAGACAACGAAGGGTTGAAACTTTTAATGACTTTGTGCTACACAGCCCCCAAAGATATTCACACTTTAAAAACAACTGTTTCGCCGAGTTCCTAAAGCGAAACTGAACTTTTATTTACGGTTAGGCGTACGAGAGCGAATTTGCAAAATTTAAAAATTAACTTTTGAAGTGGCAATCATTGTAAAACCCAAACCGAAGACCTTACAATGCGATCAAATTCTGAAAAGCTGAACACGTTTTTAAAGCTCTTACAAAAAAAACTGTACAATTTTAATATAGCGGTAATTTAAAAACCTTACACAGTTCATAACTCCTACAATTCCCTGAAAAATTGATTTTACTAACGCAGTCGGAGTACAACCGACATAAAATATCTTTTAAAACTGTTAAATGTTGTATTAAATGAATTTGGGAATTTAAAATGCTAACTAATTGAAGAACTAGTATGGCGCAGAAAAATTGTTTAAATACCTCATGGCACTTTTCCAAAAATGTATAGAAGTATGGAGTACTTCTATAATAACAATAAACAAAAGAATGAAGAACTAAAAGTATTAATTACCGTGGAATAGCCGTTACAAGTTCGATTAGTAGAATATACAGAAAAGTTATAAAATCCAGAATAGAACGTGAATATGGAAGCTAAAGAAAAAGCAGGATTTCAAGTAGGAAGATCACTTGTTCTGTATAACACAAATAATTGAGAAAAAGATATTTGTAAATCAACAAGTGCAGACCTTTATGTAGACCTTGAAAAAGAGTACGACAGTGTACTACAATGGCATTAGAGTGTACTAATATAGGAATAACTTTACTAAGGGCAGCCAAAGCATTGTAAGAAAATATAACAGCAAAAGTAAAAGTACGAAATAAATGTCTAAAGGTTTAAAGTCACTAAGGGACTTAAATAAGGACCCCAACATTGTTTAAAAAAGACTACCTGAAAGAATCAGTGCACAACTGGAAATACAAGTGTGAGAGAATATATATACCATTAAACGGCAACACCTTATACGCATTCTGTTTTACAGATGACCAAATAGTTCTAGCGCAGGATTATGAGGATCTAGAATACATGAGTAGAAAATTAATAGAAGAGTATGATGTTTGGGGACTTGAGGTAAACCTAAACAAAACAGAGTGCATGTGCATTGCAGGATAGAGCAGGAATATTCTATTGGAACAAAACAAAATAAATCAAAGCGTGTACAACTTACAAGTATTTGGGAACGATAATTACTAGTCACGGACAGAGAGATAAGAGAATGGACACCTTGGAAAGAAGAGCAATAAGGATACTGAACAGCGTCATATGGGATCAGCATTTATTAAAAATTAATAAACAGAATATATTTTAAAATTTTAAAAAGTATAATCTCATAAGGAAGCAAAGTTTGGCCATTGAAAAAAAATGTCCTAAAGATAGAGAAATGGACTATTGGTGAAGAGCCGCAGTTCGATAAAAACGGTAGAAGATAAAAAATGTAAGATTTCGTGAAATCATGGATGTGAAGCACACCATTGTAGACGACATCAAGACAAAATATCTTCGATTTTTTGGTCATGTCCAAAGAATGGTCGAAAATTGACTTCCCAAACAGATTTTAAATGGAAACCATATGGTCGCAAAGAAATAGGAAGACCGAGACAGTTGGAGAGAAGGAATAGATAAGCAAATGAGGGAGAAGGCACTGGATACATGATCTATGGAATGAAAGAGAAAAATTAAGCTAAGAATCGGTAGACGCCAGAGATCGTTTTAAGCGGAAAAGAAGAAGAAGAAGTAGTAGTAGTAGTAGAAGAAGAAGAAGAAGAAGAAACGCTAACGAAAGCTAAACTTGACAAATACAAAATGGTAAAATTAAGGCATTGTCGTCACTTTAAAACGTATAAACTGATATTGTAGGTAACAAAATAGTTTAAGCTACAAATTACAAAATCAATTTGAGTGTCTAGTTTGGTATCTAATATTTCTTTATGTGATTTTATTCATTGTTGTAAGTTTTAGCGAAATCGCTTCCATCAGCCAGACTTGTGGTGATTATTTTAATTACAAATGTAAGAGTCGCAAAGAGTCTCCCGTTCTAATGATTGATAAATCGAACAAGGGAGATTGAAAAGTGTTTCATATTAAAAAGTAATTGTTGAGACAAAAAGCTTCATATGAAGCAAAGAATTGTTCAGTAGCAAATAAACACGTCAACAAGTTACAAGCTACTGAAATGAAATATTTAAGAAGCACTTCAGGCGAAACAATGAAAGACTTATAAAAAAAATGATGAATTGAGGAAAGAGCAAACCTGGAAAGCCAATTGGAGAAGTCGCAGTGGAAAAATACAGACGTACTGTCAATATGTCAGATGAAATGTGGGAAAAAAATAAAAGTGAAAAAGAGATAGATATCGGAAACCGGTTTAAGAACCAGAAAGAAAAACTATAATTTTCTAAAGCTTACAAATGCCCGCCATTTTGAAGCGATTGAACGAATTTTGCTGGTTAATGAACTTATCCAAGCAATTACCATAATCTTTGTTGTGTCAAGTTAGAATCAAACACACACACACACACACACACACACACACACACACACACACACACACACACACACACACACACACACACACACACACACACACACACTCTCTCTCTCTCTCTCTCTCTCTCTCTCTCTCTATATATATATATATATATATATATATATATATATATATATATATATATATAACTAATGGAAATTCAACTAAAATATTTTAAAATGGTTTTCTGTACTATTACAGCACATTCGGGATAAACAAATAATATTTCCTCTAATATATATATACATACATACATACATACATACATATATATATATATATATATATATATATATATATATATATATATATGTATGTATGTATGTATGTATATATCTGTTCTTTACGTATCTAGTTAGTGGAAAATTATTAAAGTTTTTCGTTGCGGAAAATTAATGCAGTTTGCCCTACTTTTATTTGTCGTTATAAGCTGCAAAGTTTTGCAAATTGCGAGTTTATGTAATTGTACTAATTACCGAGGTGAAATATTTTCAGTGGAAAATACTGTAACATGTGCACTGAGATGTTAAATAAACATAATTATTTGTACATCAAAAACTATTTTTATAATTACTGTAAATATATATATATATATATATGTGTGTGTGTGTGTGTGTGTGTGTGTGTGTGTGTGTGTGTGTGTGTGTGTGTGTGTGTGTGTGTGTGTGTGTGTGTGTGTGTGTGTGTGTGTGCGCGCGCGCGCGCGCGCGCGTGTGTGTGCGTTTTATCCTTGTATTCTTTTTATTTTAAACTTAAAGGAGTAGGCCTGTTTCGATTTCATTATACTATTTACCTACCAATTTTCTTCCTCTTAGACCAAAAACCCTTACTTTATCTGTGTATGTAATCCGATATTATTTTTGTATATTTCATTTTTTATTTTTTGTCCTTACATCAACGTGTCTTCCATCTTTATCTAAACCCTACCATTCTATACTTCATGGAAAGTATTAATATCTTCCATTTAGGGTATCGTCATTTCGTATTCTTTTAATTCTTGAATGTCTACGTGTCTTCTTGAAAATATTGTTTGACTGGCACAAAATAAAGTTGTTACTGCTTCTAAGTACTTTATACGCAATTTGTTTATTAAATTATATTTTCAATTTATGAACATTTAAGTAAGTTACGTAACAACAATGTATCAAGTGTAATGTTATTTGTCTTCATGATTGTTGTTCTTCATATCTCCGTTATTTTAATCGAGAGTCTATGAAATAGACTCAATGTTTACAACTCAAGGTAAACATTCTTCGGGCATTAAGGTGCGTATGTAAACTGCCGAAGGTATTCCTGGGATACTTAATGCACAATTGTATTTGGTAATAAAATTGTTAATTCAGGATCAAATTTTATCGGACTTACAGCAACTTCTAAACAATAAATTTAGCTTCTTGTGTAAATATTACTGATTTAAACAAAACAATTATCTGATTTTAATGTAATCACTGATTGACATCACTTTCTACGGATGTATATACTGTTCAACCTTATTGTAAAAATTGATTATTATTTTTGAAGTAAATACTTCTTTACGCCAGGCACGACAAATTTTGTGGCGCAGTGAAATCGAATTTGCAGTAACGTTTCGAGAGTTATGTAACGAAAAATTGAAGAATACGTGAATAAGAGCACACGAGGAAGGTGCGTGGTTGGAATATATATATATATATATTTCAGAGCAAATTTTGAAGTGCAATGAAATCGAATTGAGAGTTACTTAACAAAAAACTGACAAGTGAGGATTCAGGCAAGTACAAGTATTCAACCTCATTTAAAGGCTATTCCGGATACCGGTGTAAACAGAGTCATTAACTAGTGTACTTCGAAAACGCGTATTTTCTAAGCACCTTTTAATTTTTGTTTTTGTTTTTCTATTAATTGTAACGTAATTTTTACTGCTCTAACTTACCGCAATAATAAAAACAATCGCTACTAGTAGATAACTCGCTAACGTAATGAAAGCAAATTTTAAGAATTATGAATATTACAAAATTCTTTTACTTTAAACGGTATCAGAAAATTCAATGAAATGATTAAGTAGTCAAGTAGCTGTTTACAAGGATTAAATGAAATTTTCAAAAAAGGTGGAAAGTAAAAATATTATGAATTTTTAAAGTTGAAAAAATGGCCTCCATAGAAATAAAAAGGAAATCTAAACACCCAATTATAATTAACATCTACAATTAAAATTACTTGTAATAGCTGGGTGAGTGAAACCTCTTTAACAATAGTTGAATGAAAACCTCCACAGTATTTCCTTAGTCGTGATGAAACGCTACATATTGTCTGCACATAGGCTACATCCTTGAAGCTGCTGACTTACAATAGACTTGCTCAGCTCGTCTGTACAGTTTGACCTTCTACAAGGGCAACGTACGAAGAACAAGAGACTGTGTGGTTCAGGTCACCTTGAAGAAAATTGGAACACCGACGACTTAAGGACAAACTATGAACTTTAAGTTTCAACCTTAACCTTGACTTCTACTTCTACTTCTACTTAAATATAACCTTAACTTTCTGGACATTGTATGAATATTATTTTGATAACTATAAACGGAACCGCTGTAGCTCAAGCGGAATGGTAGCGGACAGTTCGTTGGAACTCTGATCTGTAACGCAAGTTGGACTACCGTTGGATTTTTCTATGCGTTACGTTCTTACGTTCATGTGTAGCACTGCCATCGATACATGTATATATATATATATATATATATATATATATATATATATATATGTTCTTTCTGAAAAACATGTTTCTTTTTGACAAAAAAAAAACAATGATACACACTGTTCATGATGAAAGCTCTGAGAGGTTATTTTGCACATTAAACTCTAGAAAATAAAAAAGGAGGTGGAAAAGACAATGTAAACAGTACCTACAAACTAACTCTTATTTCCCTCCCTAATTCGGTTTGAAAAAAAAATAACCCGATTCATCAAAATCGGTCGATTGGATATCGCGTAAAATTGAGTTACGGGTATAAGGATTTAAAACTCAAATCTGTGTTCCGAATTAAAAATATTGGAAAAAGAAATTTAAAGTCCGAGCGTGAGTACAAATGGAAAACTAAAGTTAGCGTTCATTTCTGTTTTCTCGATAATTTTGGAACCCTTTTTTTTAAAAAAAAATGATACGAAATCTATATTCAATCTGTGAAATTGGCTTGTACATAAAAACATTTCAGCGAATTCTGATGCGATTTTTTGGTCCTTTCATAGCCAAATAACTAGATTTTTTGGAACTATCAGTTTAGGCGATGCATTTAATGGGAATTAACCTACGACTAACGCATTTTCATGAAACATTTTTCGTCGGTTATATAGAGCTATGAAAAGATTTAAGACAATCGCAAACTCGCATACACCTATTTTATACATAGTGATGAACACTCAAAATTCCTTTTTTTTTGAATTTGTCTTTTTCGTTAAAAATACTTTCTCGCAATCCCTGTTTTTCAGGGGGAGGGGTGCAGACTAGCTGCACCTATTGAGAGGATGTAGACATCCTTTGCGATATCCGAGTCTAACACACACTTACACATGCAACATTACACTTATGACTTTAACACTTTACAATCACACTTACATTTAGGGAGGCGATAATAGTTTCAATATGATTTTCGCCTTTTAAAAAAATGTTCGCTTTTTATTTGACGCATTTAGATCAAACTGTTTCCCTTTGTTACGTATACGTATAACAAGATTTTTAAGCAATTCAAACTGTCATCCGCACATGTCATACAAAATGACAGGTACTCAAAATGTCTTAATTATTTATCCGTTATGTTGAAAGTCCTATTGTCCGCCCTCTACTGCTACCCTGCTTGACAGATTTCAAAGCAAAATAACTGTCATACAAATTATTTAAAACAAAATGGTGGACATTTAAAAGCCTCGATTAATTTAAAACGGAATATTTTCACTAGCTCTAGAAGTCAAACGGGTTGTATGTACACTTCGTGTAATGAAACAGACAAATTTCTGTGTAACTCAATGTCTGTTTGATACGTTAATATCACAATTTTGTTCTCTGTCCACTACGAAACGAGTCGACAGATTTCAATGAAACCGTTTATAATTATTAAATACAGTGGTTAGATTTGTTTTATGATATTTATATTTTTTTTGCTTAAATAAATAAAATGGCGGGCACTCAAAATGCCTCAATTATTTTTAAAAAGGTGTCATTTCAACGATCTTTAGCAGCCAAACGATCCGACCAACTGACAATATCATTGTATGATTTATACGTGTAAAATTATACTTACATTGTAACAATACCTTATTCCAAAGTTGGTGGATACTTAAAGTCGTGGCCTAACAATCTGATTTATTTTTGGAAAAAAATTCAATATTCAACCAATAACAATAACTTTCTTTTTAATAAAAACAAACTTTTTTCCCAACCACTACACTAAAGGAAACAGCTATATAGTTCTTTCAATATAAATATCTCAAGGCAAATGGCTGTAAAAGCTTTAGTTGTTTTTTTATTATTATAAAAATAAAGTAATATTATATACCCTTTACTATTAAACAAGCTATATAGTGTTTTGTTATTTTAAGGTGAAAAGCACATTGAGGCTATTATCGCCTCCATAAATTTAAGCGTGAGTGTAAAGTGTTAAAGTCGTAAGTGTAATGTTGCAAGTGTAAGTGTGTGTTAGACTCGGGTACAGCGAGAGACGTCTAAATCGTCTCAATAGGTGCAGCTAGTCTGCACCCCCCTGCGGGGAGGAGTTTGATGTGTTTTATATTCCTGAATTACAAACTTGGAGTTTTTGTTTTAATGATTACATTTACAATTTTTAAATTTCAGAATATTATTTTAAACAATAATACTGATTAATTGTGTAGTGTCTGATTTTTGTAACTTTTTAATTTATTACCGGGCGTCCGCATTCACCGGATACTGCTGCCGCCATGCTTGGTATACTGCTTACTGCAAATATTATTTTGTTTTTGCTAAATTTAGAAAGTGTTATTAACGTGAAACAAAGCTTATTAAAAATGTTAATAGTAAAATTAAGATATTTAAATATACAATATTAAGGACCACCGAACGAAACAAAACATAATACACATTCTCCATTTTTATTATTTTAAATTTGTGTTATTCAAAATGTTAATTTATTTACAGTACAATGTACTATCCGAAGCCCCTTAAAAACGATTCAAAAAAAGCGACGTCGCAATGAATTTTAATGCGAATTTAAGTCATAAGTAGAAAATAAAGATGACATAGTTATCACGCATTAGATATTAGCATAAAGATGTGAGCCTGCATTCATCGAGTTAAATGTACATTCTTGGTACTTTATTCAGTTATGTAGGTCATGGAAATAAACTTGTGTGATTAAATAATGGTGAAATACGATTTGTATGCTTGTGTGAAACAGCATTGGCTACCGACTGTACACTCTTTCTGGATTTCGATTAAAATATTTAAAATGTTTAAAATGAAACAATGACGCATCCAAACTAACTTTTTAACTTGTTAATTCCCAAAAATGTCTGGTTATGAAGTTATTAGAAAAAAATTAATCAGATTTTAACTAACTTTACTTGTTTATGAAGGTCCTTAACTGAAGCTACTACCCCAAATATTAAAAAAAGGAAATTACTCTTTCCCGAGTAAATGGAAAAACAAAATAATCCAATTTGGGGGAAATACATTTTTTTCTCGATTTAATTCTGAACAGTAAATTTCAATTTCTGAAACTTACATTAAAGAATATTTATATTTGACAAAAATTCGCTTTATCAAATTCAAATAACCTTTAAAATAATGGAATCTACATCTAAAAAACTTTACATCTAAAATTATTTAACATAACTGATTAATGCTATTGTTTATTACCTGAATGTTTCACTGCTCTGTTGTATTACCTGTAGACAACGAACTTGTGCTGTCCAACAAACACATCCCCCTGTATCATAGCAACTCGTTCTATGGTGGGAGAATGCTTAGATACGATCCTTCGGGTCATTAAAAATATTTACCTGTAAAATTAATATGTTTAACTACAATGACTGACAAAATCATATTTAACGATGTTGATCTTATTGTGCTCAAATGTTGTTCGCAAATACCCCCCCTCTAAAAACGTATAGGAAACCAAAATGTACTTTACCGACGTCAGAATAATATTTATTTCATGCCAAACAGTAAATTTTATTTATTTAAATTTTAATACATTGACTTGAGTTTGAATCGTTACATACGGCCAAAATTTAAGCAAAAATCAGTGAAACAATGTTGAGAAATTATGCCGATTTTTTATTTACTTCTCCATAGCTTGCGAACCAGTTTTTTTAAAGAAATACGTGTAGGATTATGTAAAAACGTTTGAGTGATATTTTTGCAGATTTTATTGATAAAAGATTAAATTTTATTTTGATGCTGCTTTAAAGATACAATTAAGGTTCTGACATATAAATGAAATTTAATTAAAAAATATAATTTTGTTTCTTTACCATTCAGTTAAAATTTTAATAAATAAACCAAAAACAAAATATTACTGATATAATCTTGAAATAACATTTAATTTTACCTCCTTTCAGTTCACATCTGTGCAGTTACATTTATTTAACTTTTGAAATAAATAAAATATATGTTAAGAAACCAGTAACAAAACAAAGCAATGAATTGTTAAAATAATTACAATTTTTAATGATTTCCTGTTTATTAAATTATGTAAATTTTAGAAAACGTTTTAAATAACAAAGATTTAACAAAATATATGAAATAAATATTTGTAATTTAAAATTCATAAATTTCACAAGTGTAAAAGTAACTGTGTGCACATATTATGAAATTATTCTGTTGTATAGTTTTTATTAATTTATTTTGGAAAAGCATTATGACTCAGTCAGCAGCATATAGTTCGTTATATTTACTATAGTTTATATTACAATAATTACTACCTTAGAAATTTCCCGTCCGTTACGGAGAACAATTAGTCTAACAGATAATGAGTTATATAAAAATACAAAATTTTAATCCACTATAGAGCTTTATTACACTCCTGGTTTCTACATTACAGGTCATTTACAAGTATAATACAACTTTTGTAAACAATAATATAGATAATCAATGCATGATGCTGAAATTAATTACAATCAATTTGATTTTGTCTATCTAATTAATCAGCGTTTAACTTTAACTGGCCGTGCTACATTTGATGAAGTTAACACTAAACAAATGAATTGTTTATAAAACAATACAAACACAAAACCTTGTAGATAAGATATTGACATATTACATTATTATGACTATGAAATATTCAATGTCAGGTTCTTGGGGTCGAGAGGTCAAGGAAGTGAGCACTACAACAAAATATTTTCTATTGGCAAAATATAATTTGTGAAATGTTTGATTAAAAGAAACGAATTTTTATTAAAACTGGGAAATGGTTTCACATAAAAAGTTGTTTCTCAATATCATGTATTAAATATAGTATTTTTTAAATTTTATGCTGACTAGTTTTAAGTTCTTGCAGTAATCTTAAATTTTAAGTAATATGGTGTTTTGTTACGATGTACGTATTTAACGTACAGTTCATGTGATTTACTCCTAGGTGTAAGAAGTATGTGCTACAAAGAACGAAAACGTACCGCAAGTAGCTCAGTCGGTAAAGGAACGGACAGCTTGTTGCAGGTCGGATTCGTTCGCATGTTTGAATCTAGTTGCTTCAATAGGTTCTGCGTGTTAGTCGATCCTGTGATTTCATTACTAAAAATGACATAAAATAAAGACCATAACCAAAAATGTGCAAACAACGTTTTGTGATTGTCCGAAAACACTGGATGGGTTTGTGTTAGGTTTCTCGGTTAATCTTTTTAGTTGAAAAATAGAAGTGTTTGTAACTGTATATAATACACTTATATTCTTAGTTTAACACAAACACACACACACACACATATATATATATATATATATATATATATATATATATAGATAGATAGATAGATAGATAGATAGATAGATAGATAGATAGATATACGTATATAGAACCTAAGCAGTAAACGATTAAGTAAATACATTATGCCTCTACAACTTATCTCTTTGCTTTAAAAACTATAAGTCTTAATCTAGACAGATTATAACGAGGCAATAAAAAGACAGAAAAATGAATAGTGTTGTTTCAATAGTTCATCATTGTTTGTCGATTAAAAAAAGTTTTTGTTTATTAAAAACGAAATGATCAAAAAGTTGTTGAAAATTTTACTTTGAGAAACGTTATCGGTTCCTAGATATGAGCAAACTACATCTACTTGCAAAATTACATAGAAATTGGTCAATTATGTTAGTCTCTAATACGTGTTGTGATACAGATAGAAATCCAAGATGGCGGAAATAAGATGCCCACAGCAATAAAATGAAGTAACTACAACTGGTTGAAAAGTGAGAGCTGCTTGTATACAAGTAAGGATATTCCTCAGAGTTTTATAAACAATATAATTCTGTTTATTTTATATATTATTCTGTTTTTTTAAGATTTTAAGACGTTGTTTACCTAAACGTCCCTTTTATGACGTAAGCAAAATGGAAATTGCTTACTGAGTCGTAAAATTAACAATGGGGGGGGAAACAGTTGCAAAGAAATATTGCGTAATCTAATTTTAAATTATCTGTATAAAAATAACGTAACATTTACATGTATTATGGACGATCGCCCTTTGTAAACGAAATTTACATCAAAAGTCGCGTATTTGGAACCACAAAAATGCCTAACCCGAACGTGTTTTATTGGTTCGTTAAAAATTATACATTGTAAAAACTAGACAATTTGGTATTACATTAGCTTCGGTAATTTCGCTACTCAGTAAAATTAATTTAAACGTTTAAAAACAATAAAGACTTAAAAACAAATATTTTGAAATTTACAGATGTAATAGTTTATTTTTGTATTTCTATTGTGGAATGTGCATTTATGAGATTTTATTAAAATTCCTTACTCTTAAAAATTTTCATTCATCATTTAAGTGTGTTTGAATAGTACGCGAGATTATGTACATTTAAGTTTTTTTATCTGTCAAAAAGTATTGAAAATGTGATTTTTGTTTATATATCTATTTACGATTAAAATGGTTAAATTTACTAAACATGTCCGTAACGCTCTTTGCTTATCTAAAACACAATAAAAATCAAACATCAATCAAGTTGCCCACCATTTATTCAATCTTAAAAATTGACTTAGATCCAATTGTAAATTAGCTTAATTGTCTCTTCAGATAATATTAATTACTTGTTGTGTTAATTATTACATATTAAAAATTAATTAATTATAATTAATAATTATTAATAATTGAAATTAAAACATTATAATATTATTATATATTTTCGATAATATTTATAAGCAATATAATTATAATTTATTCTATAATGCAGATTGGTAATTACATATTGTAAATATAAATCTGTTTTTTCCTTGGATTTTATACCAATATTTTATAATAATCCTACTAATATTATTATTATTATTATTAGATACATTATTATTATTATTATTATTATTATTTCTTTCCTTCTTCTCCAGGTTGTCCAGTAATCCCTTATTATTCAGTATAAGAGTTTCAGATTTAAAGTCTGGTTATTTTTATACAGTAACACCTCTTTGGTTAATTGAAACGCCAATTCCATTTTACACATCCTGGATTCCATTGCTCTCATATCCATTCACCCAGATATTTGAAGTGGTCAACTCTCTCGATTTTATGACCACTGACTCCCAGATGTCGTGGTGCACATACCTCGGACCAGTCCTTGGCTATGAGAGCCAGATCATCCGCAAAAGCCAGGCAGTTACACTTCAGTCCTTTGGTCCACATTTTGATTCCACTGCCTTCCTTCAGATTTTGATTCCACTCTCTAACCACCTTCTCCAGCACATAATTAAATAATAGCGGTGATAAACCATCACCTTGTCTGACTCAGTTCTGATCAGAAATGGTTCTGACACTTGTCCCATAAATTTCACTTTAGAATATGTGTCTGTTAAGGTGGACTTAATTATATTCGTAGTTTTGTTATCCAGGCCTAATTCCCTCAATATTGATATGGTGAAGTCCTATCAATGAAGTTATATGCTTTCTGGAAGTCAATGAATGCTATTACATACGAATTTGATAAAATGCAACAAAAGAAGAATTATGATAAAGATGGAAAGTAACATAATGGCGGCACGCAACGATATCGTTGCCGTGATGAGATTGAAATTCACCCGGCATGCTGTGTAAGATTTTAAACAGCTGGACAGATTTCGCTGTGTAAAATACTTGTCCACAGGTTTATAAAAATTAGATTTTTGTACACAGTTAGTGTAAAGCAAATTGGACGAAAATTTGTAAACGATAGAATACACACACACACACACACACACACACACACACACACACACACAAATATATATATACTTCAATGACTTCTTACTCAAAAGTGGTATAAAAGTCAGGATCATTTTCCAATGAACAGGTCTGGATACTAACATGATTGCTACACCAACGGCTCGTCGCTATTTCAGCTACCGATTTGAAATTTTCAATGTACATTTATGTTACCATATAGGCGTGCACTAAGAAAGGATTTTGAAAAAAATTAATTTTAACGCCATTAAACTACTTTTCCAACTTTAATAATCAAAAAACAGCCGAGACTATAATAGCTAAAGATTTTAACATTTTCTGGGTTACCACCACATGTAGGGGTGCACTGAAAATCGATTTTCCAGTATTCAACTCCTAAAGAGGTAAAAATGAGGTACATCAATTTTCATTGTAAACAAATATGTTTTTCGTACGACCTTCTTAAAACGTAACATAGTCACTCTTAAATATAAGTAATGGAATATATATTTTCACCATTTCCCAAAAATCATCTCCTAAAAAGATTGAAATGGAGTAGAAAATGTAAAAAAGGGTATACAATTTTGTATTAAACAAATTTTATTTTCTTCATCGTATATTCTAGAAATATGCTATGAAATACAAATAATGAAACACATATTTCAACATTTTTTGAATTAATTCCCTAAAAGAATAATAACGTAAAAAAGAGGTATCATTGAAAAAAAAGAGTGCATTGGAGAAAAATATTTTTTATCGGATTTTCTTAAAAGAAAACAAAATATTCTAAAACGCAAATTATGATACACTTAATTCAGCATCCCCAAATTCATCCCTAAAAGTATACAAATAAAAAGGTAAAATATAAAAATATTAAAGATATTTTTTATAAATTATAAATGTTTGAATTGGGAGAAAAATAGTTTTTTATCAGATTTTCTTAAATTCGAATGGAACACGTTTGACTACTATAAAACAACATAATCAGGTTATAATATTTTTTCATATTCAATGTAAAATAATCATGAGTTTAGATGATCACGTTTTTATTAATATATTTTTTTATCATGGAGTAAATGGTACAACGTTAGAACGTAACAACAAAATCCCCATCTTGAAAATATCTAAAAAAGAAATATTGTATTATTTTTCACAAACAGACTGTAGTGAACGTGGAGGTGAGTTTGTGTTTGACACGTTTGACGTTGCACGGCCACCCCTGAAAATAAGTAAAACCAAACAACAAAGTGCTTCCCACAGAGCATGTTGTGTTACAAATGTATACTTATGGTTTTTGATTGAACAACTTGACACTTTGCCGTCAAAGGTATACTCGTATCGTAAAACCGTACCTTTTGACACTTCTCTTATTACTGGTGAAAGGCGGTAAAAAGATGTACAAGTAGTGAATTTCTGTGGAAATGCGATTGAACTGTGGGAGCTAACTTCATAGTAAGACCCAGATTTTTGAAAAATCGTATTGAAAAAATGTAATACACACACACACACACACACACATATGTGTATATATATATATATATATATATATATATATATACGCTACATTTTTTTTAAATACGATTTTTATGATAATTAGGATCGTATCCTTTTCATATTTAAATAAACATTTTGCTATTTTTGAGGATAAATAAATCTATAATATTTTTTAATTCTATTTCGTACAAAGAAGACGAGAGTATAAATGGAATTATAATTTTCCAATGAATCGATGTTACAACTGAACTTTAGGCTTACAGATAACAGATAAAAAGGGAAGTGAGCAAGGAAATAAATGAGTCATTCCTTCAGAACTAAAACTAAAAACAATAAAAAATGTCTTGTTTGTATAACTTTTAATTTAAGATAATTGGAAATTTGGAAAAAATCGTTTGTACTCATTAGTACTTTGAAGTTAATACTCTCATTCTGATTGGAGCTTGAATCATATCTCATAAAATCGATGAAGAAATCAACTGAAAATTTGAAGCTGTATTTAAAAAAAATCCAGGCTAATTAATTTTCAATCGTTAATGAAGAAAATTAAAACGAAAATGAGTATTTTGAAATATAAAAAGCTGTAAGCCCTTTAGACATTTTAATGTTTAAATATGCTCCAATTACTTCCTGTGATGTTAAAAGACACTTCTCACACTTAAAGCTTTGTTTCGAGATAATCGAAAAAGTTTTATTTTCAACCATTTCAAAAAAACATTTATATGCAGTATCAACAAATGATTTT
This sequence comes from Callitettix versicolor, assembly GCA_022606455.1. NCBI lineage: Eukaryota > Metazoa > Arthropoda > Insecta > Hemiptera > Cercopidae > Callitettix > Callitettix versicolor. Next base: position 64,036,536 of record CM040189.1, read on the forward strand.
TTAACATTATAAATTGTTTATTTTAAATTGTATCGTTTTGTGTATTATAAAGATATTGCTTTTTAAATAATAATTCCACCTTTTTTGTTAAGTATTATATTTAAATATTTAACACTTTTAAATTAATAACGAGGCGAACCAATAATTACTTTACTTTAGCCTACGCCTGTTTTCGGCTGCTCAGCCATTCGACGACGAGCCTCCCAGTATCTCTCAGTGATCTCCCCTGACGCATTCCGCAACTCCACACAGGACATCAGATGCTCGCCATCCATTCTGCCTGATCGGCATAATGGGCAGATATCGTCCCCCACCACTCCAATGCGGTGTAAGTGTGCCTGGAGATAATCGTGTCCGGTAGCTAGACGGAATCGGGCGACAGCAGCAGGCCTTTCCATATTTTTAGAAATGGGTCCCATTGAGGCGAGGCTTTCCCACCTTTTCCCCTTGCTTTGATCCTTCAGGGTTGCCTTTGAATAGGAGTCAATGGCACTGTTTATCAGGTTGCGGGCAGCACCAAGAGTCACAGGTATCGCTGGTTGCTCCGATAACGCTCCCCTTTTTGCAAGTTCATCTGCCCTCTCGTTGCCAGGAACTCCCACATGGCTAGGAATCCACTGGATCCAAAGAATCCAGCCCTCCGAAATGAGTTCAGCCAATCTGGCACGACATCGAACAGTGCGGAGGCAGTCCGTTGGGGAATTGCTACTCAGGGCCACAATTGCTGCCTGAGAGTCAACAAAGAAAACCAACCTATGCGGAGTCAGTGACAATGTCTGCAACCTGCAGGTCGCTTCGTAAATGGCATTCATTTCACCGTCAAAGTTAGTGGTTCCCCTTCCAACCGCCAACGATCCCTCGAACAGGTGGCAGTGCCATCCCGCACCCGCTCCTCCTGCCTCCGGAGTATAAGAGCCATCTGTATATATATGTAACCATTCCTCAGGTGGGTAGATATTATTAATGGTTTCTAAGGCATAGATCTTCAGTTCTGAGGGGTTTACTTCTGCTTTGTTCAACTCTGGGTTTAGGTTTTGAAGGCTTAGGCGTATGTTTGGCAATGCCTTAACAACTACCGTGTAACTTTCAACAGGTGCGGCATTTCCTGCTGGTAGCTGGTATTTTTCTATTAGTCTCTCGGCATGCTCTAAAGGAGAGAGCTGCGTCTTGAGCCGCTGAGTTGCATGTCTGTAATTTGACCAATGATTATTGTCTATTCTTCTAGCCCTCTCCCAAAATTTGAGTGTTGCCTTATCTCTACGGGACTCTAGGGTTTCCAGACCCGTTTGCAACTGCAACGCCGCTACAGGAGTTGACCTGGCTCCGCCAGTGATGGTTCTCAAGGCGTTGTTCTGTACTACGTCATATTTAGACAGACCAGCCGCAGAAGACAAGGAAACCACTTCACTGCCATACTCCATGACAGGCCTAACATATGTTTTATAAGCAGTCACGAGCACATCCTGTGTAGCCCCCCATTTAGTTGCGGTCAGTCGTTTCAGCAAGTTGTTCCGTTTTTGTGCTTTTTCGGATGTATTAGATATATGTTTTTTCCACGACAACTTAGTATCAAGAATTACACCAAGGTACTTTGTTTCTGAGGTTTGTTGAAGAAGTTTACCCTTGTAGTTTATCTTGACAGAATGCTTCCTAGTGGACAGGGTGAAGAGCTGCGCAACTGTCTTCTCTGCATTCACCTCCATTTTGTTGTAGTCAGCCCAGTGATCTAATTGCGCAATTGAGGCATTCAGCGTTTGTTCAAGAGCCTTGATGTGGCTGATAGTTGCCCAAATTACCACATCGTCAGCAAAGAAAAGACACGAGACACCCGGTGCCTGGATGGCATTCTTTAAATCATCAATCATTGTGTTGAAGAGCAGACAACTAAGAACCGCTCCCTGCGGTAGTCCCTGCTGCAATTGCCGATAGCCAGATGTTGAATTATTAAATTTTCATCTTATTAATCGCTGGGATAGGAAATTTCGGATCCATTGATACATGTTTCCACACACACCCAGTTGTTTCAACTTTTTTAACAGCAATAAACGCCACACCTTGTCATAGGCTGCTTTAAAGTCCACAAACACCGCCAGAGTGGACTGTCTTTTATGGAAACCATCCTTTACTGCCTGTGAAAATTTTACAATTTGGTCCATGGTGGATCTATGTTTACGGAAACCTGCCTGGCATTCACTTATGGCTCCTGTTGACTCCAAGAACTCTCTAAGTCTGCGTTCAACCATTTTTTCTGCTACCTTGCAGGTCACACTTGTAAGAGAGATTGGTCTGTAGCTGCTGAGGTCATTGGCTGGTTTTCCCTTCTTAAGCAGCGACAGAACTTCCGCTTTCTTCCATTGCTGGGGCACTCTAACATTCCATGTTAGGTTAATTAGTTTAAGGAATGTTGTTTTAGCTGTTGGCCCTAGGTGCCGAATGAAATCCGGAAAGACAGAATCTGGACCCGCAGACTTTCCTTTATTAAGGGAAGAGATCGCTAGTTCTAATTCATCGGAAGAGAAGTCATTATAGAAAAACTGTGTTTCATTCTCAGAAGGACAAGTGTGGATTTTTAATGTGCTACAGAATTTTCTTTCATGTCTGGTTACCCTTAGTCGACTTACTGAGGCATAATGTTTGCAAAGGGCATACATTATGAAATGATGATAATGAAAATAAGCTCATTATTGCTTATAAGTCCGGAATGTAACGACATACGAGTCGCACGTATCGTTTGGCCAAACCAAATTTCATCGTACGTACTTTAATCGTGTAATTGTGTTCAGTGTTTGTGACTTATGTTTCTAATGTTTTGTTTGACTTTGTAACGACCTTGACAGAGGGATTTAACATTTTGTATCTCGGCCTGAAGATGACACAATAGAGTTTCGAAACCGCGGTAGCCTTTACGAGGTGAGTAGATAGACCACTGACGGGAAGGACAGGTCATAACCCTAATTACGAAAATAAGCTGCTGAGGTGCTATGACACTCTTCCAAGTTCTTGCTGTACATTGTTGTAAATTATTTTTCCTTTTCCCCCACCAACTTATTTCTATAGTAATTCAGCTTTTTCGTTTATTATTTTTTTGTTCTCTAGTACTTTAACTTTTAAAATAATATTTTAATGCATTTTTAATTGAATTATCGAATGATTTAGTCTACGCTTTGAATTACTTGGGAGCGGAATAATAGCTATGATTGTTTTTTTTTAATTTCTTGTTTTTAAATGAGATAAAAAAGTAGACAAATGTTAATTAAAACATTACAAATTAATTAAAATGTAAAAAACCATACGACATTCATATAAAGATAATTTCGAACATTGGTCAGTTCTATTAATAAAAATGACGATGTTGTTATCGATGTCTTATGATTGTGCTCAATCAATTGAAACCCTATTTGCAATTTATTTCAAATAAATTTTTTACAGTTTTGCCGTTAGTTTAAATATTTATTTGCTGTTCAATCTGAATAAATTATAGGATGTATACGCACAAAATAGTTAAAATCAACAAAAGTGTATTTATAACTCACAACCAGTTTCAACCTGTTCAAATCATTCACTTCTGGATATTATCAGTGGACAGTTATAAACTTGTTATCGAGTTATAAATTAACTTTTGTAGATTTTAACGGGTCGCTATTTACATTTTACTGTACAAAGTAACGTAATGCATGTTAGTTTGATTGTGACAAGTATACATTTTCATAAATAAATCAGTTTTTAGTTTCTCCGTGTCCATATACTCGTATTTGCCTGTTTAATGTGCATATCATTAGATATTAAAGTGATTTAGATGGAATTTTCTAAAATTTACTTTCCCGAAGTCGCGAAACAAATAAAAATTAACAAAAATTGTGTTTTTTCACAAGCAATCAGTGCAAATTGTATGGATTTCGATCTGTCTCCATAAATATTCGGGTTGGCCAATATCGACAAAAAACACGGACATTTTTCCATAACCTCAAAATCAGTTTTTCAGAATAGTTTTTGTACGAGTACTTATAACTTCGTTGTATCAGATTTTAAATAAAATAAACTTAGGCCTTACTGTTGAGTAGTTAACCAAAAAAATATGGGTTTGTTTTGTAATAAATGACTTGAATACGGATCAGGCCGGATATTGTTTTGATTTAATTTAGACGGAAATTTCTAGTTTTACGTTTCTTGAAAACGTAATTCTAAATCACCGCTACACTTTATCACGTGTAACATTAGTCAAGGTTGTTTCCTTGAACAAGCTCGTTTCTGTCGGTTATTGTCATTAAAATTCATAAAGCTTTGTTACAGTACTTTTGCTAGTTTCTGCTCATTATGTCAACTTATCTGTTTGTAAAAGTAATGTTTACAAGTTTTTCTGCCTGTAGAATCAACCGTTAAAGACAAAAAACAGCCTACAATCTGTAAAAGTACTTTCAGTTAATAGTTTTGCATTGACAACCTGATAGTAGTTTATCGTTTTAATGATAAACTGAAAAATTAATACTTTTGTTAATTTTGTCAAGCGCCTGAGCCCAAAACCAGTTAAAAAGCATGGCAACAAACTCTAATATATATAAAAATATTAGATCTAATATGTTACGCAACAGTGGAAATAATGTTATGCAATGGAAATAATAATATGTAATGGAAATAGCGTGGAGCTAATGTTCACTTTAACATCTGATTTCGCATACACAGCTGTTCCTTAAACAATACTATTTTAACTAAGGTTAAGTTTAGCTCTATTGTTAACTAACAACATGAATAAAATGATATCACCAGGTTTTGGCTATTCAAAGTTTTATAACTGAAATCATTGTATCTAATTTTAAATAAAAGACATTTACATTCTACAGTAAATCGAATAACACGAATAACAAAAGAAACTCAATCTCTCGTCAGGATTTATAATTGTTTTCCTGATACTTTATACCTACTACCAAATCTTAAGTTTTCATTAAATGTTGGTTCACTCAATTGAGTTTTCGAAAAGTTACTGCCTTATATGGTCAAAATTTGAGCATACTCTAATATACTGATTTTTGTCAATACGTTTAGTTTTGGATCATAAGGACTACATACAGACAACTTAAGCAAAATTTTAGCAAAATCGTAAAAAGATATTCATGAGAAAATACAATTTGTATGTAGTTTCTTTACCAAAAAACGCGTAATAAACAAAGACGTTTGAAAAAATAAAAAAATGGTCTAACTACAACACTAACAACAACACGGCAAACTACAACACTAGCCATAGTTTACCTAAATTAATGTTTCTACAACATTGTAAATAGTATTAAAGATTTTCAAACCGCCAAAGGGTAAAATTAGGTTTTTGAACTCTGGGTATTTACAAATATAGTCATCAAATTTCAATATTTTTTACAAACAATATAGCCTACTGTTCATATACTACGCAGAGTGTAAGTAAAATATAGAATTTTCTGTATAAAAATGTTTTAGTACGTTTGGTACGTTAACAAAAAAACCGTTAAATTTACGTACCAACATACATACTTACAATAGAATAGTGCGAACACGTAAGGATCTTCGTGTAAGACATTAACCGTAGATGGACCACAAGAGGGTCAATAAATGTCCACTGTTTTGAAAAACTACCTGGAATGAAAAACAATATCGTAAGAATATTTGAAAAAAAATATGCCTGAAAACATTTTCTTTATATACTCTATCCATTCCAAACGTCTAGCATTTTTTGTATGTTTCTTCTATACGGCAAAAAGTAAGAAGTGGACATTTTGTGATCCTCCCTTGGTCAAACTTGAAACCTAATAAATAACAGTTTTGAAAAGAACACTATTTAATAAACTTTTATTACTCATATCTTTACAAATTTTCTAAATAACAGTAGTTTCCCCAAATGTATGTGTATTACCACTTTTTTCACTGTCACAGTTGGTACACCTGCGATTTTTGACTCATGCGCCACATGTTGTGCTGCTGCCTTATCTGTGCAGGAGATGACAAATAAACTGTGTCAAACAACTACTGCTTGTTATTCATGTGACAAATATGTTTGTGGAAAACACAGTGAAAAGTCAAATATTTGTTTCAATTACAAAAAAGATCCAGAAGTGTCAGATTAGTTCAGTACGTAGAGAAATTTAAAACTGATAAACTCTTCTAGCTAAATAAGTTGTTTGTAAAGTATAAATCTATTTTAGGGAACTTTAATTCAAAATATTTCTTTAGTAGATAACATATTTTCTGTAATTAATATTAGTATATTACGGTTTATATAATACCTCTGAAAACCTTAGTTTACACAGTTTAAATTTTATAACCCTACCTTCGTCCAGGGTGTTACTGAAAATACCTTGATCCATCTAGGGTTAAAATAAATTTTGTACATAATATAGACCTATATTTATTAAGAAAAATGTTGTCAATCAAGACACTAGTAGTAGATAAACATGTTATAAACTAGAAAAGAATATTGGATAACATTTATTTTCACGATATTTTAAAATAAATCCGGATATTTTAATATTTAAATTTAAAAATTTTTTGTACAGTTTTTTATTTCATTATGACCCTGTACATACCACGTGACTGTATTATCAATTTACTTTGTCACATCGCCTATCCTTGTACCCGTTCATAATGTGATCATTTAACATCAATTAACTTTGAAATAAAAACAATATTTATGATACATAGTTCTAAATTATTAAATACATCAGATCTATTAATAAACACAATTTATAAATAGCCACATTACAGTGTTATAGATAAGCTCATACACAAACTATAAATAGAAAAATATTAAACTGCTCTTTCGTGATCTAACTATAATCCCTTCTCTTTCAGCTGTAAATTTTAATTCCAACACTAAAAACAGCTGTCCTTAAAAATTGTTTGTTAATTTCAATAATTTGTATTTAATTTTGTTCGATGAGTTCGTGGCTTTAAGCTGACCTACTACATAAAATTTTAAAATTTGTGAATATAAAAAGATTGAACATAAAATGTAATCCATCACTAATATTGTAACTTGTACGATAATGCGGGAGATGTTAAAGTTGTACCAGCCATATAGACAATTTTAATACAACAGGTGATTTTACACCATACCTGTTTCTTTTATAATACTATTTCAAATAACATCATAACTATAGCAATTGTTTACGATTAATATAAATAATATGAAATTAATATTTGCTATTATAGATATATATTCTTTAACTACGAAAAATAAAAACAAACAAAGTAAATATTGCTTTTTTTTTAACTGAGGGGGAACCCGTAACCTTAACTTTGTAAAAGTGTTTAATTAAAAAAATATTATATCAGCTTATACAGCGTTATGAATTGTTTAGTACTGAAAACTTGAAATGTAATGGAAGTAATCGCAGACATAAATTATTGTTTATTTTGAGATCACGAATCAGTCAAAGTCCGCAGGTTAGTGGAACAAGGGGCCTCAAGGAACAGAGTTCCTCTATCTTTAGAATCAATTCTTTCTAATATTTCACAGTTTTATGTGGGGGGAGATGAGAATTACGTAGATTTCTCTTCATATTTTTTGTTACAACAAACACGTGAATCATTTATTAAATAATTGTTTGTAAAACATACAAAATTACAAATTTCCTTTAAAATCCTGCTATTTAAACTTTTAGTAATTTAAATTGTAAATCTTACCTTAACTCTCCTCTATGAGATTATTAAAAACACAAATATTATTTTGAAAGACAAGTTTTTGCCAAAAACTATTTATTGCAACACAAATAGAATTGAGTATTATACACTATAAAAATATCAGTATTAGAAATTTTAAGAATATAAATTTAATATAGGATAGATTACTATATAAAATATTTTTTTAATATTATATTTTTTCACAATGCAGAATTATTTTTAAATGAATCATTTACTAAGTAATTAATAACAATATTAATAACATTAACATCATAAACCAAAATTAATATTAAATTTGAAAAATAGCGTATACAAAAGAAAACAAGGAACGTTTTCTCATCATTATTATATTATGAGATAATTATAAACAGCGAAATTAATTATAATTGTACAAAACCTTCATATATATTAATAATTAAAAACAGTTATTTTACTGTTTTGTAATTAGTTACACCCCAGTTTTAGTTCAGAAATATACCGATAAGTAGCAGCACATTATTTGTGCTACGACATCCTTGTGTACGTAGTTCAAACAGAAATTTCACAGAGAGCGTTGCCAACAACTTAGTTCGTAGAAATTACCATAAGCTACAAACAGTATTTATAGATAATATTTTTCATTGATTAAAATTTCCAAAACTTAAATATCTACTGTCTATTGATTGCTAATAATGAAACAAAAATGAAATATGAAATATTTCATTATTGTGATATTGATATTCATATGATGATTTTAAAGTATGGTGATGCATTATGCTATATTTGAAATTAAAAATTACGAGAATATAGTCTGGTATTTTGAAAAAAATGAAATAAAAATAACTTTAAAAATTTCTAATTTTCAAAATTATACAATTAAAAAGTTTATAATTAAATACTAATAAAAACTTTTAATTAGATAACTTTGTAAATTATAAATTTCACGTTGATAGTATAAAATCACTTTGGCATTTGGATATGCTGCAATAATACATAAATAGATTTATAAAGTCCTTAATTATAATTTGTAGGTATTTATGTAAAAGTATCTCTGTTTTATTGTGTTTTAGATGCAAAATTATTTACAGCAATAAGTTATCTTTATTATCAATGAGCTTACTGGCATTTTCACTGATAGTATTGTTCTGATACTATGGTAATATGTAATTTGAAGTCTTTATACATTTATTAGTCTACTTAACATAGCAGTTCTGCCAACATAAAAAAACTTACTTGTCTAATACAGTTACAATTTTACTAAAACGATTACAGTGAGCTGAAACCAAGAAAAACCATAAACTCTGAATTTCTGCTTTTCTGGGTTATATCCAGATCGCCAGTAATCGTCAAGGATTTCCTACAAGTAATTTTAAAACGGGACATAAAAAGTGTCCTTCAAAACGAGAATTAGAGCGACCATGAGGGCAAGACACTGACCAGGGACCATAAAATAAGCACCGATCCTGACCTCTACTTCACTTTTTGAAAGGTTGTTAGAATTGCATGTATCAATTCACCTAAGCTACCGCAGTTACATATATTTTTGTTAGAATACAAACTTTGGAAGTTTAGTCCGATTTGATTCTAAGTTAACAAAAAAAAAAAAAAAAAAAAATTAATAACAGATTAAACCTGTTTGTTACACAACAGAATCTGTTCAACAAATCTATCGTAAATGTGTTATCTAAAAAAATCTGATTTTTTAATCGTAATATTTATTAAAATCTATTTAAATTTTCAAATAACACTGAGAGTTTAAAATGTCAACATAAGTAGATCAGAGTGCTGAATATGATGGCCTAATTAAAATTGCATCACAATGAAAAGTGTAAAAATTATTGTGATTTTCTTACGTTTTGAAAATTCGCTTCCATTACATTGTCAGTCACCTGCGTGAAAAATCTAAGATTTTTTTAAGATATACTAAACAGCTTTGTATCAGTGTTTTAAGTTTCATAAAAACATTTTTGACATTGTTTATTGGTAAAAATTACAACTTACTTTTGAAATTTTAACCTATTTATTTTTAACTAAAAAAAACGATTTTTGACACAGTATTGCGTTTGTTGCAAAACTGTAGCAATAAGGATAACATCAGTTGAAATAATAGTAATATCGATGGAACATCTGGGAATGCAATCAGCAATAGCGTAACAATATTTATGTTGCATATTAAACTTTATGTACAAATTACATGTATTATTGATTGGTTATCACAATAATCAAAGGCAATAAGAATGTATTTTGTAGAAGGAACGAATTTGCCGTCCTCTAGACGTGGTCGCAGGAAAAGTTTAATAAAGAAAGTTGAAAGTAATTAAAGGACACGCCAGTCCTCAGGCACTTCCAGGAAGTTTTGTCAAATTAAGTTAGGCAATATATCCTGGGACAAACTTTTGTTTCATCTTATTTATGACGCTGCGGTCAGTACCAATGTTTTTTTGTTGTCTTATATTTTACGATTAAAATTTTAAAATTGTACACGATTTAATTTTATTATTATTCCAGACACTTTCGAACATATTAAAACAGTGTCAACTTAAAATAGGCTGCATTATTTTAAAAAAATGGTCCGACAGATTTTAGTGAAAATTAAATTGTTTAAGTAATCAAGTTTAATGTCATTGTGTACACAACTCAAAAAAGAAGTATGTTATACAAAGGAGATAACTCGAAAAACAATAAATTGAGGAAACTTAGGGTCTGTTTTTCCATTCTTTTGAAACATTAACTTGCTTTTGTTTAAAATTTTATAGGATATTTGAGGCGTAATTTTACTTGTATGGTTAAAGAAATCGTACCTGTTTATATGTCGCCATTAACGATTGCATACGCCCCTCGCGATAATGTTTAACAATTTGCCAGTTAATGGAGACGCCAATATAATACGAAAAAAAACAAATAGTAGTGAATAGATTCTAATCTGTCCATACTATGAACGCTCCTCATAAAACATGGAAGGCCAACAATTCAAACTACAATGAAGTGGATAATGCTACAATGAGCGATGACAAGCACTTCCAGTTGTAGAGTTGCATCGAGCCTCGATACGATATAGCAATTATTTTTGACAAACATTGTTATTGTAAACTTCAACAATGTTTCTGGAGGCTTCAATGAGGAACAGTCTATTGTACAAGACACAATAGTTGCTTCTCTCATTCTGTTATTCATTTTGTAATTGTACTCGTGGTTTTATATTAATATTTAATTTTCGAATTTTAAATAATATTTAACATTGCATTTTTTTAACAACATATTTATAGGTTATGTTTATTAAAGTTTGAAATGACTGTTAATTTGACAGAATTTTCTAAGAACAAAATGTTTAAAAAACATCTTTTTTTCTTAATTTTAATGAAATAGCTTTTATTATAAGATAATTTCATTAGGTTTCAATGAAAAAAGTGCACACTTAATTTTTACACAAATATTCAAATTTCACTTAAAAAATTGTGCCAAGTTTAAATCAAATTTGACTAAAAATTGTGAAGTGCTATTACACACACGCGCGCGCGAGCACGCACGCCCGCCCGCACACCTAAATGTTTAAAATTTGTATGATACAAAGACATATTTTTTTAGAATTTTGAAAACGTTAATCAAATTTTGACAGGAAATAAACTTGCACAAGATATTACCAAATTTCATTTTTATGCTGTCTGAATCAAATTTCAAAATGCAAAGTTGAATAATGCGTTCTATTGGTTCATGCTGCGATGGAAATTTGCTGAAAATCCTAACTGATCTAGACTAGTATTTGTAGACGAAATTTTAAAACTTGAAATATTATTTTATATGTACTTTAACTACGGCAACGTTGTCAAAATAAGATTTTCAAAAGAGTGTAGAGTAAAAAAATACGATTTTTTCAGATTTTGAATGAATGTTATTTTAAAATGACTATTGAGATAAAAAAGTCAAAGTAACAATTATAAAAATGTGATAGGTTAAGGGCTTCCAATTTCTAATACTTTATTTATAATGAATATAGCATTATTTATTATAACATAGGGCGAGTGTTGCCACTAAAAACGTTTAAACATAAAAGTGGTTGAAGCCGTACAACTTATTGAACCATCAACATTGAACCACTTTAAAAGTAAAAAAAAGGATTTTGGCTGTGGCAAGTTTTTTGAAAACCTTTTTTCCATAGTTAAAATTGCTATTCACATATACCACATCGTGGTATCATTTCTTCCATAAGGAAGTCAATGTTTACATGTCAAACATGGTGTGTAGTTATATAATATAAATCTTGTATACATTTTATAATATGATTTATTTGTTTTTAATTGTTGTATGTTTTTATTTTTTCACTGTATGAATTAAAAAAATATTTTTAGTTGTTAAAATATCTGTTACTAGATATCGGCTTATGTGAGTGCACATCTCTGAAGCCTAAGCGAATTAAACGATCATGATATAATTGGTTACGTACGTCTGGTTTACATATTTCACGTGACACATTTTTAATTAATCTAAATTTTTCATTTCAGTTCGTTTTCAGTTGAAAGTCTGTGAAACTGTTTTTTGTATCATAATCATTTATTCTAACGATTTTTAATTTGTTCATAATAATAATAATAATAATAAAAACAACAACATCAACAATCAAACAGCAGATTAGATTTAATTAGACGATATTATCCCGAACCTTAAATTACTTTTAAATCGAAAATGGTATAATATGTCTTTATACATAAATTAAATTTTGTAAAAAATTGATAAATCATTTTTAAAAATAGGCCTAAAGTTTACGTTAATAGGCATAAAGGTCTATTAAAGGCCTAAAAATAGGCCTAAAGTTTAAGTTAAGTGACTTTTAGCAGAAATAATCGATTGAAAAAAGTTGTTGAATAATTTATTAAAAAAAATGAAACAAAGGATATCTTTACTTGAAGGAATTATTTATGCTAATTTCATGCCTTCGTGTCACTGCTTAAGTTTGTACATCAGAATTAATAAGCTCCAAGATACAGTACTTTGCACAAGTTGCAACCCCTAATCTTCTCCAACCTTACAAGTTCGTGGGCTACTTATGAACTCCATTAACGGATTTTCAAATAAATTAATTTTTACAGGTAGTCAATACTCAGTTTCGATAAAGTCAGTATTTTCAGCTGCCATGTAAAAAAATTTGTTCGGTATAAAAATGGATATTCTTTCATTTTTACTTTTCCACTAGAGTAGAAGTATACAGATTTTTTATTTATCGTGGTTTTGATATTTCAATGAATATATCCTTTTTAATATTTTCTCAGGTCAAAGAAGTAGTTTTCGATTCGATGTCACTACGTTTTCACGAACGCGCATCTGTGAAGACTAATGTGATGAATTTGGAATGTAGATGTGGTAGAGAGCTATAAATCTATAAACTGCGACTATCAGGACCAAACACTGAGTCTATATGACTCAGTGTTTCACTGAGCATATATATGAGCAAATATTCACCTCATATTTGCACATCTGTAATCCGTAGATCCGGTTGTTTAAGGGAGCTGCTTGATTTATCGCTGTGCTGAGACTTAACAATGTCATTATTGTGTGAGAGACAAATGTCATTATTAGTGTTACCAGAGGTGGTTATATTTTTAGTAAGTAATATAATTCGAAAAGTATTTAATAATTGTAAAATGGCGTTGGATGTTATGTGTATATTTTGTTTCGTTAAAATAATCAGGGTCCACAGCTGTCCTTAAGAACATTTTAATACACGAAATGCAAACTATCCACCATAATGATTATAATAAAAGCTTTGACAAGTTCGTTATCCAGCAAAGAACTTAACTTTGAGTCGTTTTAAAATATTTTTATATTATTATAATTATATTATTATTATTATTATTATTATTATTGTTGTTGTTGTTGTTGTTGTTGTTGTTGTTGTTGTTGTTGTTGTTGTTGTTGTTGTTGTTGTTGTTGTTGTTGTTGTTGTTGTTGTTGTTGTTGTTGTTGTTGTTGTTGTTGTTGTTATTGAGTACCCCGCCATGGGGGGGTGCATACTAACTGCACCTATTGAGAGGATTTAGACGTCCCTCGCGGTACGCGAGTCTAACACACACTTACACTTACAACACTACACTTACGACTAACACTTTACATTCACACTTACATTTAGGGAGGCGATAATAGCCTCAATGTGCTTAAAATAAAAAAAATTATTATTGAGTTGTATTATTCTTTTATTACTTCAAAGTAATACTTGTAATAAATATTAAATTTATTATATATTTACTCTATGACTTTTCTTTTTTATTTTATCCCTAATCAAAGTGTAAAATATACAGTAATAGTTAAAAACGTTGAACTTGAAATTATAATGTATGTATTAATTTTTATATCCTCTTAGTCCTTAAACAGCTTTGCCTTGGGTGTCTGTACAATTCCCTGGAGAAAATAACTGACTGATCGATTTTGTTTTGCACGTAGCCTACGTCTGGTTTGCCATATTTCGGGATATATTTTCAATTTTTTTAAAATTATTAAAAAATAATGAATAGGCTTTTATGATTTTAATCAGTTTTACTTCAAAAACTGAATAAGTCAAACTAAATTTACCTAAATTCTCAAGACTGATTTATTATTTTCAATCTCAATTAGGCCTAATATTACCAATATGATGATATAAGTAGTAAATGATTATATAGTTCAAAATACGGACAAAATAGAAATGAAAGTTTACTTCATCTGATGAAAGATATATTTTTTTAATTAATTTTTATCTGTCTGTTTTTAACAAAGTTTCAATTTGTTTTTTTTACAACCGGATTGTTTGTCTTATTTGAACAAATACACAATTTTAATTAAAGCAGTTTAAACAGGATATATTTATTTATCTTCAATTTACAAAAAAAAACCTTTAAATCTGAAGACTTTATCTAAATGTATCAAACGCTGTAGGAAAAATGGAGGAACTTCAAAGTTACGTTAACAACCGGAAATGAAATATAAACATATAAAATAAATCCTGTTTAGAGGTATTGCAGAATAAGTACTTAGTACATACATACAGGCTACGCATCAAGTATCGTATAGGCAGTGGTGTGTTGAATAAATACTGCAACAAAGCCAGTTCAGTAACCGACCTTTTTACACGACTGCCAGAAAAGGAGTGTTATGTGTTCAGTACCTTGGTATGTATGTATGTATGTTTGTATGTTTGTTTGTTTGTTCCATTATAACTTCTTAACGGCTCGTCCGATTTTTATCTACCTTAGCTCATTGGATTCCTCACTTCACCAGAAATGTCATAACTTTTACCCAATTCACCCCAATGGGGGAAATAAATAGGGTGAACTTATAACTAATTTCATATAGGATAAATAAGTTGCTAGGGTGAAATCATAAATTCTTAAATAACTGATGTACTCATAAATAACTGATGTACAAGTGTAAAACATAATTACTAGAGACTATACAATAGGAATCACTCAGATTCAACCACGGAAAGCAATAGAAAAAACACTGACTTCGGAACCAATAGACCTAGATTTATCATTGAAGTTTCAGCTGATTCAAAAATGAGCTGGGAAAAATGACACCCTGAACACAAAAATCGTCCGTTCCAAATAGGAGTTATGAAAATCGAAAGGAGTGGTAGATAAACTTGCGATAGGCTTTGTCAAAAGCTCAAGCTGGGGAAGATATGACACCGGCTTTTCAAATTAAAGTAAATAGTGAACAACGTTCAATCGTCGACTCGACAAAAATTAAATAATTTAAAACATAAAAATCACAAATAATTGATTTAAACTGAATTAAAAAAATTTCAGCCTCATACGTGCAAACTCCAGTGCCTGTATGTCGTACTTGGCGACAGGACCATAGGAGGAAACACAGATCAGCGCCAGGACTTCGCAGTGCCTACTTTACAGTTTTGTTCTTTTTTAAAACCGCAAAAAAATGGCAAAATAGCTAAAAAGGATATTTTTAGTGGTTTATTCACTAAAAAGGACTAAATAAAAATAATTACTCAGGGGCTGCATCTCAATATATTGGCACTAAACAGCCACCGACTGCATTTATTGTATGAAATTAACATTTAAATTCTTGATTTGTTAACTAAATACACCCTAAAAATATTCTTCAACATTTATTATAATTCCTTGTTTTCATCTTTTTAAATCAATTGTATTTCAGATTTTCATTTCTTTTAATTACGAAATATATAATTTTTGTATAGGCCTATATTTTTTTTGTATTTTGTATTTTAGCAGTAGTGTTTTTATGTTTTAAGTAATTTTTTTATTTGAAGCTTATCTGTTATAAACTTAAACAGTGTGTTCAAAAACACCCTTATTTCCCCTATAGAAATTTTGAACCATAATGACTAAAAATTGTTTTTTTTTAAATTTACTACTATATGGTATTATTACTTTAATATATTAAATAGAACATTTTGGAATAATATACAAATTTGATTTTATGTTAGAAGTAATCTTTTGTTTTAAAATTATATTTTTTAAATATTAATTTCTCCCGATTTTATCGCTAATTATTCTAAAGAAGTCTAATTTAATAAGTACCTGCTCTTACTTAAACTTGTTGCACAATAGGTCAGTTGATGGCAGTGCCTGGGGTTGAATTATCCCTTCCTCTAGTATCTAATCTAATCTACTTAACCTTGTAATTGGCTTTTTAAAAATATTTCTTTCTGATCAGACAAGAAAAAAATACAAAATCTTTCAAAAATACAAAATATTTCTTGATAATATTAAACGAGGTGTACTATATTTGTGTAAAACCTACAGTTAAACAAGTTATGATTTTTGTAATTTTTAAAAAAAATTGTTTTGTTGTACTAGATGCAAAGCTTAAAAAGTACGCACGTAATTATGGACTTTATCAGGGATTGTTTAAAAAACACACTACTGATCAGTGATGACTGTGTTATTTGACAAAAAGCCTGGTTGACTTTCTGACCTTCGATTCAAAACTTAATTAAATTTTTTAACTAAGCTAACGTTTTAAGTTTTAATTAAATTTGGAGAGGTTTTTGACAAAAAATATGTACATTTTTAGTTTATGTAATTTCTATTTTAAAACTGTATTTACAGTAACTGACAAAAATAAAATTCAAGCGAATTAAAAAAATGGTTTTATTTTTGATGGCTTAAACTGAACTGAGTTTGAAGAAAAATTATCATTATCATTCAGGACAAGTTTGTAAAATCCGACTATAATAAAAAGTTTTATTAAATTGTCTTACAAAATGTATATAGGCTTCTCTCAGTGTGCCAAATACCTACACACCAAGTTACATCAAAATATGTCAATTAATTTATTCTACAGAGATATCCACAAACATTTTGCACTGATATTTAAATAAAAACCATTTTTTATTTTGTGTAATGAGGAAAGAAATGTAATGGAACAGCTTCGGTGGTCATGGCTCATTTTTTTAAATTTTACTTCTGAGCCACAAACATCAATTTCAGTACATTAATTTTCTTTATAAATTTTCACGCGTAACCAAAATTTCAGCAAATTTTGATGAAACTATTTTGCGAATGTCGATTTTCAACATCTCTCCCCGCTTCCTAAACGTATACTCGTTTTTTTACACAAACGATTCTCTCAAAAAGTATTTGGATTGATATACCGGGTTCGGGTCTTTCGATGATGACCGCTCCAGCAGCGTATTTCGCTATGAAACTCGATCACAACAAAATTATTGAGTTGCAATACTAAAAAAGAATCAACTCCTGACTGGACTTATTATATCAAAAGGGCTTGACTGTATGTCACAGAGGTGTCACATTGGGAATTAAAACATAATACTAATTGAATACGACAAACATTTAAAATTTGACTGAGCGAAATTAATTAATTCGAAGTAATGACATTATTTGATGTGGCGCAAACGTTTAAAGCATAAATTACAAAAATGCGCTTTAAATTTGCCTGCATCACAGCCAAGTACGTGTTCTATGTAAGGTGGTATGGTTAATAATTTTAGCTGCAATTCGAAATTTGTAAACATTACATAAAATCAAACTTATAATTTATATATAAGCCTAAAGAAAAACACTTGGTCTGATGAACTGCATGGTGTTGATAGTAATATGTAAAACATTATACCAAATCTTTATCAAAAGCGCTTTCAACCCCCTCCCAAAGTTTGAACTGTGACTAATATTTGTAAAGTTAATGTTTCATAGAATTTGTAACTTAGATTTGTTTCTATTAAAGTTTGGCAAGTATAATGATTTTTACTAAAATATATAGGCTACTAGTTTCAAAGTAATTACAATTAAAACAGTCTTTTCTTTAGTATTTTTTGAAAATCTTTACTCTCCATTGTGGCTCAAAAATCTGTATAAGTAGACTAATAATTTTACTTTATTGTTACAAAGCCTTAAAATAAATTTAAAACTAACTAGGCCTTACACGGTCGTTAAAATTTATTTTATTTTTAATTTGTAAATTACTAACGTACCGAATATTCCATCTATGGTGTTTTCAATGCTGCTGCGCCCTTTTAAAATTACTTTTTGGCACTTAAGCGGGACAGATCTCAAAAAAATTATCAAATGTTACAATAATTTAAATTAATTAAACTTAAGAAATAATAACTTTATAAGAAGTTTGTTTAACATAGTTAAAATTTTAGTTGCGCCAACAAGATGGTATATGGTTGATTTAATCCACCCAGGAAGTAATCAGCAATTAATTACAGAGTTTCCCTGCAGCTATTGCTTCAGCTCGTAATATTGCTGTAAGCATTGAGTTTGAAATACAACAAATTAAACAGCTGACAATAAAAGTATAGCTGTCTGGTAAATATAATTTAGTTATATTGGCAATGTTTATAATTATATAATTTTATTAAAATTTAGTATATTTATTATTTGAACCTTATACTTTAAAAAACTCGTTGAAACTTCTTTAAAATATTAAGAATTAAAATATTAAATAATTTTTGTAATCCAGTAGTGTTACTATTATGAATGTATCAAATGTATTTGTACTTTTTTATAAATGAAACTGTTTAAACATAGATATTCTCTACATTAATAATTTAAAGTTTAGGATTTTAATGTTAACAATTTAATTCAATGTTAATTAATAGATTTTATTTAATAATAATAATAATAATAATAATAATAATAATAATAATAATAATAATAATAATAATAATAATAATAATAATAATAATAATAATAATAATAATAATAATAATAATAATAATAATAATAATAATAATAATAATAATAATAATAATAATAATAATAATAATAATAATAATAATAATAATAATAATAATAATAATAATAATAATAATAATATAATAATAATAACAACGATAAAAGTGCAGTTTTAATCCAGTATAGCAAATTATTACTAACTACCGGTTTCAACTTTTAAAGTTTAGACCTGTAAAAATCGAAACTGGAATTGAATTGTTTAATAAAGCTCTTTATTGGATTAAAACTGTGTTTTTGTTTAAAAGTGTATGTTTGGTTTCCACATAGTCTAAGCAATGTTTTTAAATATCGGTCGAAAAAATATTTGTTTCTTGATTTATGAAAACTGGCGAATCGTTGACTCTGCTTACATTTAGCTCAAGTGAAATCAAAACTTTTCAATTTTGTTTATTTTCAAATAAAATAATTTACAGTTTAGGAGTAAATAAAAAACTGAAATAAACTCTGATTAAAAAGTTTTTTTTATTTTCCCCTTGATAAGTAAATTTCTTTTATTTAAAATATGGTACACTAGTTTGTATTATGAAAATGTATATATAACTATAGTTTGAGAAAAATGTTATAATCTATTGTGAAAAATTATCTTCTGTTTTTTGGTTAGTTAATTTTTTGTTTTGTGGAAATAACTGAATGTAATAAATTAATAATACTTGATCAATTAAGAGTAAAACTATAATTTATAGTTTTTAAATAATTAATTAATTTTAAATTAATTAATTAATTAATTATATATTATTTATTATTGGAACATAAATACATCATATACAAATACAAATCCTTTAGTACCTCAATACAACATATCCAACTGTTAATACTATAACAATTTTTATATTGTACAAGAAATGTTTTGTGGACGTAATCTGCAAAATATATTTAACTGTAAACTTTAAAACTGAAAAACATTTAACTATAAATCAAACACTACTACTAGATGCTAGGAATATTAAAGAACTATGTTGTACAAGTATGTAAAAAATATATTTAATTTTAAACACTGAATTTTTTTTGCTAGATGTTAACAATATTTAAGAAATATTTTGTACAAGTATGTGCAAGACCTATTTAACTATAAAAACACAAAGAATTTTATACTAGATAGATTAGGCATTACCTATATCAATAAAGGTGTAAGTTACCCTTAACAAATTCAAATAATTTTAATTAAACCTATTTACAAACATAATAATATTTAAATTATCATTTTAGATATATGATAATTTATATATATTATAAATTATACATATTTCATTAGCATTTAAATTTAATGTATTTAAAAACTGGTTGACTTCTTGATTTTCGATTCTAAACTTGTAACGGGTTAAAAATTAACCGGCTGGTCCTACGTAGTCTGAGATCAGGCAGTAAGCGTACTAAGATCAGTTGGCGATTGTAGATAGGGACAGTACAAAGGTCAGTTGGCGATTGTAGCCTAAGGCAAGACAGTAACCAGTGCAAAGGTCAGTTTGCGAGGGCTCCCATTAGCTACTCTGGGAAGAACCGTTCGCTCCAAGCTCTGGGACCCGACTGACTAAGAACGGGTATCTGCGCATGCGCGGCGCTAAACAGTATAAAAGGAGGCCGCTGTCGCTATCTGGGGAGATTGATTCTCTCCTGCCACTGACCAAGTGCAAAGGGGTCAGTCTTTCGACGACCACTCGATAAACTTGGTCAGTCCATGGTACTGTCAGGAAACAGGTGTCGTATACCGAGATAGGAATTACCATTGAAGCATTTATAAATCTTAGAAATTGGGCATTCCGAATCCTTAGAGTATTTAGGATTCCGAGAGCTCGAGAATAGCGTAGAAATTGGGCATTCCGAATCCTTAGAGTATTTAGGATTCCGAGAGCTCGAGAATAGCGTAGAAATTGGGCATTCCGAATCCTTGGAGTATGTAGGATTCCGAGAGCTCGAGAATAACGAACACCTGGAAATCTAAACATCCTTACGCTCGAGATTATTGAGCACCTAAAACTTCCTTACGCTCGAGAATATTGAGCACCTAAAACTTCCTTACGCTCGAGAATATTGAGCACCTAAAACTTTCTTACGCTCGAGAATATTGAGCACCTAAAACTTTCTTACGCTCGAGAATATTGAGCACCTAAAACTTTCTTACGCTCGAGTATATTGAGCACCTAAAAACTTCCTTACGCTCGAGAATATTGAGCACCTAAAACTTTCTTACGCTCGAGAATATTGAGCACCTAAAACTTCCTTACGCTCGAGAATATTGAGCACCTAAAACTTCCTTACGCTCGAGAATATTGAGCACCTAAAACTTCCTTACGCTCGAGAATATTGAGCACCTAAAACTTCTTTACGCTCGAGAATATTGAGCACCTAAAACTTTCTTACGCTCGAGATTATTGAGCACCTAAAACTTCCTTACGCTTGAGAATATTGAGCTCCTAAAACTTCCTTACGCTCGAGAATATTGGACACCTAAAACTTCCTTACGCTCGAGATTATTGATCACCTAAAATTCCTTACGCTCGAGAATATTGGGCACCTAAAACTTCCTTACGCTCGAGAATATTGAGCACCTAAAACTTCCTTAGAGAATATTGAGCACCTAAAACTTCCTTACGATCGAGAAAATTGAGCACCTAAAACTTCCTTACGCTCGAGAATATTGAGCACCTAAAACTTTCTTACGCTCGAGAATATTGAGCACCTAAAATTCCTTACGCTTGAGAATATTGGGCACCTAAAACTTCCTTACGCTCGAGATTATTGATCACCTAAAATTCCTTACGCTTGTGAATATTGAGCTCCTAAAACTTCCTTACGCTCGAGAATATTGATCACCTAAAATTCCTTACGCTCGAGATTATTGATCACCTAAAATTCCTTACGCTCGAGAATATTGGGCACCTAAAACTTCCTTACGCTCGAGAATATTGAGCACCTAAAACTTCCTTAGAGAATATTGAGCACCTAAAACTTCCTTAAAGGGATCGGAACGTCTTCAACAACTGATACCTGAACCCCAACAGATCTGCTCACCTGAAGATGTCGACCTTGAGGTTGATACCCTTCAGACAGCAATTTTACTTATTGCTTATAATAAGCAATAAAATCTCAATATTATTATTGATGTAATAATAAATAAGTATTTGAAATACTTATGAAATATAAACCTTTCAGTATAATATTTTACAGCCTCTGCGTTGGAATCTAGCACTCATCAAATTGCCTGTAAGGGTGCCAAACCTGAACTTCCTCCCTACATCAGAGAGGAGTTGGCTAAAAAGAGAAAGCTTCGCCGAAAATGGCAATTCACCCGAGCACCGTCTGTTAAAAGACAGCTCAATGCCCAAACTCAATTAGTAAAGCATTTACTAGAAACACACTCTGAAGAGGAATGGACTCGATTCCTGTCCACAATGAACACGGAAGACGGTTCGTTGTGGAAACTGAACCGCCAACTCCTAAGAACCAAACGCTCCAACCATCCCCTGTATAGCCAGCACGGTCTGGCTTACTCCCCCACAGACAAGGCAGAAGCGTTCGCAGATTCCCTCCAAGACCAGTTCAGTCCCAATGCACATCTCTACGTGGACGATCACATCGACCACGTAGAAAATTATCTCGAGGACTACCTCAGTTGTCCATTGGGCCAGCTCCCCGACCCCTACACAACAGATCAGGTGACACACGTCATAAAACAATTACACCCACGGAAAGCACCTGGGGTGGATAATCTAAACAATCTGGCTCTAAGGCACATCCCTGCCCAAACAGTAGGATACATTACCAACATCTTTAATGGAATCTTGCGAACAGGCCACTACCCCACATCTTGGAAAGGAGCCAAAGTCATAGTCATTCTTAAACCACAGAAATCGGCTTTCTTTCCTCAAAACTACCGACCAATCTCGCTGCTTCCTGGTCTCTCGAAAGTGTTCGAAAGACTGGTGAACAGGCAACTCACTGAACACCTTGCAGACACAGTTAGGCATGAACAGCTTGGCTTCCGCCGAGAGCACTTAACCACCCAACAACTAGTCCGAGTTATCAACAGCTTATCAGATGGCTTCAACAAACGCCTCCACACAATAGCTGTATTCCTGGATATCAGCAAAGCATTTGACAGGGTATGGCACGAAGGCCTTCTGTACAAACTAGCTCACAGCCCTATTCCTCCATGCTATGTCCATTTAATTCGATCGTACCTCGACAACAGATGGTTCCAGGTATCCGTCGATGGTACACTCTCTACGCCCAGACCTATTACGGCTGGCGTGCCTCAAGGATCAGTCCTGGGTCCGTTGTTGTACAATCTGTACACCAACGATATGCCTGTCCAAGAACCTGTGTCACTGCGGCTCTTCGCTGACGACTCCATGTTCTACTATTCTTCAGCAAACCTCGAGTTTCGGGCTAAAACTGTTCAACGTCAGTTGGACTTGTTGGAGCCATGGTTTCGTAGGTGGAGAATTGCAGTGAATGCAGACAAAACAGAAGCCATCGCCTTCACGAACAAACTTTCTCCCAAAACCGTACTTCAACACAACGATACTCCCATAGCATGGAAAACCAAAATCAGATATTTAGGTATCTTGCTTGACAAACGACTGACTTTTGCCCCTCATGTCAAGCAAACTATAGGCAAAACTTCTGCGGCTCGCGGTAAGCTTTTTCCTGTTCTTACGAACAAAAGCCCAATACCACTAAGAATCAGGCTGACTATGTATAAAATGTACATCAGACCCATTCTTACTTATGCAGCTCCGGCTTGGTACGCACTCATCTCAAACTCTCGAAGGAAACGGCTAGAATCCTTCCAAAACCGCTCCCTTCGTTTACTGACCGAATCTCCGTGGTTCGTCAGGAACGAAACCATACGCCACGGACTCAAAGCCCCCACACTCGAGGAATTTACCCTCAAACTTTCAAAAAATCTAGCTTCGCGAGCAGAAGGCCATTGTGACAGATCCCGCTCCCCCACTACGATACAGAAAAAGGCCTCTGTATCTAGTCTACGAACCCCCATGAAGTGGCTCATGTGAAAATCGCATAGTCACTCTTCTACAAAACACACCTTCAAACATCCAAGCCCAACCCACATCTTCATTTCTCACCTAGATAAGACGCAATAAAGCCACTTACATTACAAACATTGTAAATGTTATCCAACAGAAGCAATATTGTTGCAGGGGAGAATTTATCCCGCCACTAACCGACTGCAAAGGAATCAGTCTTTCGACGACCACTCGATAAACTTGGTCAGTCCTTGGTACTGTCAGAAAACAGGTGTCGTATACCGAGATAGGAATTACTCGTACCATAGAAGCATTTATAAATCTTAGAAATTGGGCATTCCGAATCCTTAGAGTATTTAGGATTCCGAGAGCTCGAGAATAGCGAACACCTGGAAACCTAAACCTTCCTTACGCTCGAGAATATTGAGCACCTAAAACTTCCTTATGCTCGAGAATATTGAGCACCTAAAACTTCCTTACGCTCGAGAATATTGGGCACCTAAAACTTCCTTACGCTCGAGAATATTGGGCACCTAAAACTTCCTTACGCTCGAGATTATTGATCACCTAAAATTCCTTACGCTTGAGAATATTGAGCACCTAAAAACTCACTTTAAATTAATGAATTAATTAATTATACTTAAATTATAATATGAAATATATATATATATATATATATATATATATATATATATAGAGAGAGAGAGAGAGAGAGAGAGAGAGCATTTGCTAGCAAGATGCAATTGACAAGAAACCGTTACATCAGAGAGCGTGACGCGAAATCGCATTTGTTCCATTCAAAAGTGGCAAGGCTCATTTAAAGAAGTTTTTACTTCAAAAATCAGATTTTTTCAAAATCGGCTCTAATACTTATGAGAGAGACGCTGGTGAAAATATGAACAAGTGTACTCGAATAAAAAATCAGTACAAATTGTCTTATTTGTTTAGATACTTTATTGTTCTTTTAAGTAACAAAATTGAATATCCTAAATATATATTTAGCGTAGTCTTATTGCTTGTTTATCAATGGTTAAATTTATTCAATTAATTTAAGTATTACGTCTGCAGATCTAACTTGAAGCGTGCGTGTGTGCACGCGCGCATGTTTATTTGTATTATTACTAACTATTTCTCTCTTATTTGTTGTGCACAATACTTAAATACTTTTATATTGCTATAGTGCTTTGAAGAATAAATTCAAAATATTTCCTATTCATCTCGTTTCGACGTAGCATAAACTTACAGAATATGCAGTTGAATTGAAATTAGGTCATGCTTTGCCGAGAGAAAAGCTACACTTTACTGTCAATAGATGCTCAATCTAAACCGTTTTACTTGTATTATATAAATGCGATATGTTATCATAACCTCTTTATGTGAATCAGTTTTTAATCAAATCTAATCAACTTTGTATTAGAAATTAGCAAATGAGCTATTGGAGCGTCGTCGTGATAAGACACGAGACAGCGATCTTAAAATGCGCGATGATTCTGACTTCTAGATCACTATATAATAGTCGTTATATATATATATATATATAAGGAGGCTAAATTATTTTGAAATCCTAAAATGCTAATTTATGTAGATTATATACCTGAATAGCTACTACCCGTTGCTGCTTCTCCCGCAATTATAATGTAGGTAATAAAATTTATAGTCGATTTTCAAAATTAGAATAAGTTCATTTCAATTTAATATATTTCTATAAACAATATTATATGATTTATGGTTTTCGGCCAAGACATATAGGTTGTTGTTACTCGACACTCTAGAACAGGCGACATATAAGACCGACCGTGGAGAAGCATGGAGTTGTCAAATGTATTCCTGCTACTCTTAACGTCTGACCCTGCTAACTATTAATTGTCATGATAAATGCCAACTTCAATGGAAACTGCAATCTTTTAACTTTGAAAGGCAGGTTGTTTGGAATTATAAGGACTTTTGAAAAAATTTCAATTGAAATCATTGCAGATGTAAATTTATAAACAATAATCTTGTAATAAATAATAACAAGGATTAAGATTTTTAAAACGGGAATATGTCTATGTCCATTTCAGGTACCTAAACTATGTTCATTCTAAATTTCATCTTAATTGGTCCAGTAGTTAATGCATGATTGAATAACAAACAAAAAAAGAAACAGACAAATACACAAACATTTATATTTATAATATTGCATTAAAAATTATAAAATATTATTGAAACGTCACTGTTGTACAGTTAAAACATATCATAAAACTGAATACATAATATTTAGATGTGACTGGGTAAGAAGTATAATGGCGTTTAAAATAGTTTAAATATTTATTATTCACCAATATATAATAACCGTATAAAACGTCACTGTTGTACAGTTAACACATGCCACAAAACTAAATACTAAATAAGTAAGTTAGACTGGGTAAGTAATATAATGGCGTTTTTTAAACGGAAATAGATCTGTGTTCATCTCAGGTACTAAACCATGTTCATACTTAATTTTATCACAATTGGTCCAGTAATTTTTTTAAAGAATACTGCATATCCTAACTGACACGGTTGTTAGGCCTATCACGGTGATGTGTGAAAAAACCTTTTAATTTTTTAAAAGAATACTAAATATATTAACTGACATGGTTATTAGGCCTAACATGGTGATGTGTAAAAAAAATTTTATATTTTTTTAAAGAATACTACATATCCTAACTGATATGATTGTTGGGCCTATCATTGTGATGTGTGAAAAAAACCTTTATTTTTTTAAAGAGTTTCCAAACCTTAACTGACACGGTTGTCAGGCCTAACATAGTGATGCGTGATAAATCTTTACATTTTTTTTTAAAGAATACTCCATAAGCTAACTAACATAGTTGTTAGGCCTAACACGGTGATGCATTAAAAGAACCTTTATTTATTTTTTTCAAAAGAGTACTCCATAACCTAACTGACACGGTTGTTGGGCCTAATACGGTTATGCATGGAAAAAACTTTATATTTTTTTTAAAGAATACTCCATAACTTAACTAACACGGTGATGCGTGAAAAAACCTTTATATTTTTTTAAAGAGTACTACATATCCTGACACGGTTGTTGGACCTATCACGGTGATGCGTCAAAAAACTTATATATTTTTTTTTAAATACTAGGCTACATATCCTGACACGGTTGTTAGGCCTAACATAGTGATGCGTGAAAAATCTTTATATTTTTTTACAGAATACTCCATTAGCAAACTAATATGGTTGTTAGGCCTAACACGGTGAAGCATTAAAAAAACCTTTATTTATTTTTTTAAAAAGAGTACTCCAAACCTAATTGACAAGGTTGTTGGGTTAAACGGTGATTCAGGAAGAATAATTAATTTTTTTTTAAAGAATACTCCAAAACTTATCTAACACGGTTGTTGGTCCTAACACGGTAATGCATGATCTTTAATGTATATTATGATTGCGGGCAAAGCCGTGACGGGTAACAGCTAATCTAATTCATATTATATTTCTGAAAGTTTGTGTGTTTGTTTGTTTGTTTGTTATTCAATCACGCTTTAACCACTGGACCAATTGAGATGAAATTTGGTACGTATATGGTTTAAGTATCAGAGATACATATAGGCCTATTCCCGTGTTACAAAGTCATTATACTACTTACCCAGCCCAAAATAATTATCAGTTTTTAGTTTTGTAACATCTGTTAACTGTAGTTATTTACTGGACATGTGATTTAGGTACCAGAGATAAAGATAGATTCAATCCTATTTTAAGAATCTTAATCTGTGTTTTATTTATTGCAAAATTATTGCTTTTAATGTAACATTTTCAATATTTTAGTTGAAATTTTTTTCAAAACTGACTTTAATTTGTTACTTTGTGTTGAATTTTCAATATTAAATGTAAAAAAATCCCTACACATAGTGCCAATTGTAAGGTAGTATATATATTTTTGTAATTACATTATGGTAAACATGCAGTGAAGCATATCCTTATTTTTCGATATTTTTGTTACTAAAATGCTTTATTATGTGCCCAAAAGCAAGAATACAAAATATGAATGCACGAGAAGTACGATAAAATCGAAAATAAAAGTGACCAACATAACCTCAAAATTGCTACCCGGCGAAAATCAGTAAAGTGTTGTAAATCGGTAAAACAATAAAAATACGTCTAACACGGGTTTTGGGTGATAATTTTTTTAAAAGAATACAGCATAACTAAACTGTCACGGTTGTTAGGCCTAACAAGGTGATGCGTGAAAAAACCTTTATATTTTTTAAAAAATAGTCTACTATATATCCTGACACGGTTGTTGGGCATATCACGGTGATACGTGAAAAAACCTTTATATTTTTGTAAAGACTACTACATATCCCAACTGACACGTTTGTTGGGCCAATCATGGTGATGTGTGAAAAAACCTTTATTTTATTTTAGAAAACTCTATAACCTAATTGACACGGTATTTAGACCTAACACGGTGATGCGTGAAAAACCTTTATATTTTTTTAAAGAATACTACATATCCTAATTGACATGGTTGTTAGGCCTAACACAGTGATGCGTGAAAAAACCTATATATTGTTTTAAAGAATACTACATAACATAACTGATACTGATGTTGAGCCTATCAAGGTGATGTGTGAAGAAAACCTTTAATTTTTTAAAGAATACTACATAACCTAATTGACACGGTTGTTAGGCCTAACACGGTGATGCGTGAAAAACCTTTATATTTTTTAAAAAGAATACTACATATCCTAACTGACACGGTTGTTGGGCCTATCACGGTAATGTGTGAAAAAAACTTTATTTTTTTTAAATAGTACTGAAAACCTTAACTGACACGGTTGTTAGGTCTAACATGGTAATGCGTGAAAAATACTTTATATTTTTTTAAAAGAATACTCCTAACTAACTAAAAGAATCCTAAGAATCCTAAAAGAATATGCTAACTAACATGGTTGTTATACCTAACACGGTGATCCATTAAAAAAACCTTTATTAATTTTTTTTTAAATAGTACTTATAACCTAATTGACACGGTTGTTGGGCCTAATAAGGTGACGCATGAAAAAAAACAGTTATATTTTTTTTAAAGAGTACTCCATAACTTAACTAACACGGTTGTTAGGCCTAATACGGTGATGTGTGAAAAAACCTTTATATTTTTTTAAAGAATACTACATATCCTAACTGACACGGTTGTTAGGCCTAACACGGTGATGCGTGAAAAAACCTTTATATTTTTTTAATGAATACTAGGCTACATATCCTAACTGACACGGTGGTGCGTAAAAAAACCTTTATATTTTTTTAAAGAATACCACATATCATAACTGACATGGTTGTTGGGCCTATCATGGCGATGTGTGAAAAAACCGTTATTTTTTTAAAGAGTACTCCAAACCTTAAATGATACGGTTGTTAAGTCTAACATGGTGATGCGTGAAAAAACCGTTATTTTTTTTAAAGTATACTCCAAACCTTAACTGACACGTTTGTTAAACCTAACATGGTGATGCGTGAAAAATGTTTATATTTTTTTTAAAGAATACTCCATAAGTTAACTAACATGGTTGTTAGGTCTAACGCGGTAATGTATTAAAAAAACCTTTATTTATTTTTTAAAAAAGAGTACTCCAGAACCTAACTGGCACGGTTGTTGGGCATAATACGGTGATGCAGGGAAAAAGCCTTAATTTTTTTTAAAGAGTACTCCATAACTTAACTAACACGGTGGTGTGTTAAAAACCTTTATTTTAAAAAAGAAATACACCATAACCTAACTGACACGGTTGTTGGTCCTAATACGGTCATGCGTGATCTTTAATGTATATTACGATTGCGGGACAAGCCGTGACGGGTAACAGGTAACCATATTATATTTCTGAAAGTTTGTTTTTGTTTATTTGTTTGTTATTCAATCACACTTTAACTACTGGACCAATTGAGATTAAATTTGGTATGAACACGGTTTAGGTACCTGAGATAAACACAATACTATTCCAGTTTAATTGAATAATAGTGACTTTTTAATAATACTGTATTTTATTAAAATATGACAGGACCATGTTTTAGAGTATCGAGTAGCAAAAATGTATATTTCTTGGCCGAAAACCATAAATCGTATAATATTGTAAATAGTATATCTACATTTACATTTAATTTATGTAACATATATTAAAATGAAATGACCTATTCTGATTTTGAAAATCGACTATAAATTTTATTGCCTATATTATAATTGCAGGCAAAGCCGCAACGGGTAACAGCTAGTCATATTATATTTCTGAAAGTTTGTTTTTGTTTATTTGTTTGTTATTCAAATAAACTTTAACTACTGGACCAAATGAGATTACATTTGGTGTGAACACGTTTTAGGTATCTGAGATAAACACAATACTATTCCAGTTTAATTGTATAATAATGACTTTTTAATAATACTGTATTTTATTAAAATATGACATGACCCTGTTTTAGCGTATCGAGTAGCAAAAATTGATATGTCTTTGCCGAAAACCATAAATCATATAATATTGTATATAGCAATATATTAAAATGAAATGACCTATTCTGATTTTGAAAATTGACTATAAATTTTATTGCTTACATTATAATTGCAGGCAAAGCCGCAACGGGTAACAGCTAGTTATATCCTATTTATGAAAATGTATTTATCAATGTTTGTAATTTTTAGCTTAAGTGTTATCATATTTGAATGTATCATTTCGTATATTACTGTATAAGCTATCTACATAACTGGAGGCTAGATAGACATAACATTGGAGTATAAACATTGATCATTTTATACTCTTATGACTAGTCATAATAATTTTGAACAAATTTATATTTATAGGTTACTTTAAAAGAAATATGCGTTTTGGGAATAAATCATTAAAAAACAAAAAATAAACGTTAACAGCTGTCGGTTTTGTTTTGTTTTTTGATTTTTTCTCTTCCTGTAATTTTCAAATTTAATGACATAATTGTCATATATGACTAAACATTCAGCAAAATATGATGTAAGAATTAAGAGGTTTTCTTGGTGATAGCGTCTATTTCGGATTCTTTGAGGAAATAATTTAATTTTAGAAAAACAAATATTTTTGCTCCATTTATTATATTCAAAGTTGTGTATTTGTGCAGAACAATGTGGAAGTAAGCTATCACAAAATCAAGACTGCTTCTTTCCACGGGGAATTACGTTAAACTTATAGCGTCCTATTTTAATGAGTCAATCAAAAATAATACTTTAAAGGTTAGGTTCAACGTTGCACTTTAATATATATTCACTGCAGCAAGCTGGAATTATATATTAAACCACGCACTATACTATGACGAAACTGTTGCCTTCCAACAGGTTAAATAAAGCAACACATCGATATGATTACACAATCGATTGGAAAAATATTGCATTAGTTTTGGCACAGATTCGAGTCACGTGACTGTTACAGAAGTGGGCGAAACCGAATGACAGCTGTTGCTTGCAATTAGATTCAGGTCAATTTAGAAGTTGGTGAAACAACGTTATGCCGGAAGAAAGAACAAACTTTATAAGCGTGAAGTAAGTTGAAAATAGGGTGAATAGGATAATTTGGTAAATAGTAAACAAACTTAACTGTTTCAAAATTATAAGTCTTAAACAATGATAATTTTTTTTATTTTACAGGTGTTTTTGAAAATCGGATTTCATCACTGTTACATTTTTGTATAAATTGTAATCTTAAATTTAAATTTTCCTTCAAAATGCTAAAGTAAAGCTGTTTATGTTCTATAAAATTTTGTCGCATTGAAAATACTTAACACAAGTCAGTATAGTAAATTTGAAATTAAAGTTTTACTGAGCAAGTTAAAATGTAAATAAACGAAGGAAATAAGAACTCCAATTTCTTTTGTTTTTTCAATTCATTTTAGTACAGTATTATTTTATTTCAAATATAATGCAAAGAGTTTAGTTATGAATATTCATTAGAAAATCTGTACAGCCGATTGTCATAAGTGAGACCAAATTTCTGATTTTTCCCTTGATATTTTCATTCGCGAAATCTTTGAAGAAATTATTAAATGTAGTTTTTCTAAAGTCTTTCACCATTTATTCAGCATATTTTCATTGAAAACACAAAAATTAGGAAAATACTAAGTATTAATAATTTTGGATGTAGTACATCAGGTACAGGAAGTCTTGATTGGTAATGAAGAAGGTTAGACAAACAGGCGATAAAGTGGAAACCAAAAAAAGGAGAAACAGAATCAAATGAAGAGTACAAACAAAATGGAATACCAGGAGGTTGCAAGAAAAACATATTTTAAGAAGAACAGATGATTGGAAATCGAACAACGAGAGACGTTTTAAACCGATTCAAGTAATTTAAAATATTAATTTTTTCCGCCATTGTAGGCGTTAGTGTAATTTATTTTCTGCAGAATATTTGTCCGCATTAAAGAGAAATATATTCATGCATTATGCAGCATACGCTCCATTTGCTTCAGACAAATTTATGACGTCATTCGTTGTCACAATTCGTGTTTAACAAAATGCTTTACTAAAAATGTCACCTCTGTTTGAACTAGCTGACAGTGCAGGCATTCTTGATTCCGGATGTCACATTATATTGAATGTTTAGTTAAATATTTCGAAAGCTCAATCTATAGTCAAGAAAAGACTATTAATACTTCATTTATTTTTTATGTAATCGTAATTAATCAGTCTATATTTATATACGACTCTCCAATACCGAAAAGCGAATTGTAAAACAAAACAACATCAAGTGGGCTTACAAATTAATGAAAAGATGTACAAGTGACAGAGATAATCTAGTTTCATTATTTTCTAAATATAACTTTTCCATTGTATATAATATTTCAAAATTCTATCTTTGATTTTGATGGATTTATTCTTTTTCAAGAACTTTGTTTGATGGTAGTTTATGCATCAACAAACTAAACTAATCTAAAGACTAAACTAATTGTCCGATGTTGATTAATATTGGAATGTGGATATAGTTTCCCTCTACCTCAGAACTACTAATAAAAAGAAGTATTTTGAAGACCGTTTTTAGTTGCTCAAATACAGTCTAAATTATGAATCAAAACGGGTCAAAATATTAAGTTCGAAAAACTATCGAAGAGATAGCAATAATTTCTGAACCTTCAAGTTCTTCAAGTTCTATAGTTTTACTTTCATTTTAAAATCAAGTTCATTTAAGGGTTCGGGAGTAAATTGAGAAAAAACTATTAAAAAACCCTGATCGTAGTCAGATTTACCCCCAATTTGCTCAAAAACTGTTAATTCTTTTTATTTCAAATTCGTTAAACTGACTTTAATTAAGGTTGACTTATTCAATATGATCTAAAATATTATTATAATTTCAGCAAAATATAATAAAACAATTTTGGAAGTCAGGTAGTTTTCTTTCTTTTTATTTTGTAGCTCCCGAACTAGAAATTTGAGCTAATAATTGACTGTAAAATAGTTTATGTATTGTTTTTAAAACAAGTTATATTTTATAATGCTAAGTAATTTTTTTATGTAATGATAGCTTCACTACAGGTTATGCTTAGTTAATGGATGTTTATTTGGCAAACAATTATTTCTCAGTTTATGTTTCGAACATCTTTGTATTGCATTTTTCAGTTATTCAGTTTCTTATCTATTTTTTAATTAGTGACACTACTTACAGTGCGGAATAAATTACAATTTCTGTAACAGTTATAGAATTATAATTTGATTTTATTTAAACAATATATACCTTTTTATTTATAGTATACTTTTAAATTAATGTATTTTTATGCAATGAAAAAACAGAAGTAATTATAAGTTAAATTATAATTTTGTGTTTTTTATATAAAAAAGAATATTTTAATCTTCAATGAATATTAGATATCTGCCTAGAAGTATATACAAATTGTGATTATATTTTTTTTAAATAGAATGATTTTAAAGAACTATAAAACTTTAACATCAGTTAGTAGATCATTCATAACGCCTCTGAATATGCAACCTTCAACACGATAGTGTCTGCTGGAAAGTGTGCGAGTATTCCACAGGACCTACAAAGTCTTAAATTATCAATACGTTTATTGTGAAACGTTACAAAAGATTTCAAATTACTAACGACAAATGTAGTGAAAAATATCTACT
The DNA here is from genome assembly GCA_022606455.1 of Callitettix versicolor. Taxonomy (NCBI): domain Eukaryota; kingdom Metazoa; phylum Arthropoda; class Insecta; order Hemiptera; family Cercopidae; genus Callitettix; species Callitettix versicolor. The sequence goes on from CM040189.1 coordinate 64,070,474, forward strand.
TTAAATATCTAAAAAATACGTTTTCAAAAGCTGGAAATCGAAAAACTCGGAACGAGTACCTGAACAAAGACATTGAAGGAACATTTTGTCGTTGTAGAAAGGCACAGGAGAACTAATAGCAGGAAGCTATTGACAAGTTACACCGGAAACAATTCTACTTTGTACCGAAAAGAAAGTACAATGCGACGAGAACAAAAGCTTGCATACAACAGTGGGAGACCTTAAGTACAGTTTGTAGAAGTGATATTTTAGGTACAATATTGTGTAGTTCAATTTAGAAACACTATAAATAAACCGTCTTGAAATTATTGTATAATAGTTTTAACACAAAAATACAAAAAGAGTAACAAAAAAATGTAATTTTAATAAATATAGTTGTTTATTAAACTTACTGACTATTTAAAAAAAAACACTTTGTGTACTCTTAATGGTTACAAGTATCACATAAACGAATATTTTAAGACTTATTCATCTTTCATTTGTGTGTGTGTGTGTGTGTGTGTGTGTGTGTGTGTGTGTGTGTGTGTGTGTGTTAGTAGACCAGCTGTTCCAAAAAACATCGCCAACCCTCTCCTTCACGCGCTACTCCTACGACGTCTAACGACATAAACGCTAAATGAAAATTCTACAACTATACAGAATCAATGTACCGAAATTGAATTTCCTAAACTTATCCAAACCTGTTTTCTTGTGAGCCTTGTTTTTACAGTTGTGTTCCTAGAGTAGTTGGTTACCCTTTTTCCTTAAAAAAAAAAAAAAAAAAAATTAAGGAAAATTCTCAAAAACGGTTAATAAGATTTTGTTAATTTTTATATGTACGAACAACTTAACCCAATAATACCTAAATTAATAAACTGAAATTCATTTATCCAGAATTAATCGAAGAAACATACTTGACGACTTAAAGTTTACTTTGGTTTTTTAAATTTATTCCTAACCGTAAATTCAATTATATCAATTTTGGATTTGAATCAAATACCTTTCATGTGCAAATAAATTTCACATGAACATTTTTTTCGTCAGTTTAAGTAATGTTGACGAATTTTTTTTAAGGTTATGTTCATGCGCCTAACTTAAGAACACTTTTGATCGTTTCCTCTTTTATTCAATTACCCAATGTTTCTTGCATTTCCAGAACATCTTGCGATTTTGTAAAACGATTTTATTGGATTGTACAGTATAACCTAAGTAACATTTTATCATATTTTTATAATACTTTGTTTCAATTAACTCTTTTGTAACTGCTTTAAAGCACATAATTAATTCAATCAATGGTTAAATATTTGCAAAATTATTTGAGATTATTAGTACAATGTAAAATATAAATTTACATTACTTATTAATTTATACGTTGAAAACAGTTAAAGTAGAAACAATATTAATATTTAATATTATAAATGTTAATTACTTAGTTTAAACTAGATATAAATGACTTGCTATTTTAAACTTTGAAACAACACTTTTTGAAACATTTTATTGGACATCTAAAATTAATAAGGCAGTGTATTATTGCATAAACAGTAAACATTTTATCGTCTAGAGGTAAGTAAAGTTCTATTCAGGAGTTCAGGAGATGTTTAATAAGGGGATCACGTGACTGCAAACACGTCCTTACTAATCTAACCTAACCCCGTTCCTTGAACATCGTAGATCCTGATATGCCGGCGCAGAAAGTTTGTGCATGGATAAACAAACTTAAATCTGTCAGCTTAGACAGTTCCGTGTTGTTTGTTCAGTTTTCCTTTAGCTCGGTTTTTTCCAGTCTAAACCGCGGTACATAGGTATTTAGCTGAGACGGTGTAAACGATTTTCTAAAAATGTTGGAATGACGTAATATAACAGAACATTTCGAAAAACATAAGTGTTTTACAATCAAAATGTCGTAAGCAAATCTTGACTTTTAAATCAGATTTTCTACAAGGATAAAGTAAAAAGTTGTGGTTATGCTGTCTAAACTATTTTGATATCAAAATGTTTATTTTCGTGAAGTTATTCAAAGCTGTAGGTTTTCAAAATAATTTCCAACAAATTCCAGTCAGAATACGAGAGCCACAGTTACACAAATTCGAAAGTCTACGCACTTATTTTGAAATTATAATTTTAAGCTAACTAAAGTAATGTAAGAATGTACGATTTCTTACTTTGAGAATCAAAATTTTAATTTATTAATAAATGAAAACTGTATGAAAAAATGTATATCGTAAATGAAAATCCTTTACAGGCTATACTAAGTAATAAAGTGCAAACCCTTGTAATCTTGTAGGCGAATGAGTTTCCGTTCGGTTAGGTTTTACAATTAATTAACTGAACATGTTACATGTCTTGAACGTATTATAGAAGATGTTTTTGTAATGCACGAACATAAATCAGGAGGTGATTATAAAGGCCAAAATAAGGAAAAGTTTCCATTTCACATATTTTCTAATAAGCTACTGTAACAATCTATCTACAATTTTGTTTTTTTAAATAAATAATTTTTATATCTAAAACTGCTTAACAGGTTGCGATGAAATTTCGCAATGTAAAGAGTTATTATGTTATTTTAAAGTGAAAAACATATTGAGGCTATTATCGCCTCCCTAAATGTAAGTGTGAGTGTAAAAAGTTAAAGTCGTAAGTGTAGTGTTGTAAGTGTGTGTTAGACTCGGGTACCGCGAGTGACGTCTAAATCCTCTCAATAGGTGCAGGCTATTCCGCACCCCTGCGGGTTGCAATGTAAAGACCGAGAATGGTAATTTATATGAAGACCTAGTTAAAAAAAATCAATTTGTACAAATAATCCGTTTGAAAACAATGGTCATTTAAAACTGTTTAATGAAAATAACTAAAAAATAATAATTTTATGTTTTATAAAAAGTGAAATTTAATCAATTAAAATCTCATCGAATGTTATAGCTGTAATATCTATCGAACAAAGAATAAAAATATAGTAGTGACAATTAGTAAGTATTGCTGATAGTAAAATATGCTATTATGATATGAGCCAATGATATTATGTTGTGAGCCTACCACTCTCAGTAGTGTACAATAATACTCGTAAATGCTGTTTTTCGTTACCCTTTATTGGATAGTTAGTCCTACATCTTTTGGTAAACAATTTAATGAGGTACGAAACATAGTTTTTTTTAGTGAATAATATTGCTTTAAGTTATTTTTATTTGAAGTGTTTTAAGTGGTTGATACTTTTGACTTCGTTGGTCACTACAACACAATTTTCAACACAATCGGTAAAGCTGTTCTAGAGATACAAAGTATTTAGTAAGAAAATAAAGTGACTGGTATTGTAAGATTTATTTACTTTGACACATTAACTACCATCTAAATTATTCATATAAATATGACTACATACATGTATGTATGTGGTTTCAGAATCGCTGTAAACACATTAAACACATTACTGTAAACACATTACTTGGCAATTTTGTATGAGGTATTTGTTAGCAAATATTGGTCCCTGCGTATTTCCCTCTTTTCTGTTTAGGTAATATTTTTCTTATTTGTACATCTACATTCTTGATTCTGCACAAGTAATTTATTGCATTTGTATTGACATTTTTTGTACATACTCAACTATAATTTTTTTACAAGAATGTGCGTCTAGTTCTGTGTGTGTGTGTGTGTGTGTGTGTGTGTGTGTGTGTGTGTGTGTGTGTGTGTGTGTTGCGTTATTTGTATTGAAAAATATTAATTTAATTAACTTTTACTTTTGAAACGTATCTTCTTCATAATTTGTCGATAAAGCACGTCTGACGATGAGGAACGTATTTGCTAATCACCTTCAATAGTTATCTCCTTTTCTACAAGTTTAATTATTCATATTTTACGAAAACAATTCATTTTATGTCCTTAAAACTTTTTTTTTAATGCTGAAATGCTTTGTATTTTGTTTCTTAAGCTGAAATCTATAAAACAGATTTTTCAAAAAGTGATGCAACGTTATGGGAAAATAAGAAAGTTACACTATTGTATGAGCTAGTTAGAAGAATTGTTACACTTAGACTCCTTTATGCGGGTTCATGTAACTGAATAAGACATTACATGTTCTGAAACACGTTGTTACGTTTGTTGAGAAACTCTCAGCAACAAATTATTCGATTTATTTTTGCAATGCGAGAATGGTGTGTGTGAGTTTTGTAAGCAGCATTTTTAAGATATTTACTTAAGAAAACGTCACGAGGCGATAAATCAGAGGCCTGAGAATTGCTCAACCCCCTTTAAAATCATTTGCCCATGAAAAAATTAAACTATGAATTTCATTGTGTTGTTGGCTGCACAGTTTTGCTGAAACCACGTGTACTGCAGCTGGTCTGCAGGGAGGGTATTAACGAAATATTGCACAATGTGAATGCAATATTCACTGTTTATTGTGTCATGAAAAAAGGTTATGAAGATTCGTCTTCGTGACAACGCACACCGAACACCCAATTTTCGTGAGTGCAGGTGATATTCATGTAGGTGATGTGGATTTTTCTTTGCCCAAATAAAATAATTCGGTGAATTTACTGAAACTGTGCTTCGTCAGACCAAACTAACCATTGGGCTTTTCTCCATCGGGTGTTACGAAAGAAATGAACCACTGATAGAAAGCTTCACGTTTATATCGTCTTGAGGTAATAATGGGTGGAAATCATGAGCTCTGTATGAAAACATATTTACAAACTTGCATAATGCCTTGTGGGCACTATAAAGGAAGAGACTGACTAGATAGGCTTTGTAAAGATGTTTTAGGACTACAAACTTGCATAATGCCTTGTGGGCACTATAAAGGAAGAGATTGACTAGATAGGCTTTGTAAAGATGTTTTAGGACTACAAACTTGCATAATGCCTTGTGGGCACTATAAAGGAAGAGACTGACTAGATAGGCTTTGTAAAGATGTTTTAGGACTACAAACTTGCATAATGCCTTGTGGGCACTATAAAGGAAGAGACTGACTAGATAGACTTTGTAAAGATGTTTTAGGACTACAAACTTGCATAATGCCTTGTGGGCACTATAAAGGAAGAGACTGACTAGATAGGCTTTGTAAAGATGTTTTAGGACTACAAACTTGCATAATGCCTTGTGGGCACTATAAAGGAAGAGACTGACTAGATAGGCTTTGTAAAGATGTTTTAGGACTACAAACTTGCATAATGCCTTGTGGGCACTATAAAGGAAGAGACTGACTAGATAGGCTTTGTAAAGATGTTTTAGGACTACAAACTTGCATAATGCCTTGTGGGCACTATAAAGGAAGAGACTGACTAGATAGGCTTTGTAAAGATGTTTTAGGACTACAAACTTGCATAATGCCTTGTGGGCACTATAAAGGAAGAGAATGACTAGATAGGCTTTGTAAAGATGTTTTAGGACTACAAACTTGCATAATGCCTTGTGGGCACTATAAAGGAAGAGACTGACTAGATAGGCTTTGTAAAGATGTTTTAGGACTGCAAACTTATGCAGCTTGCAACAATTTTCCTGGTGTTAGCACTTTAGATCGACCATGTTATAGTGCATCTGTTACATTAACTGTCTCTTGGACGTTTGGTAGCTAAAGTGGTTAATTAAAGAAAAACAAAATATTTGTTTTAAGGGATAAAAGCTTGTCTTAAAAACTTCATGAAATTGATATATTTCACTAACTGAATTCGTAGTAACAATTTATTAAAAATAAATTATCAAAATTATAGTTAATATTCAACACAATTTTGAAACTATTTGGAATGCCTTAAGTTTATGTTCAGAAGCGGTTTGAAACGTTAATTAATTAATCGAGAGAAGACTAATGATCATGAAACGACTAATCAAGCTCTAATTAAATGAACGACAGGTTTATGGAATTCAAACTAATGCTGATTGGTTAGCTAGCATTATTATTAGACTGATGTTAGTCTATTAATATATTAGCTTGTAGAAACTATTTAAAGAAAATATTATTAAATGTAAAACAATGATTCTGGTAATTTGTTTCAGTGAACAATTTTTTTTTACAAAAAGTGTGCGTTAGATCATACAAGAAATACATTTATTACTTTCGTCTCGCATTAGTTTTTTCAAATTTATTGTGTTATATGGGGTGTTACAGAAAATTTTTGCTGTACTCTACAATTGTATTCTTCTTATCTCAATAATCAAAGAAAAATCATATTTCAAATACATACATACAGTGTTACATTCACTGATGAATGAATTACTGACTAAGTATTACATATACAGTATACACAGATTAGAAGAATATACAATAAGTAAATTAACTCTTATGAAATGTAATTGTCACCAAATATGTGAGCATGATGTTTAAGTAGACAAGAAAGAATGGTAAAAAAAGCATTGAACCCTAGGCAATAAACGAGACAGATCGGGTCCAAATTGTACTGAAATACACATTTAGGTAGCAATAAATTCAGAGTGGGGAAAGCATTTTTAAATGGCGAGAGAGATGTAAAAAATTGGAAGGTAGTGAACTAATAGGATAGAGTGCTGAGATTGAAAAAGGATAATTTGTAAACGGATAAATAAAATAAAAATAAAGTCAATTTTTTAAAGTCAAAATTTAATTTGTTTTCCTAAATTTAATTCACTATAAAAAAAGCTGTTTCAGAATTACTGAAATACCCCTTCAAATACTTTTATAAGTAGAAGTGAAAACTAGGAATATGTAGGCCTATTACCTAGAAGAAGGTAAACATTACATTAAAACATAATTAAAAAAAAAATTGTAGCGAAAGTAATTCTGAAAAGATATGAAATGATTTTATCACATGTTTGAATAAAATTTGTATATCGGTGTTACTAGCGTCAGAATAATGCACTATAAATATAAATTATTCATTCGGTTATAGAGCTTGATTTTCATAACGTTAATTCGGTTTGTCTTTGTTAAATTAAAATGAATTTGAAAATTATTGTATTAAATGATTATTGTTTTATTCATATTATTGTTTTAAAATTATAACTTTCTAAATGTTTTAAAGAAGTTAATGTGATGATAGATTAAAACGTATTCTTTCCAAAACAAATCTTTTGTGTTATTCTTGTATTTTTAGTTGACAATTAACGATACAATGCTGAGACTGGTTTTATTAAATTTTTCAGGTTAAAAACTTTATATTTATCCATACAATTTTGTCTAAGTGATTTCAGTAATTCATAATTTTATCATTTGAAGCGCAAGTGCTTAAAGGGTAAAAATTAATTCAACGGCAACTATTTAACAAAGCATTTTTAGATTTTTGTTGTGTGTATTTCTTTTATTTTAAACTCTTCGAAGTCAAGGATTAATAATATATTGTGTTTAATGTGCTATTGGAATTAGAGACCGAAGTGTTTTTGAGCCATTAAAAACGTAACTTTTGTAATTTTGAGTTGAATCTAAATTGGAAATTGAGGATAAGATATCGAACACATACAAAATTGTATGTTAAATCTTAATATGTCACTTGAATTGTGTATTTGTTTTAAATTTAGAGCTTTTAAAATAGGCTACTAAAACCTTTTAGTCATCTTTGCTTCTAGTTTCTTCTTTGTTTGTATTAAATCAATTATTTTCAAGAAGTGGTGAGGGCAGGAATTTTATTGTTAATAGGCCACTTAGTTAGACATATTTGTTTCCGGTTCCCCTCATTTTCGTCTATGTCCATAAGTACTTTTACGAAGAAAAATATATGAAACATAAACCCATTTAATAAGATTTTTTTAAAAATTGATAAAGGAATTTGTATGTAAAGAAAGTATGGGAGTTACATCTTCAAACATCCAGTAAATTATAGGCCTAAACAAAAAGTGATCTGCAAAATGTTATCTTTGAATTAATATTAAACACATAGATCGTATATCTTTTAGAGACAACAACGATTAAATAACAATTATAAAATGATAACGCGGACGTATCGTGTTGTTTTTTGATTCCCCAAAGTTCAGCCTGCAAAGATAATTTATCTTTCTTCAACTCCGCACCCTCAGTTCTCAGTTGTAAAAGTTTTAATGAAATGACACGAAGGATGTGGTTACGAGGAAAGAAAAACGTCCTCCAATAATTTTGTAAGGGCAACGTGAAATCGTTCTTTCTTAGATGATAAAGTAATTTATAATCAAATAAAAATATAGGTTAGAGTGTTAAAAACTGTAAAATGTAGGTAGTTAGGCCAGAATATTTATTTATTACAAATTATTATTGTAAACCTTTATTTATTTTTTATTACTAAAAGAAGTACAACTGGAAACAGAAAGTAAGACGAAAGTTAAAAATTAATCTTTAGACTTCACTTAATAATTTCATTTTCGGGATCTCTCATACAAAAATTGTTTTTATTTGAATGTTTATATATATTTAAATTCGGTGTGAAAAAGTGAAAATGAATTGTAAATTGATATATTTAGTATAAAAAATTAACAAGGTATAGTATGTAGGTACATTTTTCTTCTATCTGAACCATTTTGTTTATTTACAAAGTCTCACTCTGTAAATGTTTAAACATAAAATGGTAATTAATGCAAATTTTCAAATTAATTACAGATTTTATTATATATGGATAACGACCAATCAAAACATGATTAAGGGGTTAATATTGGAGCTTATTTTTGGATCCTGGATCTGGCGCTTGCCCACTTTAGTCGCTCCAATGGAAATTCGCTATACAACATTTTAATTGTTATCTGGTTCATTACCCTACAATAAATACGATTAACTAAGTTTCCAACTGTTGTTAGTTGGAACTTTTTGCGAAGAACGAAGCAAACTAATAGTGGCCTAATTTGTCAAGAGTTTAAATGGTTGCACGAAAGAAAGTTTCAACCACCTTAACGCCTTTAAAAACAAAGAAAAGAAAGTAGTTATTAAGGAAGGTTATATGGACGGCTTCAGCAAGTTTAATGGCTTCAACACGACATTTGTCCACGTTACAGTCAAGCCTTAATGAAGGGTTTCAAATTAATGTATTTAATCTCATCTCTTTCTTACACGTACACGTTTTACGTTTGGCAAAAAGACGTTTTTAAATAAATAGCGTAGACATATTACACAAACTTTCTCATGTTCAATTATCACTACACACTAAAATTTTTTCAGAAGTTAAGAATAAGAAAACCCGGAAGTCGGCGTAGATTTTCACAATCCGTTTATTACAATTAGCATATTTTTTTTATATACAAATGTATATATATATAAAATTTCACTACACTGACTAGAATCATAAATCTTAGTATATAAGAAAATTTAAATCAAAACTAATTAAACGATTTTGTGAAATTTGTGCCTTTTCGATGCTGTTTTTTCGTAGTTCCAAACTGATTTTGGAGAATACTACTCATACGTATTCTTTGAGTACTTATGTATCCAGTAAAATGTAATCAAAATAGTTTTAACTGACAATGAAAGTTTTGATTTAAGTAAAAAAATAACAAAAAGTACTTTTAAAAACATTTGTTTTATTGAAAAAAAAAATGATCCTTGATATAAGCAAATCTCATTGCTAAATTTCATTGAAATCGGTAAAACTGTTTAGTTTTAGGAATGTACACGTACACAAAAAAGGACAAGCTCTATGTAAAATCCAATTTTTCGAGTTAGATATTTCAAAAATCTAAAATGTATATAGATTTTTCTCTATTTACTAAATGTATACGGCAGGAAGGTAATAAAAATAACAATTTCTGCTAAGTAAACCTCCAATACACGTCGTGAATTGAAGGCAAATTTAAAGTTGATTTGCTGATACAAAGTATTTTTATATAGAAAAGGGTTGTCAGTTCAGTCGAGTTTAAACAAGTTGGTAGTAATGTCATCAGCAGTCTGTGCTCTCGTTACCATGGCAACAACTTATCATGTCCACCTGTCCCAATAATTGTATTTTTTAGGTTTTATTCGGAGAATTGTTAATAAAAGAGTATTTGATAAGTTCCACTGTAATTGGTTTGCTTTATTACGGTTATATATAGATTACAGTAAAAGAAGAAATTTATTTTTCAAGTAATGTTTATGTGTACTTTAAAAGATATAATAATATAAAATTTAATAAAATAAAATGTATATATAAAATTAAATAATATATATGTATTATATATATATATATATATATATATATATATATATATATAAGTTATGGTATGGTTTCGAGGATGTCGCTTTTTAAAAAAACAACTTTTTATTAATTACAATAAGACTTTAATATTCACTTAAAACTTATTATAATTGCTTAAGTTCGTCTCATATACATTGAGATGCGAACTGAGTGAAACCTCGATTAACACTGAGCTTCTGCTCTTTCTTCTCTAGGTACATGAAAATGCTTACTGTGTTAAAAGCTAAATTGTCAGCATTAAATATAGCTAAGTCTAACACTAAATCTAGCAAAGTTTACAATAATTGTCTATATAACTCCTCCATCCCTAAACAAAACTTCCGGGGGTGGTTGAGTGCTGGGTTGACGTTGGTCCTTTCCGAAAATCTTTTAAACACAATATAAATAATCACCAGGAGAAGACTTCCGAATATGATGATGGTCCAAATGCTGATTTTTCTTGTAGTAACTGAATGTTGATGAATTTTTGATATAGCGTCTAAATTAAATGATACAATTGTTTATCTTGATAAAGAATTGAATCATTGTTGGGACTGATTAAGTAGATCCTTCGAAGTGTAGTTGCTGTAGTTTCCTTTTGAGGTAAAATTGCCAAATATTGGTTCATTTCAGGAATTCATATTAAATTTTCAGGAATCTCCAATGCAGAATATTTGTAGCTGTCCGTAAAATCCAAAACTCTATGCTCATTGCGTGATGCACTGAACTTTTACACAATTTTTTCACTTCACTTTGGTTCGGATGTAGATGTTCACTCTACGGTTGCAAATATTCACTTTGCCGGTTGGTTGTGTTCAATTTAGTAATATGCACTTATTAAATTAAACGGTTGGTCTTTTGTTCGACACTTCGGTTAACAGTTGAAACTGAAAAAATTATATGCACTAATTTTCCCGAAGTGTCCTACCGACTGCGCCAGTTATGGTATGGTTTCGAGGATGTCGCTTTTTTAAAAAAAACAACTTTTTAATAATTAAAATAAGACTTTAATATCCACTTAAAACTTATAATAATTATTTAAGTTCGTCTCATATGCATTGAGATGCGAACTGAGTGAGACCTCGATTAACACTGAGCTCCTGCTCTTTCTTCTCTAGGTACATGAAAATGCTTACTGTGCTAAAAGCTAAACTGTCAGCATTAAATATAGCTAAGCCTAACACTAAATCTAGCAAAGTTTACAATAATTGTCTATATAACATATATAAATAATATAATGAAGTCTCATAAAATGGATGAAATCTGTAATTAAGTGTTTACAATAAAGTCAAGAAATGAATTCGACTACTGTAAATTATTTAAAAATAAAGCAACAAAGAAAATTCACAAATTAGGGTACTTATATAGGCTATATTCTAAGTGCCTATACGATATACATGTTTGATGAGTGCAGTTGACCACACAAAAAATGTTCATTTACAAGTAGCCTATATAAAAAAATTAAATAAACATTTGTTACTTTCTCGCTAGCCTTTGACAATTATAGAGAAAAAATTGTAATCGTGAAAAATTTATTTTGAAACTTAGATAAAAATACTCTTTTCAGGTATCTTTTAAATATGTTTTTTACATAAATCAATTTGTGCTTCTGTAACCGTGTGCATCGCTGACGATTAATCTATTTGGATGACATTTGACATTGAGGTCAATGATATTTGTTATTTCAATTTTTACCAATACGCAGACAAATGTTTTTTCTAAAACATTGTGTGCTCTGTTTTTGTTATAAAAGCAAAATAAATTTCAAAACATATTCTATTCGCAAATAAACATTATATACTACAAAACATTGTAACGTGGTAGTGAAAGTATTTTAAATTTCAAATTAGGGTTAATAAAATAAAGGATTAATAGAAATAATATTAAAACAAATAATCCTTTAGAAACCTAAAAATCTTTATAATTAAAAAAACTTGTAAATCAATGAATTTAGTCATTTGTTGAAATAAGATAACTAAGGATTACAAATATTGTTAAATAATATTTTAAATTGTCTTCATTACTTTATCACAATCTAAGATTTGCTTAGTAATTAATTTTTAGTTAATAGTGGAGTCAATGAAGATCAAAAACATGAATTATTTCGGAATAATTCGCAGAAGCTTGTATTAATATAAAACCTTTTTATTTAGTTTATGGATACATAAGATAAAAAGTTCTAATCATAGATTTGTGCGCTAAATGTTTATTAATTGTTTAAATAATAAAAACTGTTTTTTAATAAATAAATTTAATAATCGCAGAAAATACTTCATTTTTTCTACAAAATTCATATGATATGTTTTTGAGGCTGCTGAAACCGAATTTGATGTTAAAAATTCAAAATTCAAAATGGCTAATCCAAAATGGCGGACTTTGTATATATGTATATATTATATACAAATGTAAAAAACTTTCATACTTCTCTACTTATTAGGTGCGAGTTACGTACGTTTTTTCTTTGGATGAATAATTGTGAAATTTTTATGAAAAAAGGAACTCAAATAATTAATAATAATAATTAATAATGAAAAATATTAATAATATTCACAATATTCATACACTCTTCACTATACTTCTTTGAATATTTAACTGACACTGCTTTGACTAACCTCAAGAATCTTACTGTGGAACATGTGTAACCGTTAAACCGGCTTGGGTCCTTCCAAAATTCTTTTACGTGTTAGTTAAATCTATGTATATATATTTGTACATATACTACAACATGTCATCTGCTCCGATTTTGGAGCTATACGCAGGTGTTGCTCTTTACTCCTCATCGCTGCTTCGAACAAGTCACAAGGCCCCGTAGACGTTTTTACCACTCTAATTTTCTATTTTTCAAATAGAAAAAGTTTTAAAGAATATACGTAGCATCAGTTTCGGTGTTAAATCTTGAAATTATTAATTTCACAAATTTTATTTTCATTAAAATACATTAATATGTTAATATTATCACAAAACATTTAAAAATAGTGATTTTTTCAAAAAAATAAATATTTTTATGCAGTCGAAATTTTTGTTTTTGAATTTAATACATTTCAAGCCTCAACTTAAGTATCTTCATGATGGGATATAATGAAAAAAAATTTTATTGATTTTTACAACCTTTTTTTCATTCAACATTTTGGGGTTCAGCGATATTTTTTTCATTTTCCTTTATTTTTTCAAAAAAAAAGAAATACTTATTCAATTTTTAAGGCTATACTAAATATTTTATTTGAAAGAGCACATTTTAAGATTTAGAAAATTTACCTACTAAATTGTGATATAGCATTTCAAACTTGAGCAATAACAACGCAAAGTTAGGAGCAAAAATTAAAAATCATTAAATTCCGAAAAATTCAACTTTTACAGTCTTCAAATCTTTCATATAAAATTTTTAAGATTTTGTTTAAACTAGATATCATTTAGTATAATATGTAAAGAGTAAATCGTGAAAGTGTGAAATTTTTATCGGTCAAATTTTATTAGTAATATTCTTTTAAATAAGTGCATCCAAAACTAAATATAAGCTCAACTTTCTGCGCACACTGTAATTAAACTTATAATTATTTTACTCAGTAAAATAAATGTTCAATAGCTCTAATATTCTTCTTTCATTTGCAGTTTGGTAAATTCAATTTGATGAATTAGTTAAAAAGTTACAACAAATTTAGTGTACCAGGCGCGCGGCCGAGAGCTCCTATATAGGGCGTCAATGGACTCAGAGTGCAGCTGTTCGAGCGTTATAAATAAATAATTCTAGAGCACATAGTTTTAATTTTACAAAAAAGTTTCTATATGATTTTTCGTGTAACATTTCATGAACTTTCGAATGGCTGGGTCAGTTTTTGTGTAAAACGTATTTTTTCATAGATATTTAAAAAAATAACTAATTTTGCAACTAATTTGTTTAATAAAACATTAAGCTCGCACTTCTGGAGTAGAATTTTTTGATATGTTGTTTATGACATATTTGAAAGTATAATTTTGAAAAGTTCTATCTTCTGGGTTTTTTCCGAAGTAAAAATTTTCATTGACGCCCCTATAACTAAAGTTCTTGGTCCTGTTTTAGGCTTACAAAATTAGTAGGCTTAATGCTTAAAGTGTTTCTACTTAACTGAATGTGATTGATAGGAAAACATTACCAGAGTCATTTGTTTATTACAACAAGTCATTTGTTTATGGTCAGTAGAATTTTAACTGACACCCAGCCATTTTGGAAAATCTAACATATAACTTCTAATTTGCACCAATTTTCTTTTCTTACTACTATCTTTTAATTATGGTATCACTCGACTAGATTTTGTAATTAATATTTTGAAGTTGTCTTCCAAAAATTTCATTTTGAGGGACAATCATTCATTTTTTTCTCCTTTCCTCTCTATGCCGAAGGTGTCGGAACCTCTGCGAAAAATGTTAATGCTTTACGGTTGCTTAAAAGTCTCTCCATTATAAATTATATCGTCTACTGAAAAATACAACCTGTATTTTCTTACAAATATATACCAGACGCTTTACGTGTCTTACTAAATCTTAGGAAGTTGTCAAGTTTTGGAATACAACATGTGATACATTTATAACGCCCTTAAAACGTGTTCAAATGTTCAGGTTCACAATGGTCCTGTATTTCACCGTAGTTGATGCTACAAATTTTTATTTCCTGATGAAAATTCAATTGAAACATAGAAAAAAAATTATGCTACTTATATTTTTCTTACCTTATGAATACGTGTTTCAAGAGCTCTCTCTCTCTCTCTCTCTCTCTCTCTCTCTATATATATATATATATATATATATATATATATATATATATATATATACAGCTCTTACGTTTAATATAACTGCTATTCTCAATATTCGAATCAGACATTGACCGAATGTTTACCCACTCCGCGTACTGTGAATGTGGGTTTACTCACTTCTCGAAATGAACATTTATTTCGGAGAGTAGGCGAGTAAAAATACTCACTTCGTAATACCCGAAGAAAACGTTTATTTCGTAGAATGAGTCAACTTTAGTATCCACTCTGCTGAGTGAACATTTTCATTTAGTCATTCCACGAATTGTTTTTTCTGGTTTTACTCAATTTCGCAAAATACTATTTTGATTCAAGCAATCTGAAAACAGTTAACGTCTTCTTCATGTTTATAATATTTTCAACGTACTTCATTGAAAAAACTACCTTAAAACATCCACTTCAAATAATTAAAAAAGATTTCTATTACAAGGGAACAAGTAAGGATCATACATTCTAGTATTTTTGAATCGTAGCTTTTTAAAAAAAATACATTTACTAAATAATATTATTAATGATGCTAAATAAATAAATAAATATATTCTATGAACAAAAAATTTGAAAACCAATAATTGTGCAGACAGTTTAAGGTACTTTGTTATTGTTGCCCTAAGCTTAGTTAAATACGGTTATTAAATTAGTGTTTGTTGATAGAGTTACAACACTGGGCTTGAAACTGACCACAATGGCGTGCCATTAAAAGACGCCTTAATGTCTGCGTGTAATAAAGTCAGACTACGTCAGGTTTGGCATCTTATGTTTGTAGGACGCTTAGTACAACTAAAACTGTATTTCCATGTGTAAAGCAACAGTACAGTATGTACAAAATGCAATCAAACGCACACAATTTCTTGCATTTTTATCAAACATACAATGCATATATACGGTATCTATAAGAGTATGCATTTTGCACAATAAAACATTTGGACTAAGCGCAGTAACATTATGCTTACTGAACAAAAATTTTGTGAGGCACTACAATGCGAGGAGGACTGGTAAGGAAAAAGTGAGAAATGTTAATATGGAATTCATAATTTTTGAACTCGTAGAAATGAAAAGCGACACTTCGATTTATTAATGACATACTGAAACGTTGCGACAAAGAAAAGAAAATTGTTATAAGTAAATAACCTTAAATTAATCGGGTATCTTTGCTAGGATTTAAAAATAACTGGATAAAAAGTTTTAATATCTATCTCTCGGCAACAGTCGGAGAACTTATTGACAAAACTTGGACAGACTTTTTCGAATAATTTCCAAACAATTTTTATTTAATTTAAAATTTGGTTCGCTTACCAACCGGATTTTGTGAATTTTTATACGAATAATAAGTGACCAAAGTTTCAATAATAACTTAGAAGCCGATTTAATTAATAGTCTGACTTTTCCGTGTTTTCGTCAAACAATATTTGATAGTCAAATAACACAATATTTTATGAAAGTTATATTTTCACACACACACACACACACACACACACACACACACACACACACACACACACACACACACACACACACACACACACACACACACACACACACACACACACACACACACACACACACACACACACACACACACACACACACACACACACACACACACACAAAGTATCAAGTAAGAAAAAAGTACCTTGCTCTTGGTCTTGTATGCGACTTACAAGGAAGCAATTTACTCTTCCTTGGGCTACTCAATCCTATCCGGCCATGGTTAATTTATTTCTTTTTTTGTATTTTAAGGCGAAAAGCACATTGAGGCTATTATCGCCCCTAAATGAAAGTGTGAGTGTAAAGTGTTTTAAAGTCGTAAGTGTAATGTTGTAAGTGTAAGTGTGTATTAGACTCGAGTACCTCGATTGACGTCTAAACCCTCTCAATAGGTGCAGCTAATCTGCACCCCCTGCGGGGTGGTTAATTTAATTTAATTAATGCGTCCAGCGAGCACAGAATATGTTGGTACTGTATATCTGGCGTTGCCCCTCCCTCTATCACAGCCTAACTCTAAGTGAGTTGCACAGGAAAGTCAAAAGCCGGTGCGGGGTTCGAACCTGTTCACGTCATGCGTACTGTACTGACTGAGAATAGCACCTAAGACCGCTCGACCGTTTAACGATTCTAATATCTTTTCACTTTATCAAGTCTCGTAACCGTTGGCGATTGTGTTATCAATGTTTGGTTACGTTATGTATAACTCTTGATACTTTTTAAAATTTATTTTTGAAAAAAAATTGCCAGAGCAAAAAAATTACTAGAATGTAAAAGATACGTCCGATAAATCGGACGTTGGTATTGTAAGGGTTTAATCAATAGGCTGCATTTTCAGTGCTTTCGACTAACAATACCAAAACAAACATCGTTAGATGCTGTCACGTAAGTTGAGTTGATGTTTAGTTGAATAAATTTGAGGTAGAATTGATAAGAATCGTTAGAGATAATTTTAAGTACTTCAAAGTTTGTTAAGGACTAAAATATATTACGTATGTATAATACAAAAATGGTATAGAGATATGGAGCTAAATACTTCTAATGATATTATTCTAATTAATAAGTTTGTTTAAATTTTAGATATAATTGAATAGATAGTCGTATATATAATACGACTTTTACAGTATACGAAATTTGAAAAAAGGAAACAAACGCGAAGAAAACAAAAGCGAATATGACAAACAAATTATCGATATCTGGTGAACGGTTTTAACAAAATTTGAATATTTTCGAACTTTCAAACCGCAATTTTTAAGAAGATATAAGTTTTGGGCATTCAAAGATTACAATTGAAGAAAATTTTGTAAAAATAGACAATTTCATATAAATAAAAATACACAACTTTTTTGATCAAAAAATTTAAAAAAATGGTCTGGAGATGTGGGTAAACTAAGACTGCATGTCAAGTATAACAGAAATCGTTCAATTACGTTAGTATCCAGCACGTGCACTCCAGCATTCGTCAAACATTTTTTTTTGCATCATAATACCTGACAATAGTTACTAATCAAAAACTCACACTTGTTTTTTTTTCTTCAATTACAAAATTTTCTATTTACTTCTTATAGTGAGAAAGATAAAAAGTATGTTTAGAACAACATAAATAAAAACTCACTTATAAATGTAATTATCAAAATTGGCGACGATCATTTAATTAAACAACTATTTTAAAACTTTATTTTAATGAAGAGGATAAAACAAGTAATTAATTGTTTTTGAAGATGAATATTAAATACTTTAATTACAAAAATTTCATTACTGTTCTGCATAAGAAACTTTTTAAGTACGAATGGCGAAATTATAAACGTTTTATAACCGTTTTTTTTTATGATGACGTTTATCTCAATTTTACTGCTTTTAATTAAAATCCAGGGTTTTTACTATATGGTTTTTATTAAGAGTAAATAAAATGTCTTAGTAACACAAGCAATGCATATTATATTATCACTAATCTTACCTAAGCACACACTTATGAAAAATATAACTGTAAAAATGAATCATTGAAAAGTATAAAAGTATGATGATTAAATTTGATTTAATAACCTATCGGCATTAGTTTTTACTATCTGTAATTACTCTAAAGAAATTTTTAATAATGAATAATCAGTGAATTGATGAATAATTAGTGAATAGAACTAAAAATTAGTCTTTTAATGAAAACTTCAGTTCAAAAAGTGAGTTCACCTACCTGGGAACTATGATAAATGAGGATTGAGACCATTCACAGGAGATAAGGTACAGAATAGAGAAAGCAATGGTTGCTTTTAAACAAATTGCTAAACGGTTAAAAAGTCATAACATCAACTTCGAGATCAAAATTGGATTCCTCTGATGCTATTTTCTTGATACGTTTTATGGAATGGAAACAGAAACACCACGAGGCAACAAAAGGAAGATTCCAAACCTTCGAAACATGGCTCTATAGGAAAGTGAGAGGATCTGATGGGTAGACTGGGTGATCAACAGAGCAGTGATGGAAAGACTACAGAAAGACCTAGAAGTAATAAACACCATCAAGAGAAGAAAACTTGAATATCCTGGACATATTATGAGAAACGAAAGTATGTTCTTCTTATTTCCGTTCCGCAAGGGAAAGTCTATGAAGAGAGGGCCGTGAAGAAAAGGATATCACGCCTTAAACACTTATGGACATGGTTCTCAAAAACTACCACCGAACTATTCAAAGCAGCCGTGAACAAAGTTACCATGTCCAGGATGATCGCCAATATTCGGTAAGAATAGGCATCCGAAGAAGAAGAAGGAAACAAATTATGTTACGCAAATCTTTTAGGCTAAAAAGTTTTAATACACACAAGGAGCTACTTGGAAATACCATTTTATTTTCATCGCCATCTATTTGATTTCTATGTTATTTTATTCTATTTCTATTTTTAAAAGAAAATTTGTGAAAACAAATCTGGTGTAAATTTAAACAAAATTGTATTGGTTGCTAACTTATCATGTTGATGCAAATAAAAAAAGTTACAATTCAAGAGTAAGACTCCAGTCAAATTTCCCTTTATTGGTTTTACAATCTGATTCTAATTAAAAAAATTAATCTACACTGACTCGAGCTATAAGGTTTCATACATGATAAAAATTTGAGCAAAATAATGAATAAGTTTTGAAAAATTATTCCATTTTTAATTTTAATTGAACCAATTTATGAGGCTTTAGTGATCTGTATGTTTTGAGTAATTATGGTCTACTTTCGAGCTAAATTTTACCTAAATCATAAGAAAGAATTTTAAGAAAATTCAGTTTTTTTCTTTATTTTTTAATTAAAAGATGGTTTTAGATATTGAAAAATTAAATGTACGAGGTGTGTTCAAAAAGTAACGAAAATTTTTTAAATTTCGTGGTCTTGGAGAGGCCGATTGTCAACCATTTTTTTTTTGTTATGTTGGTATACATGCTCTTGAAGTATGATGAAACTTTCAGCTGTTTTCATTACTGACTTTGTCTATGACAGCCACTAAGGTTAGACGTGTTTTTATGGGCTCGGCGATTTTCGTTTGTTAAAAGAAATGGTTCAAAGAATTTGTATCAAATTTTGCGTAAAAAATGGAATAAAGTGTAACAAATTGTGTGAAATGTTAACAAAGGCCTATGGTGAGTCTACTATGAGTAAAGCAAGAGTTTACGAGTGGTATAAGCGTTTTCAAAAAAGCCGTGAAGAAGTTGAAGATGACGCCCTGGACGCCCCAGCACATCAACAACCGATGAAAACGTGGAAAAAGTGAAAGAAATGGTTATGAACAATCGCTGAATCACAATTAGAGAGGTCGCTGATGATGTTGGCATATCGATTGGATCATGTCATTACATTGTTTCCAATGTATGAAACGCGTGGCAGCAAAATTCGTTCCAAAATTGTTGAATTTTGAACAAAAACAGCGGCGAATGGAAGTTGCTCAGGAGTCACTAAATGAAGTCAACGACGATGCAGAATTACTGAAACGTATTATAATAGGTGACGAAACATGGGTTTACGGATATGACGTCGAAACTAAGGCTCAATCATCCCAGTGGAGGTATTCTGGCTCGCCAAGACCGAAAATGGCTCGAAAAGTGCGGTTATGCTCACTGTGTTCTTCGATATTAATGGCATAGTGCATCATGAATTCCTGCCACCAGGTGAAACGGTCAAAAAGGAGTACTACCTACAAGTTCAACGCCGTTTGCTTGAAGCAATCCGAAAAAAACGCCCGTATATGTGGAAAAACAATGCATGGCTTTTGCACCACGATAATGCACCAGCTCACACTTCATTGCTGTTCGTGAATTTTTGGCTAGAAACAGTACTGTAACGATGCCCCAGCCTCCATATTCGCCAGACATGGCTCCGTGTGACTTTTTCCTATTTCCAAAAATAATGAGAACCTTAAAGGGCCATCGTTTTACAGCCGTAAATGACATTAAAAGCACATTGCTGAAAGAACTAAAGGCTATCTCAGAGATCGACTTTGAGAAGAATTTCGAGGATTGGAAGAAGCGCTGACACAAGTGCATAATCTCCAATGAGGATTATTTTGAAGGCGACAACATCAATGTAGAAGAATAAATAAATATTTTGTTCAAAAAATTAAAATTCTCGTTACTTTCTGAACACACCTTGTACATGCCAAATTTTATCAAAATCAATCAATTAATTTAGTCTCCAGTGATATCCACAGGCAAACAGATACGCAAATAAAAGCTGTTTTTGGACTCAATGATCATAAAAACAGATTGATTTACCAAAATTTGTTTTTTCACTTTGACAGAACTTTATTTATACCTCGCACACTTAGAAAGAAAAGAAAAATAAGTAGTTGGACTGGCCGACAGAAGTGACTTCTTTCGGAATGCCTGATTGTGTACTTCTTCACTATTACGATTTAATTATTTTTATAAACATTTAGATCCCTACAGAAAGAGGTTTAATATTATAAGTATAATAGTAAATATAATATTTGTGATTCTAGGAATCACGAATTGGAATAGGTCATATTCATTAAATAATTTAACTACACAAATGTAGAAAATACATATTTTTAAAATTAACAAAAATAATAAACCTAACCTCAATGATATTGAAGCAACAGCTCTTGTGCAAAATCAGCTGTTTAGAAGTAATCACTTCAAGTCTACATACAAAAACAATTATATATGTTGTGAAGTATGCGTTACGGAATCAAGCGTGATGCGAAAACAAATGTTTATACTCATGTTTTGTCAACCGCTACACACTCGATACGTCGTCTACTGTTTCATAAACAAAAATTATAGTAAAAGTACGTAAGCAAAATAACTTGTATAAAACGATTCAAAAATACTTTTAAATTTAAAAACTTTTGTTTTAAATCTAACCTTGTTCAAATTTAATAACTTTGTAATACATAATTGCAAAATTTAGTTGTTTCTAAGCTATTAAGTAGCAAAGTTGTAAACAATCTAGTTATATTGTGAGAGTGTTTTATCTCCACACCACAAGACAAGCACAAAGGAAGAAGCCTCGTGAATAATTACGGATATAAATTGCATTAAGTAGTGATATATGGGGCAACTTTGTATTTTACGCACTTTGATCATTTCTGGTCTCAGATTTAGGTCACTTTTAATTTGGCCGAGATTTATTTTCACCCCTCAAAAGTTACAAACTTTATTAGTTAATCTTACGTACTCGTTTTATCTCCAACGTACAACTAAATCTCTTTCATCCTTCCTTCATCTCTCTCTCTCTCTCTCTCTCCCTATCTTTCTCTTCCTTTTAATTATATTTTTTTCACAAATAAACATGCTAGACTCGATATTTGTATTAACAAATTTTAATTTTGTTCTATTAATTGTTTAAAGTTCAATAGCTTTTAATTGGCTGTATTTGCCCAACTCTTAATAGATGAATAGAAACAAAATATTGCAAGCTTGTCAATGAAAACAAAATTATTTCGCATCGAGAGTAATTATTTGAATCGTTTTTATTTTTGTATAACTTTTGTGTTTTATTATGTTACAAATACGTCTATCGTAATAGTATATCGAAATAAAAAATTCCCATTCTTGGATAATAATCCGAGTTGTCTAAAAAGGTATAATCACTTTGCGAATGTGCAGTTAACAAAATACAACCGCCATCAATATTAAAGAAGCCCTACAAACAACGATCATTCCTTGTCGTATACAATGTGTCCCACATGTGATCCTTTTTATTCTTTTACACATTTGATCCTCCATTATTTTCTCATTCTTCTATTGATTAATTTCAAACTATACATCATTTTTAAAGAAGGTACAAAAAATAGTATGTGAGAATTGCATCTAGCTGATGATTTTAGAAACAAAATGGTGGCCAAAGTAAATAAATTATATCCCTCTAAAAATCTCAATGTACTGAAATATTAAATCATATTGTTGAACAGCTGTCAATTCTTTACTTTAATTAATTGATTCGGGTACTTCAGGAGTTATTTTCAAGAGCGTACGATTCATTTGTTCGATTTTGTTATCAGTTTGTAGCTGTGGATGGATTCCAGTTTGAAGAGGTTTGATTTATGAAATGTTCATTGTTATTTAGTTTTCTTTTAATTAATTTGTATTTAATTAAATTTAAGAAAGATTATAATTAAAAAATAAAATTTTGTTTGAAAAAAAAAAAAAAATCAGTTCTATACTTTATTTAAACTTTATTTTGGCAGCCATTATGTTTCTACAAACATCAGCCAGATGCAATTCTCACTTACTATTTCTGGTACTTTCTTTACAAATTATGTATAGTTTCAAAATGATCAATGGAGGAATGAGAAAATAATGGAGGATCAAACGCGTAAAGCTCTTCGTAGGACACACTGTACAAGAGAAAAAACTAAACGTTAGCATTGCATCTCTTTTTGGCCAAGTTATTACAGTTTTAAATTATTCAGACAGAAATTTCCTCATTTGTATGTATTTATCTAGTCAACTGTCATTGCTTGATTTCACTTCAAAAATATAACATGTTTCTCAAATGAAGAAAATAAATATTCAAAAATACTCGACAAAATAAAAACAATTCCTAACGAAAGAAAATAAACACGAACTAATAGACGATTAATTCATTACTAGTTAAAGTTTACTAAATACTCATTACTTAAAAATACATTAAAAGCGTATAATTAAAGAAACATTAGAATAATATCAAGTTAAATAATTTGTATTTCCTCATTTAATAATTTAACAAGTTTTATTTGTTGAAGTCTTGGTAACACAAACCTTAATATTACGAGATACGGAAGAATTACATCTTGAAGTTTTAATTAAAGCTTCCAACGTTGTCCCTGCCACAGATGTTAGCCCAGCCGCAGTGTAAGATATGAGGACGAGTGGTAAACAATCAAGGGGTCACCTGTTCAAAAACAAAGTTAAATAAGTTTCTGCTTTATATTAATTAAAAGACTTTTTGATTTAGTATAACACGAGTGACCTTTTGTTAGAGAAAATACTGTTTTTCAGCATTTACTTGTACATTAACTTTGTTAATATAATTCAACAGGTCAACAAAAACAGGTCTTTACCCACTGGTAGTCTTTAAATAAGAATCTTACACATTTTCATCGTCTGATTTTGCAATCAAATCCTAGTCTAGATCTGTGTAATTATAATTTAAAATTTTCGTTTACATATAAAATTGAAAATTTTAATTTATTCTGATTTTAACGCTTATAACGATGTTGAAATCGAATTTTCAAAAACGTGTGAGATGGAACACTGTGTGTGTGTGTGTGTGTGTGTGTGTGAAAATACATTTTTAACGATTCCTAAATTTAACAGTAGATGTCCAGATCAGCGCTCATTTCACAGTCGGATTTGAGTCTTACCATGATGGGACTTCAATAGCTAATTTTTCAATGAGAATTCGCTAATAATTAATGCTAACAATAAAATTCTTGTATTGTATTTAACTATTTTCCTAATAATTTGTTCGGATTTTAAAGAATTCAAACTACAACACGGAACTGTTCTATATTTAAGTCTATCCTTGCACAAAATGTTTGCACCTTCATATCAGGATCTACAATGCTTAAGGGACTCAGGTTAGATTGTTAAGGACATGTTTGCAGTCACGTGATATCTCATTTAAACATTTCCTAAGCTCCAGGATAGAGCTTTCCTTGCTTCTAGCTAGACGCTACAATGTTTGTGTTTGCTATTAACTACGTTGTTAATAGGCTAAAAGTAGCCTACTGTAAGTTATACGTACAGGGATATTTGTCTAACTTGCCGTCATAAGTTTTGTTGTTGTAGATTTACAGATACAATTTCTTTTAAATTATAGATTGTAGTTTAAATGGGAAGTTTTATGGGTTATTTATAAAACAACGTAAACAAATCATTTTGTGTTAGAACGTTCTAGATTGGCTTCATTAAATTAGGGGTTTTATTAGGATAAATCTATTTATCCAAGTTAAAGTTGTTGGAACTGATATTGGTCAAGATTTTGTTTTATTTTAAGCAAGCTTGGTTTTATACTTAAGTCTCAAAAAAAGTTTTAACTTTTATACATATTATACGTAATACTGATCAAGTTTATTTGTATTTAACTAGTAAGCTCGTGCTTGAGGATTTAAGTTTTATAATGATTATTGTATTATTTTTATTGAAGTATATTTGTTTAACGATAATATGTGTACAACATTGCAAATTAGTGAGTGAAAATTAAATTTTAAAAATATGTATATTACATTTATTAGGATTAAATTTAATTGTATATTAAGTACGTTTGTAGTTGAATATGTTCTTATAAAATATAATTTATATTAATATTTTTTATTGTTTTATATATATATATATATATATATATATATATATATATATATATATACATAGACAAGACAAAAAGATGTCTAAGTAAAATCCACTATTTTTAACTGGGCTAGATTTATCAAAATCTATATTTTCCACGACCACAATACTTTTATATATATATGCATATATATATATATATATATATATATATATATATATATATATATATATATACAATACAATATATATATATATATATATATATATATATATATATATATATATGTGTGTGTATTTATGAGTCAATGACTTGTAAAGGTTGAAACCAGTAAAGCCTATAATGGATGAAAATGTGCTTTTGTTTATAAATAAAAATAATTTTAAAGTTTGAAAATTATTTAAAAATTCGAAATGTTCAGTCGATTGAAAACAATCTCTGTTAAAAAATGGAACTTAAAAACGCAGGTCTATTTGTTAAAGTACGTAGCTTCAGAACCCTTCGCAAAGTCATTGTTCTGTAAGCATTGTTCTACATTAACCTTACTTTACTACTCCGATACAAAGTAAACCTGTTTCCTCCTGTAAATCTCTCTACGATTAGCCTGTCTATCGATCGATTTTATTGTTTTACAAGACGAAATGTAAAGAAAGTATTGTGGTCGTGGAAAATATAGATTTTGATAAATCTAGCTCAGTTAAAAATAGTGGCTTTTACTTGGACATCTTTTTGTCTCTTGTACACCAGTCTGTGTGACTTCGCTACTTATTAACTGATTGCTTGGAATTTGTCAAGTACGTCTAGTTTTCCCATACCTCATGACCATTTAAAGGTTTTCCTTTTAATATTAACTTAATTTTATTGTTTTTGCCAAGTAAAACGCTTAACCTAAATTATGTAATACGATTTGAGAAGTATTAAAATACAACTTGACAAGTTTCTTATGCAAGAAAATCTTTCCATCAATTTCAAAATGGTGGTAATTAGATATATTTAAAAATATATTTATTTTAGATGTAATGTTTTCAATCTGATATCAGAAAGTTTGAGTGAATTTAAAACCTATGGTGATTAGAGTTTTTTTAATGAAATAATTCGATTGTTTTAATTAATTAAGCTTTTAATGTAATGAATTCCATAGTTTTAAAATTATAACAAATTTTACTTATTAAATAATCAAGCCGCAACCAAAATCACTTTTTGAACACAGATTGAATCTCTATTAACAAAATATGAAAATCCGTTTCCCCCCGCAAACAGCTGAGTGATGCGATTTTTACTTTATCGAACTGGTTATTCTCAATAATACGTTTTTAATTTGAATATGTATTATTTATTTAAATAAAATTGTTGTTATGTTTATTGTTATTTAGAACTAAAAACGCAGCGATTTTAAATATTAAGTCTTTTCTCGAAATTTAATTTTGTTGAATACTTTATTTACATTTTAAATTAAACAAAAATAAATAACTAATTCAGTAAAACCTATAAATACAAAAAACATAAACAAAAATAAGAATACATAATACATAATAGCTGGCTAAAGACGTACAAGAAGAGAGCGGCGGGTGCAGAACAAAGAACTATATTGACAGTTGGCATGACTGCGTGACCAATAACGGGTGATAACTAATTAACTGATAGTAAGCGTGTTTACATTCTGGTCACTAATTTCTAGTCATAGTTTTAGTGGTGGCCTATTTTTATAACCGTTGAAAGGCTTCTTTTTTAGAATTATGTTTATTTCCAATTTCATTCAATTTTCAACTATCATCATCATTATTTTTAACTATCCTTATCAAACTAGGCTATTACAATTTTAATCTTTACTATAATTACTTCGTGTTTCCAAATACTTTAGGCCACTTAACAAAAAATTATTACTCAAATCTATACATTAGTTATTTTATAACTTTTAAACAAACAAATATACGAATAACAATTTGCAATCCTAAGCTCAATCACTAATAGGTGAGCCCTTAAAAATCATTACAATAAGTGTATTATGATATTTAATTATTTCAATAATTTGCTTTTTATTCTTGCACATCTATATATATATATATATATATATATATATATATATATATATATATATATATATATATATATATACACACACTCTTTGACTGATGTGTTTGTTCCTGTAGGGTTGTTTGTAAGTAGTACTTTTAAAAACATAAAATAAATATTAAATAGATTTACTGATATTACGTTTTCTTCATAAAACACAGTAAACTATACACAAAGAAGAGATTGCTATAATAAATAAGACGCTATTACACTATTACACAATGAGATAAGCAGAGCCGAGATGACACCTTGTGTAAAGTATAAGTTACACTGAATATGAGTTGTAAAACAGGGTATTGCCATAAATTTGTTTGGCATAAGTAGAACGTAAAGTGGGTGATTTATGAATACTTTTGTTTTCCATTCGAATGAATATCCAAAAAGAGAGT